>CM021105.1:69281969-69380635 GCA_007115665.2 Sequoiadendron giganteum
ACCATCAACCCTAAAACCCTAATCCCTCAACCCCTATACACTCTTAATCAGACAACCCTCAATCCTCAACCCTCAACCCCTAAACCCTCATCCCTCAACCCCTATACCCTCTTAATCCGCCAACCATCAACCCCTATACGCTCTTAATCCCTCAACCCTCAACCCTTAAACCCTAATCCCTCAACCCCTATACCCTCTTAATCCTACAACCCTCAATCCTAAACCCTCAACCATTAAACCCTAATCCCTAATCCCCTATACCCTCTTAATCCCTCAACCCTCAACCCTTAAACCCTAATCCCTCAACCCCTATACCCTCTTAATCATACAACCCTCAATCCTAAACACTCAACCCTTAAACCCTAATCCCTACACCCCTATACACTCTTAATCCGTCAACCCTCAACCCTTAAACACGAATCCCTCAACCCCTATACCCTCTTAATCCCTCAACCATCAACCCTTAAACCCTAATCCCTCAACCCCTATAACGTCTTAATCCTGCAACCCTCAAACCTTTAACCCTAATCCGTCAACCCCTATACCCTCTTAATCCGTCAACCCCTATACCTTATTAATCAATCAACCCTCAATCTTGAACCCTTAAACCCTAATCCCTCAACCCCTATACCCTCTTAATCCCTCAACCCTCAACCCTCAACCCTCAACCCTTAAACCCTAATCCCTGAACCCCTATACCCTCTTAGTTCCTCAACCCTCAACCCTCAACCTTAAAACACTAACTCTCAACCCTAAACTCCTAATCCCT
Source organism: Sequoiadendron giganteum (assembly GCA_007115665.2). Taxonomy (NCBI): domain Eukaryota; kingdom Viridiplantae; phylum Streptophyta; class Pinopsida; order Cupressales; family Cupressaceae; genus Sequoiadendron; species Sequoiadendron giganteum. The sequence continues at coordinate 69,282,739 of CM021105.1, forward strand.
CAACCCCTATACCCTCTTAATCTTGCAATCCTCAATCCTCAACCGTCAACCCTTAAACCCTAATACCTCAAACCCTACACCCTCTTAATCCCTCAACCCTCAACCCTTAAACCCTAACCCATAAACCCTCTACCCTCTACCGCCAATCCTATACCCTCTACCCTCAACCCTAATCCCCCAACCCTCAAACCCACTTAGTAAACTCTCTACCCTAATCCTTCAACCCTCTTGAACCTTAAACCCTCAAATTTTAAACCCTTAAACACTCAACCCTAAACCCTAAACCCTCAACCCTAACCCCTTAAACCCTAAATTGTTAAACCCTTTACCCTCTACCCTCTAACCTCTACCATCAACCCAATACTCTCTACGCTAAACCCTAATCCCTCAACCCTTAATCTCTCAACCCCTATAACCTCTACCCTATATATTGGTCCCTCAACCCTAATCCCTCGACCTTATACCTTAAACCCTCAATCTTCAACCCTCAACCCTTAAACCCTCTACCCTTTACCCTATACATTAAACACTCAACCCTCAACCCTCAATCCTTAAACCCTAAACCCTCTACCCCTTACATTGGACCCTAAACCTAATCCTTCAAACATATACCCTCAAAACTATACCCTAAACCCTCTACCCTCAACCAAGTAAACCCTTAACCCTAAACCCTTAACCCCAAACCCTTCAACCCTAAATGCTTAAACCTAAAACCTTCTACCTTATACCCTCAACCAAATACCCTCTACCATCAAACCTATTTCATCAACCCTCAAACCATCAACCCTATAGTTCCTCCATCCTAATCCCTCAACCCCTATCACTTTCTCTCTATCTATACATCTCATCTCTCCGTCCCTCCCTCCCTCTGACCCTCCCTCATTGTCTCTATCTACCGTCTCCCTCTTTCTATGTACCTCTCATTCAATCAATCCCTACCACCCTCTCTCACTCCCTCTCACTACCTATCTCTCAAGTCTCTCCCTCTCACCCCCCTCACACTCTCAAGACTCTCCCTTTTGCACCCTACCTACATAACCCTCTCTTTCTCTTTGTCTCTCTCTCTCTCTCTCCCTCTCCCTCTCCCTCAATTCTCTCTCTCCTCTCCATCAATTCTCTCTCTTCCTGACTCTCTCTCTCTCTCTCTCTCTCTCTCTCTCTCTTTCTCTCTCTCTCTCTCTCTCTCTCTCTCTCTCTCTCTCCTCTCCATAAATTTCTCTCTCTCATCTCTTCTCTCTCCCTCCCTCTCTCTCTCCTCCTCTATCCCTCCCACCCTATCTAGCTAAGTCCCCCTCAATCCAACCCCTTCTCTCCCACTCCCTCTCTCTTAAACTCTCACTTCTAACCCTTCTCCATCTCTCTAGACTCTCTCTAAACTCTCCCTTCGTCTAAAGACATACATAAATGCATACATACAATCATAATACATTTGTACATATATTCTTACATCCATACAAGCATACATACATACATGTACATAAAAATATATCAGCATACATAAATATATTAGCATTTAACATAAAGTAAGAAATAACGCAGGCATGTTTTAATGTGCATGTGTTATGGCTCAGTAGACATGTTCCCCGCAGAAGCAAAAACCTTGTAAAGTGAAAAATAATGTGCACGTGTTATAACGAGAGAGCGTTATAACGCGCTCATGTTATATTTTGCTTTGAGAATTACCGAACTTTAAGCTTGGTATTGCCTTGGAATTCTAGCCCAAAGGTTTGGAGGGCATTCCCAACGACTAGAGACGTGTTTTTAAGTAATCCACCATATTTCTCATAATCAAGTTCGTGCTCACTATCAGGATTGCACGTGGTTCAATATCAAAAAAATCAAGAACATGGGTAATGTTGGGTTATCTCTTAGCTATCTAACGATGTAATTTTTTTCATGTTCTGAAAATGTTAAGTCTTTCATCCATAATTTATTTTATCTGTATGTCTTTTTTTTGCCAAAAAGCAGTGTTTGGTATTTTTTTCATTATAAATTAACCGTTCGTCAATTTTTCAAATAAATTACATTTTTAGAAACTAGACTCCATTCTACAAAATTAAAAAATTAAAAAAAAAACAAATCAATTAGTTTCCAAAATTTGTAGGGGTAGCACGGCCAAAATTCTATTTTCAGGATATGTCCACTTCGCAAATTCGTAAAAAATCAAATATTCATTAAAAAATTATCAAAAAAATCATGCATCAACTACATACTGTTAGCTAACTTCTGACCATTGCAATTTTAAAAATACTAAAAAAAAGTTCACCGTACGAGGGTCATACAAGAGTTGCTATGTTATGTTTTTCTGACAAAAACAACACGAATTTGTCTACGTCCCTCATTTGGACCCCTTAATCTCAATCATTTTCAAAATAAATTAGTAGTTTAGAAAGTAGACTTGGAGCACTTGAATCCTTCTTTTTGTTCCATCTCAAAATTTTGAGTCTAAGTATCCTCAATTTCACATCCAAGGTCAGTATTTCCCGATTTCAGGAAAAAGATGTCCACTTAAGTCCCCTTTTTGGGAACCATCTTGGTGCACTTACCCTCACCTAATCATCAACTTAATTAATCAAATCCATGAATAAAACTAAGCCTAACCCATGTCCCATATTGTAGCTTTTCTCACTTGCACAATAAATCATTTATTATGATTTATTAAAAGCTCTATTTTCCTCACAAGGACTATGCCCTAATTAACTCCCTTTGTTTAACATTTTTGTCCAAACAAATTTCCCCCCAAATCTCTCAACCATATGCATTTAATGACATTTTTCAAATTTCAAACTTACCTAATTGCATTTATCTTGCACAAAGACCAAAATGTGTTCAAGCTTTCTCCTCTCACATTTTTACCAGTGACATGAATATATTGATTGAGAATTAGTCCCACATTCCTCAACTTTGTCTCTTCTTCTCTCAACTTCACCTATAAATTCAAGGGGTTTTCTCCTTCGTTGCAATCTACCAATTGAGAATTCTCACTATAGGAAACTTGAGTTCATCAAGTGCATCTCTTTGTCTATCATCATCTCAAGGCTTAGCAAGGATTGGAAAAGGGATCCTTTACATGTCAAGGATGCACCAATCCAATATGGAATAGGTATGCACTATGTTTCCTTTCATTCCTTCATTTGGTTTGTTTGATCTCTTGATTGAATTATGAAGCTTGGTGTATTATTTCATAGGGATGCTGGATTATGTTTGGGGTGATCCCACAATATTGGTTTACAATTTTTGGGAAAACTCGAGACTGAAGTGATTTTTTAAAACTAAATCTTCACTTTCGGGCTCCTATAGGGGCTAAACTATGAGGAATTTGAAGATGATGCAAACTAGTGATTTGTGAGTTTTTGTCTATAGTTTATAAATATATTTCTTTCAAAAAAATTGGAATCGGATTGCACTTTTATTTGATCTCATTCGAAAATTATATTTTATCAATAAACAATATGTTTAAGGAGTGATGCTCACCGTATACAACATAATAAAAATTTGTATGAAGGATAAAATTCTAATTTTTTCAAATTTACATTTTTAACTACGATATCTAACCAGTTCATTTGGTTTCATAGTGTTATATTAAATATTTTTTCCTTAATCAAGTGTCAAATTCAAACCAATTACAATTCAGACATAAGCGGACTGCATACAACATAACCTTTTATATATTAATAAAATTAAAAAAAAAAAAATTTAATGCATCAAGGACATCAATACCTAGCCTAAATATATTTTTCAAAATTTTATTTTGATAATCTACTATTTTTACACATGTGTGGAATAGAGAGCTTGATTTTCGATGAAAAACCTCCATTCACAAGAAATAAAAAACAAATATAATAATTAAATTAAATTAAATTATAATTATAATTTTTTCTAAGCTTATAATAACAAATACACAATTACAAAAAAAAAGTTTTAAATGAACTCATTGGATCCCCCAAAAGGTAAATCAAAAGTAGGTTTTTATCAACATTTTGATAGGTGTAAAGGAGACTCTGTTATAGGTATGATTTAAAACTAGGTGGTTTTATCAAACCCTCTTCAATTTGAATCCTTTAAATGGAACTTTTCAAGGCTTAAATAATTATATTTTCTAAAAATATGTCATTTCAGCAAAAATCAAGATCTCTGAGAAAGTGTAAATCACTATTGTGGCAACACCCTTTTCTTTACTAACTATACTAATGTTTGGAAGAGTTTAAGAATGATTGCGATTTTCTAACATCCTACAAATAGATTAAGGAAAACCTAAATAGTTACACTTGACAAAGCAGGGATGATATCAATTGATTCATGCACTCAATTAATTATCTTTATAGGGAATATTTGATCTCTTAATGCTTGTGCTAATTACAAAGCTTACATTAAAAAAATCTTGAATTTATTCATTCTCAAGCATGGCACAAATTGATACCCCAAAGCACAGCAATGGAAAAATACATAGTAAGAGTTGTTAATGAAATATAATTTAGTCCACAGATGGTTTTGATTCTTGAAAACTTTCAAATAAATCTAAGTAAGCTAACCCAATACATGAACAAAGCAATTACTTAAAGAAATAGACTCCAATTTGGCTAAGGTAAACACAAAATAGTAAAGTTCAATTCAATATACATGTCGATAATAATTGCATATGGCCATAATAGTTTTGCAGGTAACACATTGTTGTGGTTTTCTCAAATGGGTCGGGATCAATTGTATGTACCTATCAATGAAAAATGCAACTAGGCATAATATGATTGTAGCTAAGGCATTGTTGTAGAATACAAATACAAAATGGTCCTCTCCTCTAGAGAAAGAAACGTTTCTCAATGTTGTTGCTCACACATCCAAAAATTCCAGTGAGATCATCACTACAAAAGGAAATTATTTTTGAGAGGAATTCATTTTGAGAGCTATATTTGAATATCATTTGTATTTGAAAATTCAATTGAAGCACTAAAATAAATTTAAATTTGTGTGAGAATTTTTAGGAGCATATGCATGTGTGAAAATTGTTCCTTTTGATTTTTTGATACAAGAGCATCCAGAAGTGTAAGACCAGTCCTGCGTCAATAAAAAAATAATTATGTTTTGTTTCATTTTAACAAAATGGCTTGGAGAATTATTTAAACTCTCTAAATTATCAAGACTACTATTTTTAGTAATTTACATTTGAGCACATATGGGCCCAATTTTTTCCCTAAGTTACAAAATTGCCAAATGAAAATTTTGACAGATTTTCAATCGAAGGTCATGTCTAGATGTCAAAATATTAAAGTTTCTAGTTTCTGTAGAGCTGAGAAAAGTTTCAAAGTAAGTATTTGGGCATTTAGAAGCTTTTTTTTGTTCGATATTTTTTCATAATAATCATAAGTAATATGGTGGGTTATGGTTGTGGTGAGTTATGCTTGCGTAAATATTTTCACAAGATTTCCAACATTTCAAATGGTTTGTCAATTAGAAATTTGAATTGAAGTTATGGATCTCAGAAGTGTTACTACCTAATTTTTGAATAAAATTTTGAAAAAATGTGTTGAATATCTAAGATATTGAGAGGGGGGAGTGAATCAATATCTTCTTAAACTTATTTAAAATACCAACCAATTAATTCAATGGATATGATAGTTAAAATAAGTAGAAGCATTAACTAAATAGGTAAACACACAACACACTTGAACACCAAGATTTTTACATGGAAAACCCATAATGGTAAAAGGCACAATGAGGGTTAACTCACAATATAGTATAACCAATTATAAGATATTATAGAAGGTGGCTCATTGCTAAGACTCACTATCCAAAAGAGGGGATCACTCCCTACAAAAGATACACAAAAAATGGCTTATAGCCAAAGAATGAACTGATGCAAGTACACCTCAAAGTGTAGATTCAATTCCTTTGAAGCTCAAAAAAATTGCATGCTAGCAGATCAATTTTTTCTCTTTTTCACATCCACACTCAATCCACCAACACTCGCAAACACCCTATTCTTGTTCATTCTCCAAGACTATCCTATATATATTTGACTTGCTCACAAGTATCAATTGGGTTAGCTCCAAGAAAATACAAAAATTTCTCGAAATAAATTCAAACATGTAGCATGCTACTACATTTCGGCATGGATCGCTCCAAAAAAATTTACTCCTTTACACTTTCAACTGCTTATTAGGTCGACTAGAGATAGACCTAATAACAAAAATGTAAACAATGAAAAGATTCCAACATTGAACACAAGCATATGTATTCATGAGATTTTGTCCATGCATGCTTTCATCGACCAAAAACCATTTTCTAAGATTGTGACTAAAGATGATCATCGGAGGGGAAATACAGACCAAAATATCGGAGGACATTTCTATATTACCGGTTCATAATACCAGATCAACATTGACTTTCATTCTTGCAGTTGCAACTCATTTGTCATGATGACATCAATGACAACACAAAATCTATATTAATAGATGTGTTCTTCTTCATTCTTCCAACAATCTCCCTCTTTGTCATTGATGGCAACATGTGTCAGAAGAATTTACAAACTTCCTATGTACATAACATACTCATTTCCTTTTTCCTCTCTCCCCCTTTGAAATCAAGGACAAAGGGTGACCCAAAAATATGTACATATGTACACATGGTCCGAAATAATATACAACAAAAAGAATCAAAATACTGAACTCCCTCTTAGGATCTAACCTAAACAGTGTATAAACCAAAAAAAATCTAACCAGAGGAGGGAGCACTTTGAAGTTCCTAGACAATACCTTTCCAGGTTGCTTTACCATTCTCCCAACTCTGTTTAGTAGATATCAACATTTTGTTCAAAGATTCCAATAGAATACAACTTTCTTCAACCTCATATGGAGTATCCGGGGCTAGATTGATCGTATCCAATTTCTCAGCATTAGCCAAATCATTGGCTACTTGAGTGTACTCCATCCTTACTTTGTCATCAAGCATACCAAATTTTTTGATTATTTATTCCTTCTGCTTCTGTAACATGAAAGTTTTTTCTCTATGTGCAACTCAATGGCAATCCAAGTTGACCTATCTCTATCCATGCATATGTTGTATGTGTTGTAAATAGTTGTCAATTGGGACTCAATGGATTCCATAAGATATTTTATACTTTGTGTGGCATCAGGCCACCTTATGCAATAGGCAAACACACAATTTGATTCATATTCATAGGCCTTTATAGATTCAAGGCTATTTTCTACATTAGTGTGTGCTAGAGCACACTTGTCATGAAGGACCAATAGCCTTTTCTCAGCCAATTTCTCTTCAACTTTCATTTTCTTTTCTCACCAATTTTGGTGCCATACTTCTTCAAGGATTCCAATAAAAGTTTCATTTTTTCTATCAAAGTGGGGTATGTTCAGGAAAATCATGGAAAAAACAGGCCCTTAAGTGGCAATAAAATTTAGAAAATCAGAGTTAGGCAACTTGACGTAAAAATTTGAATAAGTTATCTATATTATTTCAAAAATATGTAAGAATATAATCTGTAGAAAATTTAATGTAGTTTTATAAACTAATAGGTTTATTTTTAAAAAATATCTTTTTGGTGAAAAATTCAAATTTCAATGCAATAGTACTTAAATTTCAGGGAAAAAATAAGAAGTAGGTGTCTGTCTGATCAACCTAGCCACAATATAATGATAATTATTTTTTATAATTTATTCTAGATATAAGTAGGAGACTCATGTCCAAATGTGTGAATTTTTTTTTTAATTTGTTTACAAGTAAATAATTAATTATGACTTTTTATTACAAATTTTAAAAATATAAAAACTTGTATGTCTAGCCACCTTAACTTGGTCAAAACTTCATGAAATTCAATTTATTTTTTTAATCCTATACTATGTGAAGCATATAATGTGACACATGTTTTGAATTGAAAAAATGTGATATCCTTTGAATGCTATAGATGTTTTTCAATCAGCCTATCAATCAGAACTTTAGTCATAATTCAAATAGAAAATGAATAATAATTATTTATTAAATTCAAATTAAAGCATAATTTATATTGGTGGAAAGCCGAGAATCTCCTTTAAAACCCTTTTCATTTCATCAATTTTGGGTAAAAAAATGTCGACATCCACATGGGCCATCATATCACTTACATATCGCCACTTTTTGGCCTATCATGATCCTGAACATACCCAGTGATAGATGTGTCCAATGACATATCAGGTGTGACCTCTTGAAAATACTTAATGGAATCTTCAATAATTTTAGTTCCCTTTTGATACATTTCTAGGATTTTTGTTCTACTAGATGCATGAAATACATCACCTAACACCATTTTATGCATGGGAGAAATATTGTTCAAATCCACGTAATCTTTATTCAAGCGAAGTTGCAGGAGTTCCGAAGGAATTACTGACTGAAATCTGATCCACTTAGATAGTAGGCATTTCAAAACATCATCACTGGAGGAAGACTCTCAAGAGGACTTTTTTCATTCCACTACCTACTTAGATCCTTCCTCATTCTTTCTAGCAATTTCACCTGGTTCCTCATTTCTTTCTTCTTCCTCAAATTTCTCTTCTTTTGCCTTATTTTCTTCCATCCTCTCTTCTTCTATATTTTCTTCTTCGACTCTGTCACTTTCATCCTTGTCCTCTTTTTCTTTAATATCTTTATCTCTTTCCTCAGAAAAATATATTGGAGGAGTAGCCTGACATAATTCTACTTCAACATTTTCTTCAATTTATTTTTCAATCTCTAGAGGCTCATTAGCAACATTAATTTTTGAAAGAACATTTTTACCACCTATTCCTAGAGGGATATTTGAGTCATTCTTTTCCAATGGTATTTTTGCATTACTAGTACCATAAGGAGGGTCTTCCTTAACTTCTATAAAATCTTCTTTTCCCGATTTAGGTGTCGAACCAAATGCACCAAGCATACAATACTTCTTATTCATACTTCTCATTGTATTTACAATTTCCTTCTTTATCTTCTTTATATGCCTCTTTTCTCTAGTCATTAAAATATAACTCTCTTCTTTATCTGGGACATGGTAGAACAAACCTTCTTCAAGTTTTCTAGATCACTTAGAGTCAGATAGGATCCAATTTCCTTATATACCTTAGCCCTTATTTTCTCGTCCATCTCAATAGACTCTAATCTTCTCTTCATTAGAGATTCCCATAATTTTTCAAGTACATTATCCCTAACATCATCCCACTTAACTTCCAAAATATTGACATATTTAATGATAGTCATCATTAATGTTTCTCTATCCTCTTCACCTACTTCATTAAAAAATATTGTTGTGGGTTTCAACATATTTTCATAATACAATAAACTATTTACCAAGGCTTCTATTCTAAGAGGGGCACTAGGTCTTGCCAATGAATAATTTTCCTCTCCCTGGTCTAGAGAAACCTCTTTTGTGACTCTAACCTTCTTTTCTTTTGTTTCATGATCACTAATGTTATGTTCATCAACATCCTCTAAGGATGCTATATAGTGAACTCTCTTTGATCCAACATTGGTTTCTTGAGAAGCACTTTCATTGGAGGAAATGTTTACCCTTTTCCTTCTTATCAGCTTAGAAGTTGGGTCTTCCTCCTCTTACTTTTGATCTTTAGTGACACTGAGATTCTTCTCCTTTGTACATTTTTGTTTTCTTCCTTGCTTTGTTGGCACTACCAGAAGAACACCTTTTCTCTTGCCCAATCTAGTAGTAGGTTCAGAAAGGGGTGGAGCCTTTTCCTTTGTTAGAAGCACTGGGTTCAACATTTACTGTAGTCAAGCTAGAAGATGGTATAGAAGGAGAAATCTTGCCATATCTCCTTACACCTAACGATACTTTAGAATTCTATCCACTCTGAGCTCTTCCTCGTGCTAAAAGTTCAACGGTAAAACCATATTTTCTAAGTGCCTCATTTAAACCCTTTCTCTCTTTCTAGGTTTTTTGTGCTCCAAATGAACTCCCATTGATTTTTCTACATATGTACCTATGATCCCTTTAAAAATTCTACACCTAATGTGAGATGCTAAACAAACTAATGATGCAATAACAAAATCAATAACACTAAAGAGGACACCTCAATAAGATTAGCCTAGAAAAATGATGAAGCAAAGAAGTCAGATAAAATAATTGATGATTGAAGTTGATTATACCTTTCCTTTGCTGCTCCTTCCTTGTTTGGCCCTTTGATTCTTGAAGAGTTGTGTGCTCCTTGGATGGCAATGGAGTTGAATGGATGCAAGATGAATGAGAATGCTAAGTGTTATGATAGATGAGAGCTCAAAGGAAAAATTTGCAAGAGTCTTGTTCCAAAAGACTCGATCCCTAAAATGGGAGAAATGAGGGGGTATTTATAGGATAATTGGAATTCTCTAGAGAATTCAATGGTTGATATTGATCCAACAAGATCAAGATGAAGGGCTAAGGTGAGTTAAGGACTCACAAGCCCTCACATCTTGACATGTGGAATGTGAGATGTCTTAAGGTGGAGTGATGTGGAAATGAGGTGGAAGGGAAGTACATGAGGTGGATCTTGGGGGATGAGAAGATTCCTTGGAGGAATAAAAGTGAATTAAAAATTCACAATGATTGGAAGAATCTAGTGGATTAGAGAGCGTTTCCAAAAATGTGGGTATTTGTCACATGTGGGTGATGTGATAAGTCCAAGGTTCTAGAAGCCTTGGGCACATGTAAAATGACATGTCACATTTGCATGGGGATAGGGTAAACCTTGGAAGAATAAAATGTGAATCAAAAACTCACATGGGGAAGAGAAGAACCTTGGTTAAATAAATGTGAATTAAAAACTCACATGGGGAAGGGAGTCTAGGCTAAAAAGGGTAAGTGGGAAGGTTGACAAGAAAAGGTAAGCCAAATGTGGTTAATGATTCTGATTCAGGGTGTGCAAACATAGGATTAGGATAATTAATGAGAGATTAGGGACAAGTGGGAGATTATGGAGGATGTGACACTTAATCAAGATTAAGTGGTTAATATCCTAATTATAGATTAATTAATTTAATCTAGATTAAAAGAGGGTTATGGAGAATGTGACAAGGAGAGAGAAAAAGAGGAATTAAAATTAGTTTAATCCAAATAGGTTAAATGACTAAATTAAAAAAATTGTCTTATTTATTTAATTTAGAGAGGAAAAGGGATAAGGTAAAGTATTTAATTTATTTAATTACACACTTTAAGAACCTTAGGCAGAAAATGAAATAACGATTAAATAAATTATTTAATCACTGTTAATGAAATAGATGAATAGAGTAGACGATTTTGATCATATGGAAGTGATCAAATTTCGATGTCTACATTTTTTCCCTCTTTGAAGTACCGTTAGGATAACCGTGCTTTGAAGAAAAGAAAGTGCAGATGACTCTATACAAGAAGTAACTGTAAGATGATGCCCCAGTGTGGAGAGAAGGATCTGAGATGTCCAATTAGTGGGGAATGGATGAGGATGCCCCAATCCTAGAAGGGATTGACTATGGCCGATAAAACTAGTAAATGTGAAGGGTATGCCCCCTCAAGAGGATGATGGGGAAAAAGAGAGGGGTCCCAGGCGACCTCTCGATAGGAAGAAATGGATGGGATGGTTGGAAAGAGGGCAAAAAATTACACAAGTTTTCCTTCTTAATGAAGTCAATCAGACAAACAGGTTGCAAATGGCAGCCCCGGGAAGGAGAGAGATTAGTTAGAGGAAAAAAGGTTTAAAAAAAAAATATTGAAAAAAAGGATGGGTTCGCTCCAGGGTTGGGCGGGTCCACCCTGCAGTAGGGGCGAGTCCACCGCGCTGCAAGGGTACATCTACCACGACTGGGGGTGGGTCCGCCCTATGGCTAGTGGCATCGACATTGCCTTGGTTTGACAGTGCCACCCGGTGGCTAGCAGCAACGACGTCGCCCCGACTGGCAGCGTTGCCCAGCGGCCAGCGGTGGCGACACCATCCCGGCTGGCGCAGCCACCATGACCAAGTGCGGGTCCACCTTGTTGTAGGGGTGGGTCCACCCCGCCGTACGGGTGGGTCCGGCCCAGGGGGAGGAGGAAGGGGGGAAAGAGAGAGAAGAAGATGGAAAAAAGAGAAGAAAGAGAAAGTCCCAAAACCAGGAAAGGTTTGACAAGATTAAAGTTATGATGAGGGATGAGATGATGAAAGGGGATATGATTATGGATAAGAAATGATGATTAGTGATGGGAAGTAAAAGTGAGCACAAATGGACTCAAGGAAAAATATGGCGGTGCCCTAGTAAAGTTATAAGCCAGGTTGGGCGGATGGTGGATGGAGCATTGTTTGATAAGGAGATCATATATCCCAACACAACACAAGGATGGGGAATGACACATTCTGATGAGGATGAGGATGAGTGTTGTTTATGAGGGAATGATACATCCCAAAACAACATAAGGATAGGGAAGGATACATCCAGATGAGGATGAGGATGAGGATGAGTGTTGTTGACGAGGGAATGATACATCCCCAAAAAACACAAGGATAGGGAAGGGTACATCCCAATGAGAGTTTTGTTGATGAGGGAAGGATACATCCCAAAACAACACAAGGATAGGGAAGGATACATCCCATAGATGATAATGATGATGATGATGATTGGATCAAGCCTTGTAGCAAGGCTAAGAACAAGAGTGTGATTAGATTATTTTAATGGAAGAGGATGGGGGAGATATGCAAGATGATGGAATGGAAAATGAAATGCAATCCTAATGAAATTTTCCATCCTTAGAGCACTAATTTTTGCTATAGCATAAGACACTGGGTGTCAGGGTAGGTAAACCAAGATGGATTAGTGTCAATGCATAAAACAAACACAACAGACAAGAAGGCTATTCCAACACCCCAAAATCGCAATGACTTTGGTCAGGCTAGGTATTGGAATAAGCACAAGCACAAAAGGATGGCCCAGCATAACACAAGACCATAGGGGTCTTGGTGTGTACTATGTGGGACAACCAAGAAGACAGAAACATAAAAAAGAGATCAAAATATGCCCCTATGTTTACGAGTCAAAGCACACCATGATATGATGGATCAAGGTGACCATGACAAGTGATGATAGGGAGCTCAAATTATAAACAAAATTCAAAAGCATCAAAAGATCAGAATCAATTTCAAACATATTTTTCCATAGGATCAAGATGATGGATGGGGTTGATGCGGTCTGCTAGGAAGGATACATCCTGTTGAGACCAAAGATGGAGGATATATGGGTTGATCAACATGACGTAGGATATTAGAAACCGATTGGATCTCGTGATAGGAATGACTTTGTTTTATAAGCACCAACTCGAATGGGGACATACTTGATGACACAAAAAGATGACAAGATGACAAGTTAACAGGACTAACACACCCTAAAGACCTAGGGGCTCGAGGGTTGATCAAAGATCAACCTTGCCTATGTGAAAGCGCAGAGCCCTCGTAGTTCAGGAAAAGACAATGGTGAAAGCGGAAAGAGGAAAATGAAGACCTCGATGGATGACAAAGACCAAATGGAAAAAATGCCCAGGGGGCAGACCAAATGATTGATCATGCCTACGTGAAAGTGCAAGGAAACTTAGTGTGACACAAGGCCAAAGATAGTCTATGGAAGAGGACAAGACAAACAAAAGACAAAACCTCGGGGGTGAATCAAATGATCGCCCTTGCCTACATGAAAGCACAATGGCAACGTAGTTTGACACTACGTAGACAACAGATAAGGGATGATGAAATGACCAAGATAAATGGAAAAAAGGATGGAGTCGATATGATGAGACAAGGTAGACTTGTACGATTGGATAGGATGATGGTTGATATGTGTAAGATATGTAGGATGTGAAGCTCAGGGATGGGATAGGTAATCGGATCATTAGAATATGAATTGGAAAGGTGGGATGATGGATAAAGGAGTGATGAAGATGTGAGAAACATGTGGTAAATAGATAGGAGGGATGAATTATTGTGTGAATGGCATTGGGTTGCATGCAGGTAGTCGATAGCTAGATACAATGACAAGGGATAATAGAGGGAAATGGATGGATGGATAAGAAGATGCTAGGATAGGTAGATAGATGAGATCAAGATTGAGGGGATATTGTAAAGATGTGAGAATTAGATAGGAATGAGGATAGTGAGTTAGCCTGGCATTGGATTTCATGGGGGTAGCCGATAGCTAGATACCAATGACAAGGGATGATGAGATAGAGGGAAATGGATGGATGGATAAAGATGAGGAGATAGAAAGATGCGAGGATAGGTGGATAGAGGGATACAAAATTTGAGGGATGGAATGGATTATTGGATGGATAAATGGATGGGAGGATAAGGATTAAAATATGGAAAAGGACTAGTGGATGAGAGTATAGGAAGATAAGGATTGGGAGATGGCAAATATTATTGGATGGATAAATGGATGGGGAGGTAAGGATGGGCAAGATGGGGAGATGGAGAGGATTACCTAGAGTAATGGATGGATGATGTCTCAAGGACCAAGACACAAAGAAGGAGATGCCCTCACTCTAGAGGTGTCATGTGTGATGAGGCAAGAGGGAAGGAAGATAGAAGGATGGGGAAATAAAGGAGCAAATGGATATGGATTGTAGTAGGATGGGAGTATAGGAAGATAAGGATTTGGTAGATGGAAGGGATGACTGGATGGATAAATGGATGGGGAGGTAAGGATGGGCAGGATGGAGAGATGGAAAGGATTACTTGGAGGGATGGATAGACGATGTCTCCAAGGACTTTATTGCAAATAACAAGATGCCCCCACTCTAGACGTGTCATGTATGATGAGGCAAGAGGGATAGAAAGATGTGTGGAAGGAATATGATAGTGTATGGATGAGGGGACTATATGCCAAGAGATGTCCAACGCATGTATATAGGTGTTCTCCTATCTTTATCAAGATCACAAGGAAGGTGGAGGGATTGGATAGGATGTGAAAGATGGTGGGTAAGATTTGGAAGATAGGTAGATGTAGGAGATGGAGGAAAGGAATGCGTAAGCGGGTATTGCCCCCAATCATGGAAGGAGACTAGATGGGGGATTTATGCATGACACCTGTTTGCCAAGTTTTCATCATGGTACTTATCCAAGGCGCTTATATTCCAAGTTTTCACCATTGGACAAATGAGGTTTTCTCTTGACTATTTTTTTTTTGTATTTTTCTGATTTTTTCTCTTTTTTTAATTTAATTTAATTTAATTTTTCATTTTTTGGACTAGGATGTGGACGAAGATGGATAAAGATAGGGATATGGATATGTGGATTTTAGAGGACAGTTGATAAGGATAGGGATGAAGGACTCACGCATCAAGTTCCATATGAGGTAATAAGAGCCCATGTTTGAAGCAGCTATCCAGATGTTGGTACAACCTTATTAGAATGGATGGATTATGCAAGAGGATGGATTAAAGGGATTTGATGGGGGAGATAGAGGGGATAGTGGATGGGATGTTGGAAAGTGTATGGATGGAATGATGGAGTGGATGTGTGATGGGGGAAGGTGTTCAGGACCAACATTGGCACATGTGATGGTGGATGCGAAAAGATAGGTGGATGAATGGGTGGAGAGTGTGGCGATAATGGAGGCATTGGGATAGTGAATTTTGGGATGTAGGACCCAAAACAGATTTAGGAGATGGAGGATATAAATTATTTTGTGGGGGAATAGCAACTTTGGATGTCATTATGGACATTTCATTTGAAGGTATGGTACCTTTTTTCTTTGGGATCCACATGGTTTTGATTTTTTCTTTGGTGGGCCTTTGTGGCCTTTTGGATTGATTGGGATTTTGGACTTGATTTTTCTTTTCTTCAACATGTCTTTTGAAGGGGACATGAGGAACTTTAGATTCATGTGGATGTTTGGATTTATGTATTGTTCTTTGGCATCCAAATTTCTTTTAGTAGCAATGGGATGGGTGCAAGGAGATGGATGATGTGTGGATGGAGTGATAGAGGTAGGCATTTGATGAGGAAGTGTGGATGGATAATGTGTAGGTATGTGCCTTTGTTGATCCTGATTAGGAGTTATGAAGGTAGGATTTTTATGTTGTGTATGAGGGAGAGGGGGTGGATGAATGAAAGGATGAATAGGATAAGATGGAGGGGGTGATTTTGGGATATAAGGACCCAAAATAGACTGTGTATATGGAGGATGTGTGGGGTTTGATGGAGGGATATAAGAACCCATAGTAGATGGAGGATGAGAAATGATGGATGGAGGGACATAAGGACCCAAAATGGATTGAGAGGATGAGGGAGGAAGATGGATGGTTTTTTTTAGGTAATATGATGGAGGAGGGGGGATGGCGGCATATGACTTGGTAGAACGATGGGAAGTACCTCTTGTGCCTTTAGAAGAGGATCGTTTAGGATGTACGAAGGTTGTACCAACATCTTTAGAGTGCGAGTTTTGGGAGACATATCCAAGACCATGTGTGCCTGGATGTTCTTTGACTTGAATGGGTTCTAAAATACCTTGCTCATGAAGGCCTAAACCTTTTCCTTGATAGTTCATGTTCTCAAGCATATGATCTATGGTAGGATGCTTATTCTTTTGGAAACATGATGTGAGTGTGTTAGCAGGTGGAGGAGGAAAGGTGGTGCATAGATGTTGTTTTGCTTATACAAGAAGACCACCATGGACACATGTAATATTACCAAGGTGATACAAAAGTGGCATTGGGATGGTAAGACTAGATGGCGATGAAGGATCATGCGATGGAGATGAGGGGATAGCAACATCAGGAGGAATGAGTGATAAGGGATCATGAGAGGAATTGGGGAGTACAATGGGGTCTAGATTTATGGCAGTGGATGATAAGGGCTCATGAGATGGAGTGATTGGATCTTGAAGGAAAAGGGGATCATGGGATGGAGTGGAGGAGATAGTGTGATCTTGAGATGGGGTGGATGGGAGGATAGGATCATGACTTGGTTGAGGATATGGATCATGAGATGAAATGGATGGAAGACTATGTTCTTGAGATGGAGTAGATGGGATGGAGTGATCTTGATTTGGAGGAGGGGATATGCTTGTATGCTTTGGATCAAGCTCTTGGCATGAATCATCTTGTGTGGGATCTAGGATGATGGAAGAGTGTTGGAGGGTTGCCTCAATTGGGGGAGATAGGAGGATGGAGGATTCATGAAGGTTATGGGATTGAAGTTTTTGAATATTAGGACTGGGAGGAGGGGATTGGATGTCTTCAATGGATTGGGTGGATC
The DNA here is from genome assembly GCA_007115665.2 of Sequoiadendron giganteum. Lineage (NCBI taxonomy): Eukaryota > Viridiplantae > Streptophyta > Pinopsida > Cupressales > Cupressaceae > Sequoiadendron > Sequoiadendron giganteum. The sequence goes on from CM021105.1 coordinate 69,299,940, forward strand.
TAGGAGTAGAAGATGGGGATTTAATGGATTCGATGGGTTTGACCAGCTCAACCATTTGGACAATGTTAGGAATGGTCATGGGTGGGATAGGTATAGGATGGATGAGGGTCTCATCACTAGTGATAGTACATGATAGAGTGGGAGGGCATGATGTCTCTTCTTGTATGAGTCCTTGGGAAAAATTTGGAAGGGATGTAGGATTAGGTAGAGTGATGGGAATGGATGGAGGATTAAGATTAGATGTGGGATGTGATTGGATGGAGGACTAGGAGGAGATGGAGGATTAGGATTAGATGAAGGGATGGGATTGGATGGAGGATTAGGATTAAGAATTGGAGGATTAGGATTAGATGTGGGGATGGGAATGGATGGAGGACTAGGGGGAGATGGAGGATTAGGATTAGATGTGGGTATGGGATTGGATGGAGGAATTGGAGGAGATGGTGGATTAGGATTAGATGTGGGTATGGGATTTGATGTAGGAATAGGAGGAGATGGTGGATTAGGATTAGGATTAGGAATTGGAGAATTATATGAGTGGATGTGTGGATGAGGATTAGATGTAGAACCAGGAGGAGATGGAGGATTATGATTAGGTGAGTGGATGGGACTAGATGGAGGATTAAGATTAGGAATTGGAGGATTATATGAGTGGATGTGTGGATGAGGATTAGATGTAGAACTAGGAGGAGATGGAGGATTATGATTAGATGAGTGGATGAGACTAGATGGGGAACTAGGAGTGGTTGGAGGTGATGGAGATTTATTATTAGATGAAGGGATGGGAATGGATGGAGGACTAAGAAGAGATGGAGGATTAGGATTAGGAATTGGAGGATTAGAATTAAATGAAGGGATTGGACTAGATGGAGGACTAGGAGGAGATGGAGGATTATGATTAGATGAGTGGATGGGACTAGATGGAGGACTAGGAGGAGATGGGAAATTATGATTAGATGAGTGGATGGGAATAGATGGGGGACTAGGATTGGTTGGAGGAGATGGAGGATTAAGATATAATGCGGGAAAAGGGAGGGTGATGTAGGAAGATGTGGATCTTGGATTAGATTGGGAAGATTGGGATGGTGAATGATAGTAGGAAGATGTAGATGAAGGATTACAATGGGGGGATGTGGAATTAATGCAGAGATATTAGGATGGGAGATTGTGATAGGAATGTGTGGATGTTGGATTAGAACAGGAAGATTGAGGTGGTGGACCACCATAGGAAGACACGTATGGTGGGTTGGCGTAGGAGGATATGGATGGTAGATAAGGATGAGAGGATTGAGATGGTGCATTAGGATAGGAGGAATATTGGGATGCAGGATTGTGATAGGAATGTGTGAGTGTTGGATTAGGATGAGAATATTGGGATGTGGGATTGTTGATGATGATGAGGATAAGACGAAGTGGATGTTGGATAGGATAGAGGTTGAAAGGGAGGACATGTTGAATATGTCAATGGTGAGGATGTTGGATATCCCTTGTCAAGGGTAGCATAAGAACCGTTATTAGATGTGGATGAAGGCATGGTGGGATAGTTCGAAGAAGTAGTGGGATTTTGGAAGGTGGTTGGAGAGAGCTTGCTAGCAATGATAGTGTCAAGCAGATCTATATAACAATCTTCATGATCAACAAGATTCTCGTTATCGTCATCAATGGAGTTAGGGTTCCCCTTTACTACTATTATTGATCGTGTGAGAGGGCGATAAAGATTCATGATGGATACAGATTAGAAGGAAAGAATAGATAAGGGATAGAGAACTAGGATGGATTGAAAGCTCGTATGGGGATTGGATGAAAGCTCAGATTGAGATTGGATGAGAGCTCAGATTAGGATTGATGAAAGCTCAGATTAGGATGATGGGATTAACGCTCATATTAGAATTGGATTGGGGCTTAGATTGGGATTGGATTGAAGGATATGATAGGATTGATTTGAAACCAAGATCATGGGTCTTAACTACAGGACGTAAGGTGTTGACAATCAGATTTTTGCCAAATCTGGCAGTTTTCAAAAATTGTCAAATTTTGCCATTTTAGAAACTTCATAGGAATACATTTGAGAGTCCACATTTTCTCCAAAAATACCCAATACTAAGATTGGATGACTTTCCAACTAAGATCCCAAATCTGAGATAGTGATTCAGAGTTATTAACGAAAATGTTTTTTCAGAAATTGAAAAAAAATAGTAAATTATGATTTTGAGGGTCAAGATAAAACTTTGGGGGTTCAAAAATGTGCTAAAAAGGGGTCCAACCTATCCTAAATACGTTGGGAATCCACATGCTAGCTCATAACACAACCACCCATAAAATTTCAGCCAAAACCCACATTTGAGTCAAAAGTTGCGGCCTCCGAAAGTTTTTACATAAAAGTCAAAACCTTCAAAATTGATAATTGGAATGGATGATTCGATGATGTATCAATTTGATGATTTAATGAGGATTGTTGGATGGATCAATTTTATGATATAGATAAGGATTGAATTGATTGAATTTGTTTGGATCAATTGATGATGTATCAATTTGATAATTTGGATTGGATGATGGGATTTTGATTGGATTTAGATGATACTAGATTTGGATAGAGGAATGTTTAGGATGATCAAATTGTCAAACGAAGACTTGGGGTGGTTAAACGGAGGTTTGGAATGGTCAAATGGATGAAACTCTTCGTTCAACGGGGCGTATCCGCACTTCTGTAGTAAAACTGTTAGAAATGTTGAATCGCAGGGGCGTATCCGCACTTCTTTAGAAAAAATGCTAAAACAAGGGGGCAAGTTCACCCCTCTGCAATGGAGAATGTTGAAACAGGAGGGGCAAGTTCACCCCTCTGCAGTGGAGAATGCTAAAACAGGGGGGCAAGTTCGCCCATTTGCAGTGGAGAATGCTGAAATGGGGGGGCAAGTTTGCCCCTCTGTAGTGGAAAATGCTGAAATAGGGGGGAAAGTTCTCCCCTCTGTAGTGGAAAATGTTGAAACAAGGGGGCAAGTTCACCCTCTGCAAAAAAAATAGCAACTTGGTTTGGATGAGGGATTTTGGCAAGGACTTAAAATGATTCAATGATGGTTTTGACTTATCAAAATTTACTGGTTTTTCACAGAAAGACACTTTGAACAAGCATAATCCTATGATTAGTGTTAAGGGGTATGGCCAGAAAAGGTCTTACTTTAGGTTGAATAAAATTTCTAGGGAGTCCTTGATATACGCTCAGTACATGAGGCACAAACTGTGAACACCAGTCTGTCACAAGCGTGAGTTGGGAACCCCAACGAGATACTGAAAGGCTCAGACCAACTCTTTATGTCTATGTAGGTATCACCCTAGCTTCAACACTTCGCCAATTATGATGCAACTGGATTGGGGTACAACTTTGGCTCTCCCCCTTTTATATACCCTATCAGTCCACGTGGTTGGGATTGTCCCTTGGGGTGATGAATTCCCCAAGCAAGTCCCGCTAAGAAGAAAACACTAATCATTTCCAACTACCCCCTTCGGATCCGCACAAAAGTGCAAAAGGAGATGGTGAAAATGAATTAATGCCCCCTTAGGGTAACACAAAATAAAACAAACATAGCAAGCAGCCAATATTACTTTCCCCTACTTATACTAAGTAAATAGATAAAGTAGTAAGGACATATTTCCAAAAAAAAATAGAATAAAACAAAGGCCCTACAAGAAAATGTTAGTTGTTTTATTTTTTGCCCTTTGTGACTTGCAGCAAAATACTTAAGATATCAGCAAGAAACCTGACTTCACTCACCAACAAATAGGGTTAGAGGATTAGAGTATAAAATAACAAAAGGAAGAGACAAAAATGAAGCTAAAATGCCCACTTTTTTACCTTCCCGAACATGCTGTTAAGGGAAAATCCACCCCTCTGCAGTGAAAAATGTTGAACCAGGTGGGAAAATTTGCCCCTCTGTGGAAAACAGTTAGAAAATATTGAACTAGGAGGCCGTATTCGCACTTCTGTAGTAAAAACTGTCAGAAATGTTGAATAGCAGGGGTGTGTTCGCACTTCTGTAGTAAAAACTATTAGAAACATTGAACAGTAGGGGCGTGTCTGCACTTTTACGGTAAAATCTGTTAGAAACGTTGAACAGTAGGGGCATGTTCGCACTTCTGTAGTAAAAATAGTCAGAAACATTGAATAGCAGGGGTGTGTCCACACTTTTGCAGTAAAAACAGTCAGAAACGTTAAACAACAAGGGCGTGTTCGCACTTCTGCAGTAAAAACTATCAGAAACGTTGAACAACAGGGGCATGTCTGCACTTCTACAGTAAAAACTATCAGAAACATTGAACAATAGGGGCGTGTCCACACTTCTATAGTAAAAATAGTTAGAAACGTTGAATAGCAGGGGCATGTCCGCACTTCTACAGTAAAAACAGTAAGAAACATTGAACAATAGGGGCATGTCCACACTTCTGTAGTAAAAATAGTCAGAAACATTGAACAGTAGGGGCATGTCTGCACTTCTGCAGTAAAAACTGTCAGAAACGATGAACAACAGGGGTGTGTCGACACTTTTACAACCAAAACTATCAGAAACATTGAACAGCAGGGGCATGTCCACACTTTTGCAATAAAAAATGTCAAAAATGTTGAACAACAAGGGTGTGTCCGCACTTCTACAATAAAAAATGTCAAAAACGTTGAACAACAGGGGTGTGTCTGCATTTCTGTAGTAAAAAATGTCAAAAACGTTGAACAGCAGGGGCATTTTCGCCCCTCTGCAATAAAAAATGTCAAAAACATTGAACAACAGGGGCTTGTCTGCCCCTTTATAGCGCCCGGGAGGGCCAATCTGCCCCTCTACGACTTGAATCTGCAAACAAGCTAAACAACAGAAAATGTAAAAGAAAGAGACCCCTTTGTGGGTCCCACCGGGCGTGCCCAAAATGTGATCCCTTTAAAAATGCTACTCCTAATGTGAGATGCTAAACAATAATGATGCAATAACAAAAGCAATAACATTAAAAGAGTACACCTCAATAAGATTAGCCTAAGAAAATGATGAAGCAAAGAAGTAAGATAAAACAATTGATGATTGAAGTTGATTATACCTTTCCTTTGTTGCTCCTTCCTTGGTTGGCCCTTTGATTCTTGAAGAGTTGTGTGCTCCTTGGATGGCAATGGAGTTGAATGGATTTAAGATGAATGAGAATGCTAAGTGTTATGATAGATGAGAGCTCAAAGGACAAATTTGCAAGAGTTTTATTGCAAAATACTTGATCCCTAAAATGGGAGAAATGAGGGGGTATTTATAAGATAATTGGAATTCTCTAGAGAATTCAATGGTTGAGATTGATCGAACAAGATCAAGATGAAGGGCTAAGGTGAGTTGAGGACTCATAAGCCCTCACATCTTGACATGTGGAATGTGAGTTGTCTTAGGGTAGAGTGATGTGGAAATGAGGTGGAAGGGAAGTACATGAGGTGGATCTTGGGGGATGAGCAGATTCTTTGGAGGAATAAAAGTGAATTAAAAATTCATAATGATTGGAAGAATCTAGTGGATAGGAGAGGGTTTCCAAAAAGGTGGGGATTTGAAACATGTGGTTGATATGACAAGTCCAAGGTTCTAGAAGCCTTGGGCACATGTAAAAAGACATGTCACATTTGCATGGGGATAGGGTAAACCTTGGAAGAATAAAATGTGAATTAAAAATTCACATGGGGAAGAGAGGAACCTTGGTTAAATAAATGTGAATTAAAATTTCACATGGGGAAGGGAGTCTAGGCTAAAAAGGGTAAGTGGGAAGGTTGACCAGAAAAGGTAAGCCAAATGTGGCTAATGATTCTAATTAAGGTTGTGCAAACATAGGATTAGGATAATTAATGAGAGATTAGGGACAAGTGAGAGATTATGGAGGATGTGACACTTAATCAAAATTAAGTGGTGCACATCCTAATCAAAGATTAATTAATTTAATTTGGATTAAAAGAGGGTTATGAAGAATGTGACAAGGAGAGAGAAAAAAAGAAATTAAAATTAGTTTTAATCCAAATAGGTTAAATGACTAAATTAAACAAATTGTCTTATTTATTTAATTTAGAGAGGAAAAGGGATAAGGTAAAGTATTTAATTTATTTAATTACATACTTTAGGAACCTTAGGTAGAAAATGAAATAATGATTAAATAAATTATTTAATCACTGTTAATGAAATAGATGAATAGAGTAGACGATTTTGATCATATGGAAGTGATCAAATTTGGATGTCTACAGTACCAATCTTGGGTTCATTTGCATTTTTTGGGCTTTTCAATAAAAAATGTACATAACCTTCAGCTTTCTATTCTGTAATTTCATATCCCATGGGTTAAATCTAGACAGTCTGGGGTTCAACCGCTTCAACCATACACTCATAAGAAGAAACATGAAATATGATGTCATCCTTGTACTTTTCAACAATTTTCCTCAGAATTATATCTCTCTCATTAATATTTTTCTTATATACAACAAATAATTTTGTCAGGGAATTATCTATGATCTTCAAATCATCCAACTTAACCATATAATCAAAAATTTGATGAGAAACCGGCCAAGATGGGTCCCAAAACATTGTTTCATCTTTACCCGAAAGCATTTTAAGGAAATAGAACAATAGGAAAACAATCAGTGAATCAAAATTGAAAGGATATTTCTTCTCCTTTGAAATACTTAAGTTCTCAATTAACTGTTGTCTGAAAAGCTCACATAAATCATAATCTACACCATTTTCAGCCATGTCAAAACTAGTATAGATTGTTGTAGCAGACAATAATTTCTCTTTGTTAATGAAGTAGATTTTATGTTTGATCATTATTGATGCATACTTCACAATTGGATTGATGATAGGCTTTGTTGTAAGATCCCTCTTATCATATGTTGCACCAGTGAGTTCAATCACCACTTCATTTTTCACTACTTTCAACACTAGTACTAGTTCAATATCACAGAGTCCGATGACTGCTTGGATCACTTCCTTAGTTATCAAATGGGGCTTGTCAATCCATAAGATCTGATCATCCATTCTGCTAAGGACTGGTTTAACATACTGACCATCCATAGTGGAACAAAAATAAGGGAAGTAGCTCCAACAATCTAGTTTCTTTGCCACAATATTCGAATACTCGGGTTTCACCATGAAGTTATCTCTAGTCAGTTCATTCAACCATATGTCTAAAATTTTTGTGTGATTGAATTATTCAGTCCTAACTCTAATGTACATTCAAGTATCCTTTGTAGGCATGAAACCATGAAGAATCGAAGAGAAAGTGCCCATAGGGTTGTCTTCGAAAACCTTCATTTAATATTCCCTCTAGGAGGGTCTAGGTGTTTTTGTCGCTTTCACGATTACATGATTTTCAATTTTTCAACACATGAACCTCTAATAGATTTAGAAAGATAATTTTCAGGTGCTCACAACAACATAGAATCAAAAAATACCTTGTTTACTTTTGCAAATAACCAAAGCTAGGGTTTACATAGGTCACACTTCAAATCACCTCAAGAACCCTCCAAATCACTATTCACTTTCTTTGAATGCACAAGTGATTAAAATGCCTTTACAATTTTTCTTTATAAACCAATGTGATGCCCTAATAACCATTAAATGCAATGAAATTTGAAAAGTTGGCAGAAACCCTTCAACTATACTAAGAAACCCTAATACGCTCCATAAGCGAGCACACATGCACTTTTTCTTCTGGTTTCTTTTGCAAAACCTCTCCCTATTCATTTCTTACATCTCCTCATGCCAAATACTGATATACCTGAAATTAGGGGGTTCAAATGGTTTTCTGCTAAAGCTCCCCCTAAGACCATGCTAGGTCTAATTCCTAGAGGAATTGTTTACACTAGATGAGGGCATAAACACATCAAAATATTTTCACTCTTCTTTATTTTTCCATATTTTGTTCATTTCTTTCTTAACCTCCTCTTTTTAAATCTTCTTCATAGGTTCATTTTTCTTTACCGGAGCAAATTGTTTTCCCTTTTTACTTTTGCATACCTTTGAGATAGGAACTAGTGAACTAATTCATCCTACTTCTGCATTTAGTTGCCTTATGACCAAACCTATTGCATGAAAAAAAGTGTCATTGAAAGATGGATTCATTTGAGCATTTGGTTGTCTACTAGGTGGTCTTCTTTTTGGTTTCTTGTCGGTGTTCTTTTCTTTGTGTATTTTGATTGTTCACAGGTTTTGAGATTTTACCTACTTCTAACCCCAATACACCTTTGTCTTTAGATGTTCTATGTCCTACAATTAGTTTATCAAGCCTAGAGACCTTGTCTTGAAACTATCTTCACAGAGTTTTTCTTTTTTCAGTTCTTCTCTTAGGTTCACCACTTCTTTTTCAAGCCTAGAACACTCATCATAATTGTTTTGCACTACTGCATTCACGAACTCTTAAATTCTCTTATTTTCTTCCAATTGCACCTTTCGTCCAGTAATATCTTCATTTTCTTGTTTTAATTTCTCATTAACTTCTCCATGTCCCTCTTTGAATTTCTTTAATTTCTCTTTCAACTTCCAGACACATTCATTTCCTTCATCAGGGTATGTGCAGGATCATTATGGGAAAAGCACGCCCTTAAGTGGCAATAAAAAGACAAAAAATCAGAGTTAGACAACTTGACGTAAAAATTTGAATAGGTTATCTATATTATTTTAAAAAAATGTAAAAATAGAATCTGTAGAAAATTGAATGTAGTTTCTAAAATAGTAGACCTTTATTTAAAAAAATATATCTATTTGGTGAAAATTTGAAATTTCAATGTAGTAGTATTTAAATTTCAGGGTAAAAATAAGAAGTAGGTGTCTGTCTTACCACCCTAACCAAAATAAAATGATAATATTTTTTTATAATATTTTAGATATAAGTAGAGGACTCAAGTCCCAATGTGATGCATATTTTTTAATAATTTTTTTCCAAGTAAATAATTAATCATGAATTTTTTATTACAAATTTTTAGAAATATAAAAGCTCATCTCTCTAACCACCTTAACTTGGTCAAAAATTCATGAAATTCAAATTTATTTATTTAATCCTATAGTATGCAAAGCATAGAGTGTGACGGATTCAAAAAATTTGATACTGTTTGAAAGTTATAAATGTTTTTCAATCAGCCTATCAATTAAGACTTTATTCGTAATTCTAATAGAAAATGAATAGTAATTATTTATTAAATTCAAAATAAAGCATAATTTATATTGGTGGAAAGCTGATAATCTCCTCTAAAAACCCTTTTCGTTTCATCAATTTTGGGTAAAAAAAAAGTCATTAGCCACATGGGCAATCATATGGCTTACATATCGCCACTTTTTGGCCCATCATCATCCTGCACATACCCATCAAGGTTTTCTTTCAGATCTTTATTTTCATTTTTCTGTTTTCTGCATTATCATCCATTTGTTCAATCTTCAAGATCTCCCTCAAGTTCTTAGGATTCACCAAAGGAACGAAGTTGTGATACCAATTGTTGAATATCCAAGATACTAAGAGGGGGGTGAATTAGTATCTTCTTAAATTTATTGAACAAATACCAACCAATTAATCCAAAGCATATGATAGTTAAGATAAGAAGAAGCATTAACTAAACATGGAAACACACAAGAAAAGAGCGCAAAGATTTTTATGTGGAAAACCTAGAATGGGAAAAACCATAGTGAGGGTTAACTCACAATATGGTATAACTGGTTACAAGATATTACAGAAGATGGCTCACTACCTACAAAAGATAAAGTAACAAAATGGCTTACAACTAGAGAATGAACTAATGTAAGTACACCTCAAAGTGAAGATTCAATTCCTTCAAAGCTCCAGAAATTTACATGATAGCATATCAATATTTTCTCTTTTTGCATCCACACTCAATCCACCGACACTCGCATACACCCTGTTCTTCTTCAATCTCCAAAACTATCATCCATATATATCTAAATTTCCTACAAGTATCAATTAGGTTGGCTCCAAGAAAATTAAAAAAAATCTCAAAATAATTCAAGCGTGTAGCATGCTACTACATGTTTGCATAGATCGCTCCAACAAAATTTTAATCCATTACAACTTCAACCACTTATTAGGTTAGCTAGAGATAGACCTAATAACAAAAATGTAAAAAACAAAAAGATGCCAACAGCGGAAATGAGCATCTGTATGCATGATATTTTTTTCATGCATGCTTTCATCAACCAAAAACCATTTCCCAAGATTTTAGGTAATCACAATCACTGGAGGGGAGGTGCAAACCAAAATACTAGAGGACATTTCTGCATTATCAGTTTAGAATATCAGATCAACCTTGACTTTGAGTCTTGCAGTTACAACTCATATATCATGGTGACATCAATGACAACAAAAAATTTATATTAAAATATTTTTTATTCTTCATTATTCCAACAAAATGATATTTGGATTCATTTGGCATCCAAAATAAGAGATACAATTTCTAGAACATTCCAGGAAACTTCATTTTAAAAGTAGGAATCATGAAAAGGCAAGGTAGTGCATTTTAGTGCATTTCAAAGGGAATTCAAAGAGAAATTTGAAGAAAAGGGCTAAGATTTGTAAGTCAAATATTTTTATGATATGGAAGCACATGTTGCTATACAAGAGGTCACATGCCCTTTGGGTGTTTACATCTAGTTAAAAAATATCTTTTGTAAGTATTTTCTGAACATTTCTATGAAATTGTTATTTAAATTTAGTAATATAAAATTCCAAGATTTTGTGTGTTTATTATTTTGAAATTGATAATTTTTTGTTGTGAGTATGTTGGGTGGAGACCAATTGTTGGTTACTTTTTTAGAACCAAACTTGATCTCACTGAATGCTTATGAATTTTCCAGAATCCAATGATAAGCAAAGGTAAGGATTGGCCAAAAAACAAGTAAGGATTACTACCTGCCCTTAATTTTACTCTTTGAGCTCTGTGAAACCCAGGAGGGTGATCCTAATAATTCTTACATGATATTCTTGTGTCATTTCTTATCATAAACATTGCAACACATAGATAAGTCTTATACAATGGCTCAACAAATAGAACGCATCAAAGAAGTTGGTTGCTTCTTAACAAATTTCATATTCGAAGCCCGAGAATGGTAAAGCCTAACATAATTGTAACCCATTTCAAAATATTATGATTTAATAAATGTTTTTTTGTTGAGATAATCAATAAAATGAAACATGATCAACTCATTTAGATTGGTGCATCATCCTTGGAAAGGAGTCAATTTTTAACATTTACATGATTCGATAGAAATTTCATACATGAAAATATTTAAAGCCTTAAGGATGCTATATAACAACTTACTTCAACATTATATATGAGTCATTACTTCTTACTAACATCCTAGCACATTATTTGACATAAACCTATAGCTCCGTTCAAGAATTTACATCAATTCTTTGAATTAGTAAGCAAGAATAAAACCATACACCCATTGGGAATCAATTGAGAAAAATAAGATAACCCTTGATTATATTATTTATACTTTATAAAACCAATACATAGTAGAGAAACTGGTGGAGAACTCATACTATTATGTTCTATATTGTCATTATTACTATCTCCAGACTACATGTGCATATTATCATACTTGAACCTAGGAGTTAACACTAAAATTTTTAGTATATATTCTTTATAATCCTTAGTGTAATCAATTCCTGAACAACCCACCCCTGTAACTAGTGCTGAATTCCCATTTATAAAGATATGGGATAAAACAAGCCATATGTTGAATTAAAATTTGAGTTACATTTCATTTGACATACATTTCAGTTTCAATTTCAGATATTCCTCTAGAATTTCATCATTGAAGAAAGTGGGGGAAAGCAAAAGACAAATTTTCATATATGATGTTGTGGAAGAAGACCAACCAACCTTCCAAAAGGCATTGTTCATCATTATAGCAGCACAAAAATCTCTCATCCAAGTCAGCCAAAGAAGATTCTCCATATCAGGACCCAAGACAAAAACCTGTTTGTTTGCAAAAGAGGATGAGCCTATCTTTGTGGTAGTGATTTCTTGAAAAAAAAAAAGCAAAACCGAGGTGCTACTCTAATTCATCAAAATTATAGTAGACACGTCGGCTTCATGTTCTTTCTAAAACTGGAGAATTTACTACTTCTCCATCATCAAAAGACTCTTGACTTGCTAGAGTGACAAGGTACTGGGCATAGTTCGAGTCAGTATCTCCTTCATCACTCAAAGGACTAGACAAAACCTCCATGGGAGAGTTATTCCTTCCCATATAAGAATCATAAGCCCTATGGTACTTATTCTTCCTCTTTGCTTCCCTCACGTGCTTAAATGACTCTTTATTTATAAAGTTGACCAATTCTTCTAAAACAACCCTACTCCAAAAGTTATAATTGTAACATAGATTTTTTGGAGAATTTGCTGCACAGATTAAAATGATCAAATCTAACAAATAATATAAATAAAAAGAACAAAGAATGAGTATTTGCACATAGAAAAATTAAACAAATAACTGAAAAGATCTCACCGAATATGCATCCACTTCTTCAAATTATCTCGATTGTCCTTCTCCATTTTGTTGTATCAGTATTCTTGCCCTTAGATTTTCACTATTGGTGCAAACATAACATTGTTGAATGTCTTAGAAAATTATCAAAGATTAAGTTTCTTCTCAAAAGTATCAATTTCAGGAATAGGAATAATGATAATGATAGGCCATTTTATAGATTTTGGGTTTTCAAACGATCGGCTCAAATTCAAAAGAGAGATCGATAGACAAGATTAGTGAATGTCATGCGATGTGATTTATGTATCAGATAGAACATGAGTTAGAAAATTTTGTATGATAAATATTAAATTAGAATGATAAATTAACCTTGTGTCAAGACTATTCAAAAATAGAAAGAACACGAATTCCAGATTAAATAAAAAATTTAATCTTCAGTTAAGAGTCTTCGAAAATAGAAGAAATAGACTTTGAATGACAAAGATAAAGTTAGAACTCGAACAATAAAGAGTTTGAATGCACACATGAATTAATTAGTTAAATAAAGATATTTAATCAATAAATGCTTTCATGCATATGAGTTAGAACTAGTTAACTGACTAGTTGTGACAGAAAGTCCTCTCGTAGAGACGATCAGATATCAAATCTGGAGATAACTCACAGATTTAAAATAGATCTCAAGTTAGAAGGTGAGTGAATTATTAGTCAATTGAACGACAAAAGAATGTGACAAAGAATTAATTATGAATTAAATGTTAATTTAATTCAATATTTGAAAATTAAAAGATTAATTAAATAAATAATGTAATTTATTTAATTGATTGTTAAAAAGGATTAATTGAATAATTAAATAATAAATATCTAATTATAGTTGAAATATGACAAAGGGGTAATTAAATAATAAATTATTTAATTAAGAAGGAAGAATTAATTAGTTAGGAACATAATTAAATAAATATGATTTATTTAATTAATCAAGTTGAATAAAGGTCATTATGAATTAATGAATTAATTAAAAAGGGTTATTTAATTCATAGAGTAAATATGTGTTAGAAAGGTAATTAAAATAATTAACATTATTTAATTATGAACATGGATATTAGAAAATTATGTCAAAAGTAGTGCCCGTAGCCCTAACCCAATTTTCAATATCTACAGTTTGCCCCTCTTTGATACAATGTCATTTTGGTATTGTGTCAAAGAAAATATGCCCTGATCATGCCCTAGTATGAAATAGGTTAGGGTATACCCTCTCGAGAAAATTGAATTTTTTTTGAAAATTTTCAAAAAAAATATAGAAATATTCCCAATAAGTCAATTTGATGGTGAGAAATGCTATGGAGTTGACAAAATTAAATTTGGATGTGTTATGGATGTGTATAGTTCAATATAATTTGGAAGGTTAAGTGGCCAATAGACAAGGTTAGAAGAAGTGCCACCCATACCCTAGGTATAAATAGAAATTAGGTTGAAAACCAATTCATTTGCACCCGGAAGAGTTGAAGAATTGAGAAATTTTCTCTGAGTATTCAACAAAGATATCTCCAGTTCCCTACATTGTGCATCACGGATATCGGATCCAAACATTCAAACAAACAGCTAACACAGGACCACCAGTATGTACCCTAAAATGAGAATTTAAAATTTCAATTTGCACGTATTTTTAGGCACTTAAAATTTAGTTTGCACATCCGGTATTTCACATTCAATGCATATAAGATCATACGCAACGCATCTGCCTGTGGAACGACACATATGTTAAAAGATATTTAGGCTAGGATCAATCATTTTAGGAATTCAACGTAAATGATACAAAATGCACCACATTTGTAGTTGTGAATCACATCTGCATTTAGGATAAATGCATGTAGCATTATGCAATGCATATGTATTCTGAAACATATATGCATTTTGGTAGGCAGGTTAAAATAATGCACCGCATTTGAATTTTTGCAACACATTTGCATTTTTAAGAAATGGTTTGGATTCTGTGCAACACATTAGAAATGTGTCACACAAATTCTTGTGATAGAATGCATTTGTATGAATGCACTACATGTGCCATAGTGAGCCGCATTTGGCTGGCAAATTTTTTGAATTTTGTTTCTATGAAAAACATGAAAATTTTGACATCTTGGTTGAAATGTAGGTTGTTTTAGATCCCATATATACTTGGGAGACATGGCCCGATACCTTCGAGTTGAGATCTCGATTGGTCAGTGTGGAGACATGGTTATTATGGTTACTAGGTCTATAGCATGTGTTGACTATTCTCATGACTGAGGAAAACAAAGGCATGTTGACCGCTTTGTGCGAGCAGTGGCATTTTCAGACTTCATAATTTCATTCACCGACTAAGGAGGTGACAGTCACTTTAGAGGATGTCTATAATATTCTGAGATTTCCTATCAGAGGAGAGAGGGTTATGTATGATACCCAGTGTGGATTTAGTGAGTTGGCTAGATATTATGTGTATGACAACATTAGGAGTCTAGGGATAGAGCATTATGAGATCATATGGCAGGTTTTGGCTCATAGTTACAAGAGGATTGATTGCATCCTATGTACACTGATAGAGGGTATAGTTCTTTAGGATCAGTAGGGTCATGGTTTTCCTTTCAGGTGGGGATGTTAGAGAGAGAGACTATATATGCCTATGGTTCGTGTTTGTTAGGCATGTTATACTTCCATCTACATGATATAGTGTACAGAGATGCATAGTCTATGAGCTATGGTACCACACTTCTCATGGTTTGGGCCTATGAGCGCATTGTGGTATTTCGTCCTCTTGTTATTGTAGAGTGGGAGGCTAGATCTCTTTGTGTTTTTTGTTATACAATAAACATTACTTAGAGTCATGTCAGAGACATGGGTTATTGGAGACATGCACTAGATATTTTGGATCAGTTTACTTGGAGGACATACATGGATTGTGAGAGATGGTCAGATGAGGATGGGAATTCGACTTTGTGTCAGCAGACATAGTACCTGATTCATAGGATAGTTTTGAGTGTACACATTATTGAGAAAAACCTACCTAATTGGGTTTTGAGATAATTTGGGGAGGTTCAGGATGAGCCTAGAGGTAGACCAGAGTTTGCACCATCTTCTAGAGAGGTTCCACATCGGTAGCCGATGATACTAGTAGCTACTACAGAGGCAGAGATTTAGGCATTATAGCCATTACAGTGGGTATGAAGAGGCAGAGCAATAGATCCACGGACTACAAATATGTATGACACATAGTGGGTAGACCATCACCTTGTTTCTTATATAGATCCAAACTAGCCGACACCAGTAGAGAGATGAGGTACAGGGCCAAGAGCACGATGTAGAGGGAGAGGTGGTGGTAGAGGTGGTGGTAGAGGTGGTGGTGATGATGGAAAAGGTGGTGGTGGTAGGCAAGGATGGAGATGTTAGAGATGTCGTCGAGTAGGTGGACTATCACCTATTTGAGAGGCAGAAGCGAAGGATGTACCCATGTTGGACCTCGGAGGTGGAGCAGATGCATAGATTGGAGATGATCATGTTGTCGAGGAGGTAGTAGTAGAGGAACATTCAGAGGAATAAATTGGCAGAGAGGACATTGCAGAGGAGGAGGAGTCTAATGTGGATATTGATCTTCTTTGTATTCTTGTAGGATATGGGGAGGATGATATTATGGAGGATATACCTATGGAGGAGTAGGAGAGAGAGCTCCGAGATTAGATTGTAGAGGGGAGACGGGATGAGGAGGCTCCTAGGGATAGTGACAGGGAGGCTTTGGAGGAGAGGTTGAGACTGGTCACAAAAAAGATAGAGCTAGATGCCTTGTTGATAGAGAGAGAGAGAGTGCTCGTATGGAGAGAGACAGTGCACTCATCGAGAGGGACCAAGCCATAGCCCAAAGATAGGAGATAGAGAAGAAGTTTACAGAGGTCAGATGCCTTTACAGTGGCACTTCATCTGATAGTACGGTTCGTGAGATAGTCAAATCAGTAGAGAGAGGTACCTATTATAGGGATCTATATGAGTCAGTGGTGCCAGTAGAGAGATGAGCTCCTAGCTTTTTAGAGGTTGGCAACCAGAGATCACAGAGCAAGAGTCAGACTAGGACATAGAGTACAAAGGGTTTGGTAGGACCATCGAGGATAGGTCTATATGATAGGCCTTCCACCTCATAGAGAGTACCTTTGAGGTAGTTTCCTCCACCTTCACCATGTGACAATAGTGGTAGTGGGACACATTGACACTATTGTATATGTAGACATTGAAGTTTTATTAGAGAGCCTATGAGCTCATTTTTATTTATGGACACATTCTAAAATTTTACTGTGACACGTTATTTTGAGTGATATATATATGATTGTTGGCGGCTTTTATATGACATGCAGTTCTATTTTATGATGATGCATTTCTTCTGTATGATTATGTTTCCTAGATGATGTATGTATTTGTGTTATGGATGGATGTTTACACATGTGATGATTTTATGCAGTCTATGAAGTTATGATGGTTCCATATGATAATGGATGTTATATTCTATATGATGTTATTTATAAATGATGGTTATATACATGTAATGTTTATTATGGAATGATTTCATAGATATGCAATGAAGATGTTAATGCTCCTATTCTTTTGAAATGCAATGTAACTATATGAAATATTTATAGAATGTATGGATATGCAAATTATCTAATTTTTTTGTTGTGTCACAAGACTTTATCATTATTTGGGAAAGATAAATGTTAGCATAAATGATTTCAAAATGTTAGTAATTAATAACGAAGGTGAATGATTGAAAAACATATGATCTTTGATATTTTTCCAGATATGCTAAGCTTTATTTTTTTATATCATCATTAGGCAAAACTGACGCAAATGGATAGTACACAACATCATATGAGATAGACCATAGTTTATAAAGTCATCCACCTATGAAAAACATATAGTCGTAGACAAGGAGTGTCTTAACTAATACTAAGGACAAGATTTCCCCAGTTGTTTTGTCTTAACAAACCACAGACAACAAGAAAATAAAAGATAGGTCATGAGACGTCATTGCTCCTCTAAATCCTTGATAGGACATCCTTGAGGAAACTAGTAACATGACTCAAAAACAAAAGTTAAAAAGACATTTGATAGACAACTACCAAAGAAAAAGAGTCTTGATACATCCTTGCTTCTCTAAATCCTTCAAGGGACATCTTTGAAAAAGCTAGTAACCGGACTTATGCACAAATCAATAAAAAGATAGGACAAAATAATATATAAATTTATAAATCCAAATGAAAGTATTCGCCAAAACTTGATCTTGTGGGATTGTTTTATTGTTGGATGTTTAACATAGCATAATGTGAGGGATGGCACATACCTCAATAAGATGTCGAGTCTAGTTTCAATCTAGTGACTATCTATGTAAGCCATGACAAAGCCTGGTTTCAGAAAGACATGTGTCGTATAAGACGTTGGAGCCTCATGACGTCGATGCGATAAGATATATGAGGCTATGAAAATTTGGCAATGTTCGTTTAGAAGAAAGACATATCTTGCTAAGACATAAGTTGATCACTTTGA
The DNA here is from genome assembly GCA_007115665.2 of Sequoiadendron giganteum. Lineage (NCBI taxonomy): Eukaryota > Viridiplantae > Streptophyta > Pinopsida > Cupressales > Cupressaceae > Sequoiadendron > Sequoiadendron giganteum. The sequence continues at coordinate 69,317,987 of CM021105.1, forward strand.
CAATGTGATTGATTTTGACTTGAAGATAGTTTGAAATGTTTCCCTGTTGTTGCATGACTTTTTTTGATTCCTTGACTGATTTAATTATGTGTGTGTTTAGTTGATAGTGTATGACTAGAGATGATATACCCTAAAGGATTGATCTAATGTAGCCTCGGGGGCTCATTGATTGATTAGCCTTGCCTATGTTGTACATGTAGAGACCTCGTAGTTCGACCCAACTTTAACTGACATAACTAACTGAAGATATGTACTTAAGCTGATGATATGGAATGTGTGTGATAGTGAATGGTGATAAACCCTATTGGACTGACCTAGTGCGGTCTCTAGAGCTCATCAATTGATTAGCCTTTCCTGTGTTATACACGCAGAGACCTCATAGTTTGACACAACCAATGACTTTGAATGTACAAAGATTCATGATTTTAATGTGTGTGATACATGACAAACCTAGACAAACAGACCTAATACCTCAGGGGAACATCGATTGATGGCCTTGCCTATGTCCAGTTGTAGAGGCAACGTAGTTTGACTATGTCTACAACTGACTTAATATAACTGACTTCACTCTAAATTTTGGGATTTTCCGACATGTTTTGATTTTTCTTTTGTTTTTGAAGTTTTCTAATGTTTTTGTCTTTTTTTCAGGACATTTTTTGATGGTGTAATGCTATGTACAAGGTCCTCATGGCACAAAACAAGGATTTTGCCCCATTTAAGAATCAGACTAGCGAGATGGAGTGGGGAATATGACAAAATGGACTTTGATGTCAATTGTTCCAAGAAATGGATCGGAAAACCATTTATTATGAGGGATGATGAAAAATTCTGAATGGAATGAAAGAGCGAGTTTGACTACACATGGCACCTATTTGCCAGGTTTTCACCATCATACTTATCCGTAGCACCACTGAAGTGGTTTTCACTATTGGATGAATTATTTGTCTTTACTATTTTGTTGACTTATTTTTTTTAAAAAATTGTTTTACAAAGACACCTGTTTGCTAGGTTTTCATCAAGGTAACCATTTTTTTGATTTTTCCAATTTTTTTTGTATTTTCTCGATCAAGACAAAGACTCTTAGAAGCTATGCATAGAACCTCTTTAGATGAAGGTTGTTGATTAGTGGCAAAGTGGCTCTCCTTTAGGGGTAGAGATTTGGTATGCTCCTGATCCAAAAAAAATTATGACAATATAGGGCCCTAACGAGTTAGGTTCAAACTTACTTGGCTTCTCTCGTTCAGCTTGATTCTTTGGATTCACCATTAAAACCAGCTCACCAATGTCAAAGTATCTATTTAGAACTTTCCTATTATAGCTACGATGAAGATGATTCTGATATACTTGCAAATGCTCTAGTGATTTTTGTCTTCGTTCATCCAGTAAGTCTAACTCTTGTAATTTGGATACATGGTATTCTTCATCATCAATGTGACCTTTCAAGCATACCCTCAGGGAAGGAAGTTCAACTTCAGTAGGTAAGATAGCTTCAGATCCAAATACTAGAGAGTATAGAGTGGTGCCAGTGGGAGTACAAATGCTTGTGTGGTAAGCCCATAAGGTAGGATTTAGCTACAGGTGCAAGTCACGACCAATGTCATTGACAGTCTTTTTTAGGATTCTAACAATCATTTTATTAGATTCCTCGGCTCAGCCATTACCTTGTGGGTAATATGGGGTGGTAAAATGATGTTTTATATAGAACTCTTCACATAGATGGCGTACTTCTTGGTTTTTGAATGAGCAGCCATTTTTTGTGATAATGGATTGGGGTACACCATACCAAAAAATGATATAGTTTACAATAAACTTGGATATTTGCATGTCGGTGATGTAGATCACAGGAATAGCTTTGATCCATTTGGTGAAGTATTTGGTGGCAGTTATGATGAATTTATGGTTGTTGGATGATGGAGGGTGTATATTACCTAAGAGGACAAGTCCCCATTAGGAAAAGGGCCATGGTGATGTAATCAGACGAAGCTCTTGTGCTGGTGCTCTTATCAAATCTCTATGTATCTGACACTATCTACATTTCCTTACAAAGATATATGAGTCTTTTTCCATTGTAGGCCAATAATAAACTAATCTCATAATCTTATGGGCTAAAGTAGGACCACTAGAATGGGATCCACATATACCCGCATGTACCGCTCGCAAATTTGTTTGTGCTTCTTTAGCATCAAGACATCTAATTAGGGTGTTATCTAAGGTAATTCTATACAGGGTATCTCCAATGATAGTGTATTTAGCTAATTTATGGATAAAGGTTCTACGTTGGTTATTTGACAGCTCCAAAGGTAAGATTTGGTCATTTAGATAGTCAAATGCATCTTTGTACCAAGGGTAATTAGGACCAAAAATTGTACACACCATCATAGAATCAGGGACATCATAGGTAGGGACCAACAACTATTCAACCGAAAACTCAAACTTAGGCACGTTGCTTGGAATATCCAATAAGGAACCCACGGTTTCCATAGCATCTGCAACTCTATTCTGAATATGTGGTATTTGTTGAAAGGTAATGTCATCAAAGTATTGCTTGAAATTTTCAGCCATGCGCTTATAGGGGGCAAGTTTCTCATCCTTAGTCTCATAATCATTATTTACCTGCCAGACTACTAGCTGAGAATCACCAAAAATATGTAGACTCTTAATCTTCCACTAGGTTGCCATTCTTAATCATTTCACTAAGGCTTCATACTCTGCTATGTTGTTGGTGCAAGGGAAATAAATTCTGAATGATTTAGGAATGGTATTGCCTTGAGGTGTAACAATAGGATACCTTCTCTTGAACCATGATTCGTATGTGACCCATCAAAGTATAATTTCCATTCGGTTCTAGTGTCAACTATGAAGATAAATTCATCAAAAAAATCTACCACTAAAGGATGGTCTGCCTTCATGGGTGCATCTGCTAACTTATCGACAATCACCTATCCTTTTATAGCCTTCCTCTCCACATACTGGATGTCATACTCGCTAAGTATCATAACCCATTTAGCCAATCAGCCTGTTAATGTTGCATTACTTAGGAGATATTTGAGGGGATCAATCTTTGCAACCAACATTGTTTGGTGATTGAGCATATAGTGCCAAAGTTTTTGAGTAGCAAAGAATATCGCAATATAGACACATTCTATGTTTTTTTAATTTAATTCATATCCCACCAAGGTATGACTGATGTAATACACTGCTCTTTCATGACCTTGATCATCATCTTGTGCAAGAAGAGTTCCTAATGTTGATTGAGTTTCTGAAATGTATAGTATGAATGGCTTTCCATCTATAGGAGGAATTAAGACAAGTGGAGTGTGAAAATAATCTTTGATCTTTTGGAAAGCTTCCTCACATTAGGTGTCCACACAAATGGTACTCCTTTCTTGAGTAAATGTTGAAATGGGTGTATTTTGTCTGCCAGTTGTACTTGATGAAATGCTTGATGGACTATAATATTCCCTGTAGTGTTCTTAGTTGACCAATGCTGAGTGGAGGAGGCATTTCTATTATCTAGCTCTTACCCTTTCTAGATCTACTTTAATTCCTATTCTAGAAATGATATACCCTAGAATTTTCCCTGATTTCACTCCAAAGACACACTTCTTTAGATTTAACCCGACGTTGTAATTATCTAGCCTCTGGAATATCTTGTCTAGAACCTTCAAATGATCTGCCCTTATTCTGATTTAGCTATAATGTCATTGACATAATCTTCCATGAGAGTGTGCACAAAGTCATGGAAAATTGTAGTCATTGGTCATTGATAGGTACCTCCTACATTCTTAAGCCCAAAATTCATAACATTCCAACAGTATGTGCCCCATGGATACATGAAATTTGTCTTGTGTTGGTCTTCAGCTACGATTTTGATTTGGTTATATCCAAAGAAACCATCCATGAGGGATAGCAGCTCGTATCCTGTTGTAAGATCTACTATCATGTATATATTTGGCAAAGGGAAGTCATCCTTAGGACATGCCTTGTTGATGTCTCTAAATTATGAGCAAATGTGGACTCCCCCAGTTGGTTTAGTCAATGGCACAAGATTTGAAATCCAGTCTGCATATTCTATAGTTCTTATAAATCTTACATCCAAGAGTTTCTTAAGTTCTTCTTTGACTAGTAGAGAAATCTATGGATGCATTTTCCTTAACTTCTATTTGACTGGCTTAATACCTAGTTGTAATGGTAGATGGTGCAATATTAGGTCTGGATCCAGCCCAGGCATGTTCGCATATGACCATGCAAATTTTATTTTTCTCTTTGCAAAGAAGTCCTTAAACTCAGGTTGTTCTATCTTCGTCAATGATGTTGCAAAGTATATGTTCTAAGGGTTTTCTTCTATAATTATGTTGACTTCAATAGACTCTTCTACTAGCATTGGTGACTTTTCCTATTCAATGAGGAGAATGCTCGAACCTCCATCCTTGGGTACCTTAGAGAATTTTTTCCCTCGGATACGTCCTTTATTTTGACTATTTCTTCGTCCAAAGGCTTATTTTGGTTTTCACCTAGGGACTTGTCATTTTCATCATTTTTCTTTTTATTTTCATTTTTATGACTAGATGTGTAAATAGACTCCTCAAAATATGTTTTTTCATCCAAGTCTGTGGTAAAACCATCTTTATGATCCCCTCTTGGTATGCCTTCTCGAAGTCCCATGAACTCATCTATTGCTTTGTCATTCTTGAATGTGTCTAAGATGGGTGTACCTTGTTGATCCTAGTCGACAAGTTCAGGATATATGAGAGGCATGCAATCATCAAAGTTATCAAAGGTGGAATATGACAAGGTGAATAGAGAATGGTTGACATGGTCACAAAAGTTTTGGACTAACTCATTCTTGTTCTTTCTCCTATGGGTAGGCAAACTCTGATGTGGGACTATTGTAAGGGCTAAGTCATCACAAGATGATTTGTTAGGTGCCCAAGATGAATGATGAAGAGTTTCCCAATAATAGTGGTTAAGCCATTCTTTTTTGGACAAGGACTTCTTATGATAGGGACTAGATTTCTTTGGTACAGGATTTATCATTAGGTCCAATTATCCAAATAGATTATCTAGGTTCATGGTACTAGTAGAGGAAAGGGAATCCCATTCACAATTTATTGAGTCATGTGATTCATCGTAAACTAGGGGAAGTGGTTTGTGAGATATCTCGATGTCTGCATAAGCACTCACTTCCTCTTGAAATAGTGATGAAGTAATAGGAAACCCAATTCAAAGCGGTGGAAACCCTATCCCTAGGTATTTTGGTCATGGTGAGATAATGATTGGTTTCATCCTTCCATTTTGATTTAATCCTAACCCACTATGCCCATCATAGCCTTTGATTTGCATCATCTTAAATCCTTTTCCAATAGAGGGTGAGGGGTATTCATTCTCTTCCTGGTACAACCAGGAGGTAATATCACCTTGATCCACAACTTCTTCACTTAACTCTCCCCGTTTGGTCAATGTCATTGTAGGGGGAACATGAAATGTGACTATTGATTGTCTTCTATCCGGCATGGGTAGACCATATGCCTTAGGTGGAACCAACCAATTGACACAGTAGGATGCCTTCATGTAATATTCTTCATGGCCTTTGTCTTGGATCTCAACCTTAGGAGTGGATGATGGTGGTTTGAATGAAATGGACTTGGTAAGATGTTATGGATCAACATATAGGGATAAAGTGGATGATGAAGCTTCTTGGTTAACTAGTACTTGTCATTGTGGAATTTCCCTTAGATTTGTACAATATTGACAAGGATCTGGATCACCATGAATTGTGATGTCGATGCCATTATACGGGAATTTAATACATTGGTGATATGTGGAAGGTATGACTTTCATTGCATGTATCCAAGGTCTACCTAACAATAGGTTGTACGAAAGGGTGAGATCCAAGACTTGGAAGCTAGTGTTCATAATTGTTGGGCCAATTCTCATAGGGAGTGTGAAAACTCCTTTGTATGATCTTTCCTCATTATCGTAAGCCTTTATGACTATAGTCTTAGAGGTGTCTACACATTCTTCTGAGAATCCTAATGCCTTAACCAATTTTAGGGTACACAAGTTGAAACCCACTCCTCCATCTACTAAGACTCGTCGAACTTTGGTTTGATGGAATAGGACTTCAAGATGTAATGGGTCATTATGATCAGCATTTTCAGTTGAGTAATCTTGTTGGGAAAATGTGGCATTATGTGAGTAGGTTAAATATCCCACTATTTCTTTGAAATTATTTACATCTGGGTTTATAGGAACAATCATGTTCTATAAAGTTTTGTCGAGAATGGCTCGATGCTTAGATGATAAAGTCAATAGTTCCATAATGGATATTTGTGCAGGGCTTTTACTCAATTGATCAAGGATATTGTACTTAGACTTGGAAGATTGTGTAGGTGGCTCACAAGAAGGACGTGGAAAAATAAATTTTATTGTGTGTGTTTACAGCACATTCTCGATGCTTCTTAATGATGATGGTATGGACATTTTAATTTGTAGCTCAGAGGTGATTTATGATCTTTCCTTTACCATAGTCATACTTGGTATTGGCATAATTCGGTGATGCAGTATTCTTGATTCCCAAACTAGAGGCCTTTCCTTTCGTGTGGTCATGTAATGGGTCTGTGAAGACCTTATGATCACTGTTCTTGGTATTTTTCTTCCCATTGACTTCTATAGTTTTGTTTTCAACAAAGTCTTGTATAATATTCTTCATTTGTAGGTTGTGTCCTTTTGTTCGATGCTAGTCAAAATAGGCGTTATCGTCCCACGATGAAGGTTTAAACTATCAAGAATCATATTCTCTTGGTTCCAAAGGTTTAATGAGATAATTTTTAGTCAACTCTTTGAAAATTGTCTTGATTGGTTGCCCCAAAGGGGTAAATTCATGTGTAGGAAATCTCGTTTGTTGTCATTGTTGTTGTGAATTTTGGAAAAAATTTGATGTTTGATCTGGACTATTCGTCATGTATTGATTGGGTTTGTAACCTCTTATTGTGATAAATGGTCTGGTATGTATGGTTTTAGCATCAACAATGCCGCTATATGTAATATTTTTATTTCTAGACCATAATTTGTTTCTATCATTGAGTGTCTAGGAATGAAGTACAAAAATGTACCCTTAAGACAACTCTTAGTTTTGGATTGATGTTTTCAAGGAATATCATGACCTTTTGTTTTTCTGGTATTTCAACTAGACATCTACTAGCTAGACTTCTCCATCTCTAGAAGAAAGTGGTAAAAGTTTCACCATCTTCTTGTGTTGTTTGGCACAAGGTAGCTATTGTTACTTCATTGTCTATGTTAAAGGAAAAGTGTTCGACAAAATTATCAGCTAATTCACCCTAGGATCGTATGCCATATGGTAATTTATAAAACCATTGCAGTGCTATCCCAATAAGGATTCATGGAAATTGTTGCATCAAGTATACCATTACCTTTCAAAAAATACGATGAATTCAAAATAGGGCTGCAGATGCTATGAAAACCGTGGGTTCCTTATTGGATATTCTGAGCAACGCACCTAATTTTGAGTCTTTGGTTGAACAACCATTAGTCCCTACCTATGATGTCACCGATTTTGCCAAAATGCTATCTATTTGCTAGTAGCAAGTTTGGACCTATGATATCATCTTACATTCTTACGGTTCATGTGTGGAGATGAGATGTATGCCATTAGAGTTTCATGGGTACATTATCTTGGCTGCCCTGTATAAGTGAGTGTCATGGAGGGGAGCCAATGGGGTCAAGATACTAATCATCCATCTTGAATATGCATAGCTAGATTTATCTAAGTAAGAATTTAGTAAATATTGTTCAACATAGCTTAGGTTGTAAATATTCTCTGATTTTAACAGATCTATCACTACAAACTAGAAACACATTGTACTCTGTGAATTTTTTTGCTGTATTTTTCAAAAAAATTGATTATTAAAATGAAGTCAATCAAAAAATCATCTTCAAAAAACCACAGTTGTCAACAAAAGTCGCAACTGTCATTTTCAAAACCGCATTTGTCCTAGAGAGTCACAACTATCATTTTAGTCACTGCAAGTGTCTGTCAACATAGTCCAATTTTACAGAGTTCAGATACTACAACGCAACTATCAAATTGTGACTCGCATGTGTATTTTTGGGCTGCATCTGTCAAACAAAAAACCATAACTATCTGTCAACAATTTTAGGTTCACAAAATTCATATACTGAGTCACAACTATTACTGTGAGTCGCATCTATCAAAAACTAAACCGCATCTATCACAACTCAAAATTGTCAATCGACATTCGAAATCTATTTTTAGTCAAATCTTTGCATCCATAGAATAAAATACATCTGTCAAATATAAAATTTCATCTGCTAGGTGAACCGCATTTGATTGTTAACAGAAAATTGAGAAAACTGCAAATCAATTTTGAACACATAACTATCATTTTCACTTTTCTTTCTTAAGATCAACCTTGGATAGAAACTGAAAAACAAATTGCTCCAAAAAAATTGCATCATTATGTGTCATATGCGTCCTACTCATAGTCATCCTAAGTTGCATGCATTTAGATACTTCCTAGGAAATTGCATATTGTAGAATATATAACTTTCCTCATCATTGGATACGTTCATGTTCCGATTTGTCCTCATCATTGAACCTAGTCACCTTGGTCCTATTACTAAATCTTTCCAGCTCAACAGTCTAGTTTGGGAAATTCAACTTTTCAACCATCTTTTTCCTTCAATCAGGTTCCTTGGTCAACTCAAATCATTGCATGCATTTATTCCATAGGTGGTAGGTTATACCCATTTTAGAATCATTTACCATCATAGTCTATTTGATAATTTTCATATTGTCCGACCTACCATACATCATCTTAGTATAAGTCATTTTAGAAATCTTTAGCAACATCCTTTATTGTCAAAAAATCCAAAAAACATAGATATAGGACCAACCGGTTTTTAGACATAGTTTCCATTACCCCATTTTGAGCAAATTTTCATAGTCAAAACAAGGTCTCAAAAGAAACATAAAGAAATTTTGAATCCTAACAAATTTTTCAATCCTTTTGCAAATCAACCATCAAGAAAAGAAAGACCACACAAACCTTTGCTTGAAAAATATGTCACTAGAGACACACATGGACAAATTTATATTGAAGACATAGACATTGCAGTACAAGATCCTTAATTTGCATCCTTTATGGATGAGTATTTGGAAAATGATCCCCAACGATATCTAGTAAAGTTTCTAGTAGAAGGTGCCACACTACCACCAAGATTTGATATCCATACTTTGAAAACACTGTCTACTCAACCAATACAAACTGTGACATCAAGTGTTTCTATTCCCCAAATCACTGTTGCAATACCAACTGGCATACCAACTCAAACATCATCAATTGTAAACACAACCCCTTTCAACATAACACAAGGTTTACAATTTACTATGGAAGAAACTACATCAAACCCCTTTGGCACCAACACTACTGGTAAGAGATCCAAAGTTGGCATGAATATTCCTATACTGAATCAAAACATTCACATAGGTAAAATTCCTATACCAAATCAGAACATTCAAATAGGAAATATCCTCACACCAAATTAGAACATTCTAATGGGATATATTCCCTTGCCAAATCATTACCCATCACACAACATAGCATTTTAGAACACCTACATTGATCCAATCAATGCAAACATGTCCTTGACACAAGTAGATGTTCTCCAAAACCAAATACAAATGGTTCAACAACAGATGGACAACATGTCTACATTAGGCAAATGGACTATCTCAGTGCAAGATCTATGTCTATGTCCATTTGAAAAAGTCCTTAATATGACACCCTTCCCCCATGGATACATTATACCGAATTTTCCTAGGTATAATGGGAGGAAGAATCCTTTGGAACACATTAGAGAACTCTCAATGACATGCATGGACATATCATATGATTTGACATACTTCATGTGACTATTTCCATGAACCCTTATTGGGATAGCACTGGAATGGTTTTCTAAATTAACATATGGCATACGATCTTGGGGTAAATTAGTTGAGAAGTTTGGCATATGATCCTGGGGTGAAAGGATTGATAAATTCCTTAGGGTCTGACATTGCTTTATGTTTCTTTTGAGACCTTGTTTCGACCATGAAAAGTTGCTCAAAAATGGGGTAATGAAAACTATTTCTAAAAACCGGTATGTCCTATATATCTATGTTTTTTGGATTTTTTGACAATAAAGGATTATGCTAAAGATTTCTAAATTTACCTATAATAAGATGACGTATGATAGGATGTACAATATGAAAAATATCAAGTAGACTATGATGGTAAATAATTCTAAAATGGGTATAAGCTACCACCTATGAAATAAATGCATGCAATGATTTGAGTTGACCAAGGAACCTAATTGTAGGACAAAGATAGTTGACAAGGTGAATTTCTCAAACTAGACTCTTGAGCTAGAAAGATTCAGTAATAGGACCAAACTGACTAGGTTTAATGATGAGGACAAATCCGAACATGAACGTATCCAATGACGAGGAAAGTTACCTATTCTACGATATGCAATTTCCTAGGAAGTATCTAAATGCATGCAAATTAGGATGACTATGACTAGGACATATATGATACCTAATGATGCAAGTCTTTTTAGAAGAAAAAAAATTCAGCTTCTGTCCAAGGTTAATCTTAAGAAACATAAGTGAAAATGGCAGTTATGCATTCAGACCTAGTTTGCAGTTTTCTCAGTTTCCTAAAACCATACATACGAGACTAGTTATCACAAAATTCTCAGCTAATTCACCCTAGGATTGTATTCCATGTGGTAATTTAGAAACCCATTCCAGTGTTATCCCAATAAGGGTTCGCGGAAATAGCCGCATCAAGTATGTGGGGTCATATGATATGTCCATGCATGTCGTTGAGAATTCTCTAATGTGTTCCAAAGGATTTTTCCTCCCATTATACTTAGGAAAATTCTATATAATGTATCCATGGGGGAAGGGTGTCATATAAAGCGCTTTGTCAAATGGACATAGACATAGATCTAGTGCTGAGATACTTCGTTTGCTTGACGTAAACACGTTGTCCATCTGTTGTTGAAGCATTTGCATTTGGTTCTGGAGAACATCTACTTGTGTCAAGGACATGTTGTTTGCATTGTTTGGATTAGTGTAGGTGTTTTTAAATGCTATGTTCTATTACAGGTTATGATTTGGTGAGGGAATATATCCCATTAGAATTTTCTAATTCTGTGTGGGGATATTTCTTGTTTGAATGTTCATATTTTGTATAGGAATTTTACCTATTTGAATGTTCTGATTTGGTACAGGAATATTCATGTCAGCTTTGGATCTCTTACCAGTAGTGTTGGTGCCAAAGGGGTTTGATGAAGTTTCTCCCATGTAGTGAATTGTAAACCTTGTGTTATGTTGAAAGGGTTTGTGTTTACAATTGATGATGTTTGAGTTGGTATGCTAGTTGGTATTGCTGTGGTGATTTGGGGAATAAAAACACTTGACGTCACATTTTGTGTTAGTTGAGTAGATAGTGTTTTCAAAGTATGAATATCAAATATTGGTGGTAGTGTGGCACCTTCTGATAGCAACTTTGCTAGATATCATTGGGGATCATTTCCAAAACACTCATCCATAAAGGATGCAAATTTAGGATCTTGTACTGCGGCATCTATATCTTCAACATAAATTTTTCCATGCATGTCTCTAGTGACGTATTTTTCAAGCAAAGGTTTATGTGGTCTTTCTTTTCCTGATGGTTGATTTACAAAAGGATTAAAAAATTCATTAGGGTCCAACATTGCTTTATGTTTCTTTTGAGACCTTGTTTCAACCATGAAAATTTGGTCAAAATGGGGTAATGCAAATTATGTCTTAAAACTGGTATGTCCTATATCTATGTTTTTTGGATTTTTTGACAATAAAGGATAATGCTAAGGATTTATAAAATGACTTATACTAAGATGACATATGGTAGGACAGACAATATGCAAAATCTCGAGTAGACTATGATGGTAAATGATTGTAAAATGGGTATAACCTACCACCTATGGAATAAATGCATGCAATGTTTTGAGTTGACCAAAGAACCTGATTATAGGAAAAAGACAATTGACAAGGTGAATTTCCCAAACTACACTATTGAATTGGAAAAATTCAAAAATAGGATAATAGTGACTAGGTTCAATGATAGTGACAAAACGAAGCATGAACGTATCCAATGGCGAGGAAAGTTATATATTCTACGATATGCAATTTCCTAGGAAGTGTCTAAATGCATGCAACTTAGGATGACTATGAGTAGGACATATATGACACCTAATGATGCAAGGTTTTTGAGAAAAAAAATTCTAATTTTTGTCCAGCATTGATCTTAAGAAACAAAAGCGAAAAATCACAGCTATGCTTTCAGACTCACTTTTACAATTTTCTTAGTTTTGTGTTGACAGTCAAATGCGGTTCACCTATCAAATTCGGTTTTACTTTTGATAGATGCGTTTTAGTTTTTCGATGCGTTAATTTGACCAAAAATAGGTTTCAAATGTTGACAGGCAATTGCAATTTTTTGATAGATGCAATATACTTTTTGACAGATGCAACTCATAGTAATAGTTGCAACTTGGAATATGGATTTTGTGAACCTAAACTTGTTGAAAGAGAGTTGTGGTTTTCCATTTGACAGATGTGGCCCACAAATACACATGTGACTCAGGATTTGATAGTTGTGGTGCAGTATCTAAACATTGTAAAATTGGACTTTGTTGACAGATACATGTGGTGACTAAAATGACAGTTGTGACTCTTTAAGATAGATGTGGTTATGAAAATGATAGTTGTGACTTTGTTTGAAAGTTGTGGTTTTCTGAAGATGATTTTTTGACTGACTTCATTTTGATGATCAAGTTTTTTGACGAATACAGCAAAAACAATCACAAAGTATAATGTGCTTTCAGTTTGTAGTGATAGACCTATTAAAATTAGAGACCATTTACAACCTAGGCTTTGTTGGACAATATTTATTGAATTCTTACTTGGATAAATCCAGCTACACATATTCAAGGTGGATGAATAGTAGCTTGACCCTATTGGCTCCCCTCCACGACACTCACTTATACGGGGCAACCAAGCTACTGTACCCATGAAACTCCCATGGCATGCATCTCATCTCCACACATGAACTGTAAGAATGTAAGATGGATTCATAGGTTTGAACCTACTACATGAGCAAATAGATAAGATTTTGGCAAAACTACAACATGGTTTTTAGTAATGGATTTATGTTTGTTCGGCACCATCCAATACAGCAAGAGACCATTTCTACCCTTCTCATCAGAACAGTGAGCGTGATTTCTGGGATTTCCCCCAAAAATCCATTTTTATATACTAGGTGGAAGTCGTTGGCAAAAGCGTGTCATCGATCTGCGTTGTCTTGGGGCGAGTGCTTTTTCCCACCAAGACAAGCCCAATTCATAGAGTCAGTAATCATTCCTCTTACACCCAGGATCGCATGGTTGTGAAATGGGAGAGGATACTTTGATATATCGAATTGTAAAGGGTTACAAAATGTGCTTTCGCACTAGATAAACAAAAAACTGATTCTTTTTAATCCAAATGATAATTATTTATTTACCAAACATAATTTTTTCCAAATAAAATTCACAAATTCATTAGGTCATGCATGCAAACTGTTCAGTAGTTCATTTTGTGTCTTCGACTTTCATCTTGTAGAAAATATGTTTTTGGTTTTTATTTGGTCTTCTATGCTTTGTCCTGCAAAAACTAAGTTACTCCTCTAAACATAGCTGCAAATAAACATTAGCGAAAAAATGAAATAACACAAAAAAAGAAAAAAGAAAACACGAATGTACGAAAGTTAATAAATTAATGAAATATCTATTATGAGGTAGATGTGGCTTTTTGAGCCACAGATGTGATGCAATGTTGACAAGCAGATGCGATGTGGAATATCGCAGATGTGGTGCAGAATGTTAGATGTGTCATGGGATGGATCAAATGTGGCTCGTGAATACAAATGAGTCATTTATTTGAGCAAATGCGGTGTGTCGTATGATAACCTACAAAATAAAATACGAAAAAATGAAAAGTATTGCCCGAATTTGAAGTGTGTTTCACGTTGGGTTCAACAAATGTAACATAGATTTTTAGGAGAATTTGCTACAGAGATTAAAATGATCAAATCTAACAAATAATCTAAATAAAAACAAAAAAAATGAGTAAATGAACATAAAATAATTAAACAAATAACTGAAAAAATCTCACCGAATATGCGTCCACTTCTTTTAATTATCTCGATTGTCCTTCTCCATTTTGTTGTATCAGTATTCTTGCCCTCATATTTTTAGTATTGGTGCAAACATAACCTTGTTGAATGTCTAAGAAAAATATGAAAGATTAAGTTTCTTCTTAGAAGTGTTGATTTCGGGAGGAGGAATAATGATAATGACAGACCATTTTATAGATTTTGGGTTTTTGAATGATCGGCTCGGATTCAAAAGAGAGATCGATAGACGAGATTGATGAATGCCATGCGATGTGAGCTATGTGTTAGATAGAACGTGAGTTAGAAAAGTCTGTAGGATACAAATTAAATTAGAATGATAACTTAATCTTGTTTCAAGACTATTCGAAAATAGAAAGAACACGAGTTCCAAATTAAATAAATAATTTAATCTTTAGTTAAGAGTCTTCGAAAATAGAAGAAATAGACTTTGAATGACAAAGACAAAGTTAGAACTCGAAGAATATAGAGTTTGAATGCACACATGAAATAATTAATTAAATAAATATATTTAATTAATAAACGCTTTCGTGCATATGAGTTAGAACTAGTTAATTATCTAGTTGAGATAGAGATTCCTCTCACAAAGACGATCAGATATTGTATCCGGGGATAATTGGCGGATTTCAAATAGATCTCGAGTTAGAAGGTGAGCGAATGATTAGTTAACTGAACAACAGAAGAATGTGACATAAAGAATAAATTATGAATTAAATGTTAATTTAATTCAACATTCAAAAATTGAAAGATTAATTAAATAAATAATATAATTTATTTAATTGACTCTTGAAAAGGTTTAATTGAATAATTAAATAATAAATATTTAATTATAGTTGAAATATGAAAAAGGGGTAATTAAATAATAAATTATCTAATTAAGAAGGAAGAATTAATTAGTTAGTGACATAATTAAATAAATATGATTTATTTAATTAATTAAGACGAATAAAGGTCATTATGAATTAATAATTTAATTAAAAAGGTTTATTTAATTCATAGAGAAAATATGTGTTAGAAAGGTAATTGAAAGAATAAACATTATTTAATCATGACCATGGATATTAGAAAATTATGTCAAAAGTAATGCTCGTAGGCCTAGACCAATTTTTGGTATCTACAATAATCACTCTTAACACCACCCTTCTTAGATTTCTTACGATTTTCTTCTTTTCCTTTGGTGTTAGAGGATCTCCTGGTGTGCCTCATTCAATTTTAGGCACATCACCCTAAAATTCAAGCATGCTAAGTCTCCTAGACCTTCTAATTGGCATGAAAAACTCACTTGCCTTACTCATTCTCATAAAGAACAATGAACTACCTTATGAATTTCCAAGTACAGAGAAACTTTTCAAATTTGCAAGTCAAAGACAATCCACAACCACATATAAATGCTATCAACCCACTTGAATTATTCAAACAAGCCCCTACAAACCTCGGGTAACTAAAACTTACATAGCCCACAATAGTTTTTCTAGACTAGCAAACTAATACTCAGTCAACACATAAGAAATGTGGACACCAACTTACCCATGAGAAACTATCCTTAATGCCTCTATAACCTTCTCTTCACAATTCTTCATGCCAACCTTTTATCAAACTTAAACTTAATTTCTTAGCTTCTAATTGTAGATGTGAAGAAAAATATGGCCACCAACTCTCATTTATCGAGTACTTTGAGTGTGTCAACCATTTATGCTCGAGGAAGGCTCACGCAAGTGAGCTGACAATCAACCACTTGATTTTGAATCTCAACTATTGATCATTCGTCGAGATGGATCAACGGATAATTAAAATCAAGGAAATTAATTATGAAAATCTTGACTATATGTGCTTGTTACTTTTGTCTAGTTAGAAAATCCCATGTGGATATGGATCCACTCTATTTGCACACTTAATCACCCACTTAGCATTAAAGGAAACTTTTCGTATCAAATTTTCCCACTCACCCATGAGAATTAACCCACTTGTACCTTTGATCATCAAGACAAAGGGGAGTAGTCAGGATTTAATCTTGATCCACTAACCCGCACTTGCCCTAATGCAAACCACATGTTCACGTGTATAATGTTTTGATAGAAATGATGGTCGAGATCAAAAATACAATTCATATCTTGAACATATGCAGGAGAGATCAATTCTTATCTCGCACAATTTAGCCTTCATGCCCACTAGGAAAATTTTATTATACTTTTCCTTTATTAATGTCCCTTCAGTCCCTTAGATCATTCCACGTGGTAGTATTTTGCTTCCCTACCGAGAAACAAGAGACATAAGTGAGTCATGCATGGGATGGCAAGGAGTGGTCAGGATTGACCCACATCACCCATCATCAACCGTTGATCCTTTCTCAATAAAATGTTTGTTGCCTTCAAAGTCTAGTGGGTCCCTCCACAAAGGGACATATGTCTATAGCCTACTAGCCTGTGTCATTATTTTAAGACAAAATAAAAATAGATGGGGTGGTGGGGAGTAGTCCTGATGAAGCCACATTTTTAAACAGCCACCATTGATCTTATCAGTTCCTCACCTATTGTTCTTTCAAAATTGTAGGGCCCACCAATGAAGAGAGCATGTGGCATTGGCCCGCCAACCCATTGGAATATTAAAATAAAATATGAAATAGAGGAGGGGGACGTGGAACAACCACAGTGATTGAATGATCATCATAAAACCATAAATCTACACATGCCAAAAGTTTGTCATAAAAGAGGGCCATTACTAGGCATATGGTAGATGAGGACATAACAATTAAAGGTTAAAACCTTAGCCAACCATGGACAAATATCAAAACTTAAACCTAGACCTAGACAAAATATTTTGATGAATATCAACCTATTTTAATATAAGGCAATACTCTTATTGCAATAGGAAACATTTGGGGTCATTAGGACTCAAGGGTTAGTAATGGAATAGACTTGATGCCATAAATCACTACTTAATTTACTGAGAACTTGTGATAGAAGGTCAATGATGAAATATAATGATTACTAACAATTTCAAACTTAGGGTGTTTTAAGAGGGATCCTACGAAACATAAACCCCGAGGCATTGATGAGCGACAAAACCCTAAGCCCAAAGACATGGGATAAACCAAATTTTGTAAAATTTTGAAATGGAACCAACGTATTTTAGGGGTTCCATCACAACCCTCATCACTTCTAGACACATTTATAGTGGTTGTCGTATAGCATCTTATAAGAATATTTATATTGCACAATAATCTATGAAATATTGCATGTTTGAGAGTCTTGTTCATGATCTTTTATCAAGCTTTTAAATTAGTATCCTTATTTGGTTTGACAAAAAAGATAAATTATCCTTGCCACATGCAAACTAGAAAGCACAAGCACCCCATTTTTTAGGAATAAACTAAGAACATCAAGATGAGCTATATACAAGAGATTCGATTTTGAGGCATGATTCATATCCATGAGACATATGTGATTTATATTTACAAGATCGATTTCATAATTACTAAAATGATCTAGGTCAACAAACAATTTTTTCACTAATTTCATGGCATTTATCTAATCTTCATTTATATTTCTTCAGTATTAACAAATCATCATCTAATATCTATTGCAAGATTTCAACAAAATAATTTTATTATTTAAACTAATTTCGAAAATTAGTTATTTATTTTTGATGTATCTACCATTCCCAACTTTAAATTAAATCTAAAATCAAGTTTCAAAAACTATTAATTTACCCTAAATTTATTTAAAGCTGAAATATTACATTGAAAAATATCCCCTCTCATTTAAACATGGGACTCCTTAGCTTATTTTTTGGCTAAGCTGTTGTTCAAATTTTTTTTAATTTTTAGGAGTAAATTGTGGAGCTAGTGGTCCCATGAGTATTTAATTTTGATGTTTACTTTTTAATAAGCATCTTAAATTTTATTTTTTGAGATATATAATGTTTTTATAATAGTATTAATATTATTTTTTCGGTAAAATTTAAAGGGAGAAATTGGAGGCAAATGGAAAGGAGGTAAAAAAAATTATGGAGCCATGTGACATTTTTCTCAACATGCAGTTGCTTATTTCTAACTCCCTCTTTCTTTCCATGTCTTAGTTTCAATTCCTAAGCAAAACAAATAAAAATAACCTCCAAAATAAACTATGTTTTTTTTTTGTTTTTAACGATAGGAGTATCCCCATGACCCACTCTAACCCACTCTAACGTAGAGGGGCGAGCTAAAACAAGACTAGTCCCCTGCAGCTAGACACTACCATCTACTAGCAGGCCCACCAATTAAACTCGAGAGTGGAGTCGAACCCGAAATCTATCAGAACTAAACCCATAGCCCAAATCTAACTCCACTACCTGTGCAAATTAAAATAAACTATATCTATTCTATGAGTTCAGGGATGACATTTTTTTTTTTTAATACATAGAAGATTAGTCAGACTGCCATAATAAAACAGTATCCTTGGCATGCATTACATCCTTATAACATCGCATTTTTAAGTTCGGTATGTAGAAATAAATTTAATATTTTATAACAACAATTTTGTACTCGTTTATTTTGTATGAAAAAACTAAAGAATGATCGAAAAAATGAGCACGCAACGTTCATTTATTCAGGGCACTGTTTGACCAGATTCTTCTATTTTATTTGCTGTAGTTGTGGCATTAGAAGCAGCTTTCATTATTGTTCTTACTGTAGGACTGGCTTCACTATGGCTAATTGCAAACTCTGTCAGACGTAGAAATAATAGCGGGGTGGAGGCAAAGCAACCGTAACCTCCATCGTGGCCAATACTTGGGCATCTTCCTCTTCTTAGTAGAAGCAAACAACCCATTCACAGAACTCTATCCTCTTTCAGAGAGCTTTGGCCCCATCATGCATCTGCAGCTTGGCCTCCGCCCAGCTTTGGTCATCGCTTCATCAGCTCTTGCAAAAGAGTGCTTTACAACAAATGACAAAGCCTTTGCTTTGCACCCACTTCTGTCTATAGGGAAATCATATTGGGTATGATTTCAAAAGCTTCGGTTTCGCTCCTTACGCCTCCTATTTGCAAGACATCAAAAACCTTTGCAAACTTCAGCTCTCTACGGCAAACAATCAGGCACGTTCGAACAGACGAGATTTCCACACTCATCCGTTTGTTGTTCAAGAGCTGGGAGCAAGATATGATTCTAGTGACCATCAAGACGGGGCTCTCTGATCTCACATATAATGTCATGATGCGAATAGTTGCCAGCAAGAGATTCTCGCCGGATCTCAGTTCTGGATATTTCCATGAAGCGTAAGACTTCAAGAAATTCTTGGAAGAATTTATTTTGTTACTTGGAGCATTTGGTATCGCTCATTACCTGCCATTTCTCAAGTCAATCGATATATAGGGAATAGAGTTTTCTATGAAGAATTTAACGAAGAAATTAGATGTGTGAAGAAATTGATCGACGATCATCGAGAGAAGAGAGGTGTGCAGGCTCGAGACTTAATTGATGTTCTCATCTGTGCAACAGACAACCATGAAATCTAGTCTGACAATAACGACGATGTGGTGAAATCCAATGCCATTTTATGTTCTTTTATCACTTTATGTTACATAATTTGGAATGTCTGTGAAATCCTTTCTGTCATAGTTTGTATTTAATAGTTAGTGTCTTGTGTTCAAGGCACTGTTTAAAGGCTCAATTTAAATAGTAAATTGCATGAATAGGGGATTCCATAATGCCTTCTGGTCAAGCCACGAGTTTTTTAAGTAAAAATCAGTCTCTACATAGACAGCGCATACATTGACCACGCTTTGTAAGCTCTACCTGCGAGATTTGTTGCTTTTGTTTTGCAGGGCTTGATTACTGCAGGTATTGAAACTTCTGATGCAACCATCGAGTGGGTACTATCAGCTCTGATACAGCACCCGGATATTTTCGGCAAAGCCCAGTAAGAGCTCGACATACATGTCTAACGAAACCGATTAATGGAGGAATCAGATGTGCACAAGCTGAAATACTTGCAGGCAATTGTTAAAGAAACTCTTAGGCTTTATCCACCAGAACCTATTTTCGTCCCTCATGTATCTACCTAGGCCTGCACTGTTGGAGGATATCATGTTCCCGCAGGAACACATCTGTTAGTGAATGTGTGGCTAATTCAGCGGGACGCTGCCATGTGGGAGCACCCCACGGAATTTGATCCTGAACATTTTCTCAATAGCGACAAAGAGATTTATTTAAAATGGCAGAACTTTGAATTGATTTCGTTTGGTTCAGGAAGAAGAATGTGCCCGGGCATGCCTTTGGCGTTGATTGTGGTCACCCATACGTTGGGGCAGCTACTTCAGAGCATCAAGTGGTTTGTTCCAGAGGGCACTTTAATTGACATGACGGAGGGGATCGAGCTCACTATGTCCAAATCAATTCCATTGGAAGCCATTATTAAACCTCGCCTTCCCCTCCATCTCTACTGATATGTTTGCTTACTCCTTAGAACAGAGAGTTTTAACGTCTGATCACCTCGTTCCGCCTCAATCACTTAATTTATTAGGAATAACTCTTAAGAGCCTTGTTAGACTTATTAGTCCCTGCCAATAGACTTATGTGAATTTTTTTTGCTTTTTCGATTTAAGAACTAGGAGAAAAAATAAATTTTACAAATGACAAATGAGTAGAGGAAAAAAATTGATTAGTTTCTAGTGTTTTGGGTACTATGGGTGTCTTCATAATGGGTTGCAACTTTGTTTCGAGGATAATCCAATATATGTGTTGATTGCATATGGTCTTTTTCACATCACGTCTTACAAGCTTATGTATTATGGGGCCCTCAAGATCCTTGAAATTGAAATCTGCAAGGCTTGTTAATGTTGTCATCAATCTATATATTCATTTTTCTTTGTTTAAATATTAACCACCTGTGAGCAAAGCAGCCAATGAAGAATTCATTGTTTTTGAGAAAATTCAATATTTTATGACATAGTTACAATTGTTTTATACACTTTCACTTCATTGTATAGTAGAATGAAGGAATCAAAATATCTATAAAACACTTCTAGCTATGCCTGTAACATATTCGATTGGAAATCTCTACTAGTAAATAAGGCTTGGGATTGGTCAATTGAGGCAAACTCTTTGCTTTCTTTTTAAGTGCAATAATCAATTGAGTTGGGATACTAGCAAGGCTTTTTTTTTATATAAAATAAGTAGGGAAGGGTTCTAAACCCATTATAGAATAGAAACATTGGCCACAAGGATAGGCCAAAACAAGAAATAACATAGAAACAACAAACCAGAGAGAAACAAGTGAAGTAAAACTAGAGCTTGTACCCAACAACTTCACATTGAAGGGATTGACATGCAAAATAGAGTCCATTTTAGGAAGATATGTCTTCCTTCAATGTTATTAGATTTTCACAATCTATATCATCAATATTTTAAATTTATGGATTTGAATGTGTTTCAATTTATTCCTTTGTTGCACAACTATCCAAGAAGATTCATCATGCAATTCTACATCCAATAGACAAGAGGGGATAGAAGCCTCCTTGAAGAGCCTATTTAATATAACAATACCAATAGAAGAACAAGGTGGAGAAGAAAGAACCTTATCCATAACCAAAGCATCATGAATAATAGGAGAAATAGAATTTTGTGCAATAAAAATATTAGTCAACTAAGCAAGAGGAGAAGGAGGAGACTCAACAAGTGATGAGTGAAGCTCCAAATCCTTACTATCAATAATAAAACTTCAAGGTACATTGTACTTCAAAGTCAAGAAGAAATTTTTTCCACCAAGTGGAAGAAGACAACTTATGGGAACCATGAGGAAAATCACAAGCTAGGTGCCCAATAGCAAAACAACACCTACAATGAAAAGGAATTTTCTCATAATCCACAAGCTAAGACCGAGACTAGCCATTAACTTGTAGCACAACCTCTCCGAATAACGCTTTAAAAAAATTAACCTCCTCCTAGTTACAAGAAAAAGAAGTGTGGGTTAATTTATTAGAAGCAAGATCCACTTTCAAGAATATACCTAGAGAATTACCAATGGCCTCATTGTTAAGTGGGAAAGGAGATCCTAGAATTAACTAGTAGATTAACATGGATCAATCCTTCATTGGCCTAACATTTTAACTCAAACCAAAAAGGGTGTTAAAATTGGTTAGCTACCTCAAAGGAGATCCAATATGCCATGGGTTTATCTCCTTTATTGCAAAGAAAAGAGATTGATTGAATGTGATCTAATTAACCTATTTATTATGAATCCCTAATTTAAAAATAAATTACTCACACAAATGAAACATAAGTTGATAAAATATTTGGAGATCTAGAAAGAGTAGAAAAAGGGACACTTCTAATATTAAGAAGAGACTTAACCAATTGGACAAGGGCAATAGGCACCCCAGTTATAGGTCTGTTAGTTAACAAATTTTTCACTTTAATTTTATACTCCTTTCCCACATCAATGACAAACACACCAATAATTGAGTCACTTGCAATGGTATTTACAAGTGCTCTTTTTTTGTTTTACAAGGCACAACTACCTTCTATAGATATGTAATGAATAAAGACTAGGTATGTTTTTCACCATAAAGCAGAAAAGGCTTACTAATATCTACTCATAACCATGAAATAGGTGCAATGACTTTAACTTGAAATGAAAAGGATACCAAAAAATGATACAAAGTTCACCTATTCAACACCCAAATGATACTCAAGGAAAATAATGAACAACAAACCTCTTTTCAACAAATGAATTATTTTTAATTCAAAGCTTCAAGGACAACACATACACAGTTCAATATAATAGGACAAACACTGAAGAATAACTACAATGACTCAAATTTCATTTTCAATTTAAAGAGGACATTAATAAATGAAAATATTAAACAATATCTCCTTTATTTCCCAATGCTCAAAATATAAGTTCAGAGACTCAACACCCCTGTACATCAAGATTGTGTAGAAAATAAAAAATATGCTACTCCTTAGTGCCTGAATAACTTGAAGAAGATCCTTATACAATAGCCTTCAATGAGTTTATAAAGACCCTTACTTTGGTCTCATAACCATTTCTTTATAATCTATTGCAAATGATAAATATTCTCCTTTTTGAGATTAACCGCTTCTTGAAAAAGTTACAATGAACATTTCTTTCTTGCTGTAACAATCCCTTGGACTGAATTTTGACTTTCACATCATTAAATGAGGAGGTTATGAAACTTGAAAAACCCATGACAAGGTTAGGAAATTTGAGTAACTCACGACAAGGTTAGGAAATTTTGAAATTTTGCAAGATAGTTAGGAAATTTGGAAATTTCACAACATGGTTAGGAAATTTGAGCAACCCACAACAAGGTTAGAAAATTTGAGCAACCTGCTACAAGGTTAGGAAATTTGAGAAACCTGCAACAAGGTTAGGAAATTTGAGCAACCCACGACAAGGTTAGAAAATTTGGAAATTCTACGACATGGTTAGAAAATTTGGAAATTCCCCGACATGGTTAGGAAATTTCAATGACCCTCGAAAAGGTTAGGAAATTTGAGCAACCCACGACAAGGTTAGGAAATTTGAACAACTCGTGACAAGGTTAGGAAATTTGAACAACTCGTGACATGTAAGTTTCAAGCCTTTTAAAATTTTCATACAGAATTTAAATTGACTTTAATAAAGTCTCTCATCAGAATATTTAAATCTCCTAACCGTTGAAATACAAGATGTTAAATAACTTTATGACTTTGCCCAAATTTCCACCTTAGAAAATTTATTCCTTATAACATTTGAATGTCGTTAGAAGTTGATTTGATGACATGGAATCATTCCCAAAAATAATGCATCAATTATTTTTCCCAACATTATGCTCTAGCTGAGAGATGAAAACCTTCATATCTTGCACAAATGAGCTTCGTTTTCCTTTAAATTCAAACAACAAGATGATTGAGTACTTCTGAGAAAAACCCAAGATTATTTTAAGCTCCAACACTTTGAAACTTTAATTTTAGCCTCATTTGCAACTTGGCAGAGAAAAATGTAAGGTTTAAAATATCTGCATATTGATCAAAATGAGGTTATGAACAAACCCACCAAAGGATTTCATACCAGCTCTGAAAACTTTTGAAAATTATTTATTTTCATGATTTGGTAGGCTCAAGGGCATATAAGGGAGTGCATTGAATTTTTTTTTAAAAAATCAGATTTAATTTTTTGGGAAACAACAGGATTTGATTGGGGATAAGGACTTCAAAGGACAAAGCAAGGAACCCAAAACTTCATATCTTGACCAGTGCCTTATCCATTGGGCAACAAAGTCAAGAGAAATAGCAAGGGAAAATAAGGAGCTAGAGAAAACCGAAAATAAGGCAAAACATGAAAGGAAAGTACACTACTAGCACACCAAAAAATCCTAATATGTACATGGCAAGAAGACCCTACCTTAGATGGCTCTAGGAAGATCATGAAAATGCATTAATAGGCTGGGAAAAATAAATACATGAGTGGAAAAGAGAGGTGTACCCATGAAGCAGTTGCAAACTCAGGGACTATCCTATGATTTGAAGCAAGAATCTTGCATTTGTGAAGCAAGAAGACCCTCCAAGTAATGTTTCAGAACCAAACAGCCAGTTAGCATCATAAGCTTCTAAAATTTTCTCAACATATCCCTGGATATAACCATTCCTTCTTGTAGCACCCAAATCTATATCCCATGTTTGGAAACAACCAATTGAATTACTAGATGACCAATCGTTAGCCATATGTGTCACAAGTAGAGCTGGAAGTGAATAAATTTGAAAATTTGCATTGCAAATAATATTTTTATGTGACTTAAAATCATCTCCAACTAGAAGGATCTCTCCTTTTTTGGTAAGGTTTGGCTCAATAGTTTGGTGGCTCGCTAAATCATCCTCATCTATGACTTGCAAATGAGACATAATGACCTCTTCTCTGCATAAAAAATCATCCTCAAATGCATTGAGGCACCAATTTGGAGTATACACAATATGAGGCCCATTGCTTCCATCCATTTGACCACTTTTAACATGTCTACTTTTAACCTCATCTTCTAGATTTTTTTTTTAAAATTTGACATCCAAACTTTCAAAATGAAAGGATTCAAAAGTAAAATCATTCCTAACCTCTTCTTGCATTTGTACTTCCATACTATCTTCCTCAGAAAAAGTAAAGGCCTCATATTCAACTTGCATGCATTTTGGGGAAAGGATATTCAACAAATCAATATTTATGTTGTGTGTCTCCCAATTATTCTTCACCACCAGAAAAAGTGAATGATTCTAGTTCTACAAAAGATAAGGATGATGAAAAAACACTATTTATATATCACCCTCATTATAATTTGCATCATGGGAGGATGATCCATTTTCTTCACTATTTGAGGGTCTTTCAGATTCATCTTTATCTTCTTCATAATGCAAATAGTAGGCTTCAAATTTTCTAATTGTATGAATTTTAATTCCTACAACACTTACTTTATTTCTACAAAAGTGTTTTTAATCAAAAATAGTGAGATTATAACTTTTAGCAGAAGGAGGTTATACATATTGAAAATATATAAGATGAGAAATTAGTTTTTGTATGATAGGCTTCCTTATAGTTTCATTACTCAAACTATTTGTAGCCTGATTTGTTTTCCATAAACCGCTTAAAATCAAGTCATCTTCTATTTTTATATCCACTTGCTGAGCAACTTCTATATTCTTTATCTTACTCTATTTTAAGCAAAACTAAACATCAAGATGCAAAGAAGAAATTAAAATGCAAAGCTAAATCTACTTACTTGGCTGAACAAAGGTAGGGATCTTTTTGAGCAACCTATTGAACCTATCCACAAAGTCTTTGATTAATTCATCTTCTTGCTTTTGAATATTGAAAAATTGGCAAAGCAAAGTAGCTTCATCAATAGGGCCCTTATACCTTCCCAAGAACTTATTCTTCAATAAATCCCAATAGGTAATACATTTATCTTCGAAATAACAAAACCAAGTTGTTGCAAGCCTAGCCGATGAGAGATTCAATAAATAATCTCACAAAAAAATCTTCTTCACTTACCTCCAAAATGCCACATGCAATTGTGAATGCCATAATATGTTGTTCTCCATCTTGATAATTTTCTCCACTAAACTTCAAGAAGTTATTTCTTGATCCTTTAGACAATGGTGAATATTTTGACAAAGAAAGAGGTCCAAAGTGATTTCCCCATGGCTGGGAAGAAATTAATACCATAATGTAATTTTGAAAAATAAATCAAACAAGAGTCTTTACTAGAATAAAATACTTCTGAGTACAATCCACCTTATAGAGTGACCAGCCTCCATCCTCAGGGAGGCACCTTAAAATTTCTGAAAAAAGAAGAAACCAATACTTCAATTCTTTCCCCAACAGAGTCACCAAAAATCTATTAGTTAATAGATTTGTCACTTTAATTTTATACTCCTTGCCCACATCAATGAAAAACAGACCAAAATTTGAGTCACTTGCAATGGTATTTGCAAGTGATATCTGCTTGTTTTACAAGTCATAGCTACCTTTGATAGATATACAATGAATAAAGATTGGGTATTCTTTTCACTAGAAAGAAAAAAAGTCTTATTGAAATCTACCCATAACCATGAAATAGATGCGATGACTTTAACTTGAAATGAAAAAGATGCAAATAATTGATATTAAGTTCACCTATTCTACACCCAAATAATGAATAAGAGTCATCTTTTCAACAAATGAGTTATTCTGAATTCAAAGCTTCAAGTATAACACATACACAGTTCAATATAACAGAGCAAACATTGCTGAATAACTATGATGAATCAAATTTTATCTGCAATTTAAAGAGGACATTAATAAATGCAAAGATTCAAAAAATACCCTTTATTTCCCAATGCTTAAAATATAAGGTCACAGACTCAACACCCTTGTACATCAAGACTATGTAGAAAAGAAAAAAAATGTTGCTCAGGTTATTCCCTTAATAGTTTGAAGAAGATCCCTATACAATAGCCTTCAATGAGTTTTTAAAGGCCCTTCCTTTGATCTCATAACCGTTTCTTTAAAATCTATTGCAAATGAAAAATATTCTCCTTTTTGAGATTAACCACTTCTTGAAAAAGTTACAATGACCATTTCTTTCTCTCTATAACTATCTCTTGGACTGACTTTTGACTGTCACATCATTAAAAGAGGAGTTTATGAAACTTTAAAATCTCATGACAAGGTTGGGAAATTTGAGCAACCCACGACAAGGTTAGGAAATTTAGAAATTCTACGACATGGTTAGGGAAATTGGAAATTTCGTGACATCGTTAGGAAATTTGAGCAACCCGCGACAAGGTTAGGAAATTTTAGCAACCCGCTACAAGGTTAGGAAATTCTAGCAACCAGCGACAAGGTTAGGAAATTTGAGAAACCCACGACAAGGTTAGGAAATTTGGGCAACCTACGACAAGGTTAGGAAATTTGGAAATTCCGTGACATGGTTAGGAAATTTGGAAATTTCACGACATGGTTAGGAAATTTGGAAATTTCGCGAAATGGTTAGGAAATTTGAGCAACCCACGACAAGGCTAAGAAATTTGAGCAACCCGCGACAAGGTTAGGAAATTTGGCAATTCCGCGACATGTAAGTTGCCAACCTTTTAAAAAATTTATACGAAATTTTAATTAAATTTAATAAAGTCTCTCATCAAAATATTTAAATCTCCAAACTCTTGAAATAAAGGATGGTAAATAACTTTATTACTTCGTCAAAATTTATGCCTTAGAAAAAATTATTCCTCATAACATTTGAGTATCGCTAGAAGTTCATCTGATGACGTGGAATAATTCCAAAAAATAATGCATCAATTATTTTTCCCAACATTATGTTGTGGCTTAAAGATGAAAACCTTCATATCTTCCACAAATCAGCTATGTTTTGCTTGAAATTTAGACAACAAGAGGATTGAGTTCTTCAAAGAAAAACGCAGGATTATTTTAAGCTCCAACACTCTAAAACTTGAATTTTAGCCTCATTTGCAACTTGACAAGGAAAAATTTAAGGTTTAAAATCTCTCAAACGGTGAGGCATTTGGGCATGAAAATTAGACAAATTGATCAAAATGAGGTTATGAACAAACCCACCAAAGGATTTCTTACTAGCTCTGACATATTTTGAAAATTAATTATTTTCATGATATGGCAGGCTCAAGGGCATATAAGGGAATGCATTGATTTTTATTTTTTTTAAATCAAATTTAAATTTTTGTGCAACAAAGTCTACTTTGCACATTCATTCACACTTGAACTTGTAAAAAAAAGCTAATAAATCTCATAATATAGGATTTTGCATGGGTCAATCCCCCATTCTTTGGCTATAAAGGTTCAAGTGTGAAGATGACGAAGCTCAAAATAGGAAAGTGCTTCTAAGACTAGCTATATAGGAGTTTGCATTGGTTAAACCCTTGTTTTAGTATTTCTACCTCCATGAATAGCTTATTTTATGATAGATAAAAGTTTGTGTTTTGAACTTTAAGTGTTTCTAAGGCTATAATGAGCAATAACATGTAAAATAAATGATAAAATCCCTACTCAAATATATTAAGAGGTGTGAACCACAATCCTAGACCTGCACAAACATAGAAAACAAATACAATATCAGATTCATATGTAATTTAGAACTAAGATTCCCCATGAAATTCATCTATAATGCTCAAAATAGGAAAAATGAAGAACACATAGAAATCAATAAAATCCTATTTAAGCCTGCAAACTCTTAATCCCATGGGGGAGTTGGTGCCAGTTTATGTGTAGGAAATGGCCCTTTCCCAGCTCCTTTTGTGTGATTGGATGATTTTGATGAAGATTGATCCACTTGGTGAGGAAGAATAATGTAATTCCATGATAAACCTACAATAACTTAGCCATGATAATGTAAAATGCTCATGGAGATGGATGAAATTGATCTAAATGGGAAGATAGTAACTTTTCTCTAAGTTGTGGATGATAAAATGAGAAGAATAGCCTTCTATTTATAGAAAGACATGATGGAGGAATGAGAAAAATGGAGCAATGTGGGATCATTCAACATCCAATGGTCAAGTGCCACTTGTCAAGATGTGAATGGAGGAATCTTGAGCACATTTTGATGAATGATCAAGTAAATGATATTAGGTGGATTTTGAAATTCATGAAATGACTTGTGGAAGAGGGGAAGAAAATGACTTAAATGCCACTTTTCTCAATTAAATAGAGACATAGGGCTAATTAAATTAGATTGATTAATTTAATTAACAAGAGAGAATGACTTAATCATATAAATAATGATTTATTCAATTAAGGGATGAAAAGTTTTAATAAGCTAAAAAGATGATTCAGGATGAAATGATGTTAGTAATCAGGATCAAATGTGTTGGTACTTTTTCCATGTCTACAAGAGGATTACTATATGACACAATCATGGAAATGCAAGATCCAAACCAAGAGAAAGTCAAACAATCAAGGGATTAAATATGTTAAAAAACCTCACTTATGAAAAGAAGGTGATAAATTTTTGAAAATGAGAACTTTCTAATGTAACTAGGTGCTTAAGAGATGCCAAGATGATTCACAAACCCTAGATTCCAACTTGGTATTATACAGACTTCAAACCCCAATCTTTTCATAAAACTTTATAAATCTGAAAACCTACCAATAAATTAGTAAAATAAGATCATAATTTTGGTAGATCTTTGATGTAGTTACGATTGTATCTCCTTTGCAATAATATTTCATGTTTAAATAAGGAAATATAGAATAACTTTAAGTGTAGGCTAACTCACTTAAATTTGAATTTTGGGGAATAATTTACTACCAAATCTCATAATTGAATTCACATCACACAAGACATTTAGGCGAATCTTAAAGTTTTACTTATATTTTTGGGAAAAATACTTAGAATAGAATGTTATAGCACCCCTATCCAAGTATTTTGTAATTTTTAAAATGTGTAACACAAGTTCAGGGTCCCTTGACTTAGAACTTGCCCAATATTTGAGCACTTTTTGAAGTTAAACAGGTGTAATGTTATGAAGAAGGTGATTTTAGGGTAGTTTTCACACATTCTCTTGAGTTGGGAGGTAAGGTCAAGGCTAGAGACTGGCCATAAAATGCATTAAAGGAGTTGACACCCAAACAAGCACCAAATAAAGCTTGAAATTATGCTTTCACCCTTAGGGATCTCACAATTTACAATGCTACATTTAGCCTCCACTTTAGCGTTGTATGACACTGCATGCATATACAAGCTAAAGCACATGAAATTAAAACATATAAAATATGATACCTAAAAAGATACAATAGAGGACATAGAACATTGTCAAGTCAGACAATCAAGACCCCAACATAGTAACCTATAAAACTGTAGTACGTTAGGAACCACACTCTACAAAACAAACTTGTTAGAAATCTAAAATCATCTTGCAAACATAAATAAATTTTTTAGTCCAAAAACTTCTAGGATGAATTAAATTCAAGGGTGGATGTATTCCCTCATGTTTATGTTTTCTTCAGGGATGTAGAAACAAGGTGGTAATCTTTCCACGTCAAATTATTTTTAAGGTTTTGATGAAAATCTCTTTAGTGTGGTCATTTATAAAAATAAGATTGAGAGGAAAAGACTTTGATAAAAATGAGGGTTGAACTAGGATTCCAACACAATAAACACAAAAATTGGAGTTTTCAAGCCCAATCTATGATGATTTGAATGAATAGTGGTTAAATGGAAACAAAAGGGGTTAAAAATGTCATTACTTTTTTTGACTATAAGTAGTAAAAACATTAACTTGTTTGTACCATTCAATTTTATTTTTTAGTTTGAGAGAATCCTAACTAGGTTAGAGTGTCTTTGAGAGAAAATATGTCACAATGATGATTATGTTGTGTGCCCAATTTGTTGGCCTTGAGAGAACCCATTGCACAAGTGCTACACATGAGAGGTAAGTCATTTTTTTTCTTTTATTGCATTTAGGAACTCTTTTTTGTACTATTTTGAAATTATTTAGTAAATAAGGGGTTCCCATGTCTATATTGGGTTCCCTAGTCCATTGAGGGCGCTCTAGTCCATCCTAGGCACCTCGATCTTGATTGAGTTCCCTAGTCTAATGTGGGGTGCCCTAGTACAAGATTTTTGACATGGGACTTATTGATTTTTATTTATGTTAGTTTGGTGATGTTAAAGGAGTTGATGAGAGAAAAAAGTATTGAAAAGTACACCCACAAATACGCGAGCACTCAAGTAGTCATATGTTCACACGTCTTCATGAGCATGTTGAGATGCTATCACCAATAGAGGTAGGAAAATTGAGAAATGTGGAGTTATTGTGGGTATATACCATGCCAATCATGAGGTATCATGATGTGATGCTTACAACACTTATGAATAAATGGGATGTAGACACCTTGACCTTCCATCTTCTGACAAGGGAGATGATTGTGATGCTTGATGATGTAAATTGGGATACTATAATTACCCATATAGGGTGATATCGTATACCTTGAAGAGGGGAGGATATTAGATGCCATTCTAGCCAATTAGATGTATTTCATTGGTCATGTTATGCCATATGATGGAAAGGGCTAGGGTATGTGTAGGATCATGATGGGCCAAAAAGTGGCGATATGTAAGTGATATGATGGCCCATGTGGCTGATGACATTTTTTTAACCCAAAATTGATGAAACGAAAAGGGTTTTCAAAGGAGGTTCTCATCTTTCCACCAATATAAATCATTTTTTACTTTGAATTTAATAAATAATTATTATTAATTTTCTATTTGAATTACGACTCGAGTCGAGATTAATAGGCTGATTGAAAAACATATGTAGCTTTCAAACATTATCACATTTTTTGAATCCGAAACATGTGTCATATTCTATGCTTCACATACTATAGGATTAAAAAAAAATAATTTCATAAAGTTTTGATCAAGTTAAGGTGGTCAGCCATACGAGTTTTTATATTTTTTAAAAGTTGTAATAAAAAATTCATAATTAATTATTTACTTGAAAAAGAATTACAAAAAAATATGCATAACATCAGGACATGAATCCTCTACTTATATCTAAAATCTTATAAAAAAAATATTATCATTAAATTATTGTGGTAAGGGTGGTCAGATAGACACCTACTTCTTATTTTTTCCCCGAAATTTAAGTACTACTACATTGAAATTTCAAATTTTCACCACACAATTTTTTTTTTAAATAAACCTAGTACAGTTTAGAAACTATAATCAATTTTCTATAGATTCTATTCTTACATATTTTTGAAATAATATAGATAACTTATTCAAATTTTAACATCAAGTTGCCTAACTCTGATTTTCAGAATTTTCATCACCACTTAAGGGTCTATTTTTTCCATGATGATCCTGCACATACCTGCTAGATATATCTATGATGGCTATTAAATATGGTGATGGAGGTATCCCTCTAATATGTCATTTTTTTATTGCAATTGTAGCACTTATAACAATCTAACATGATGGTCAAGGAACACATTGCCATGGGGTGGCTCGTTCACAACATTTATGTAGTGGAGGGAGAGCATATCATGTTCATATAGGGGTGAATCATGTTGACCACCTCTACCATGATTTAGATAGCTATGTTCATTATGTGGCACAAAGCTTAATGACCTGGAGCCTTCTCTAAGTGTGTGCATTCAACCACATTGCATGTACACAACTCACGAGGTATCTAGTAGAGACATTATGGTCCATTCCCTAATCATATGCCTATCCTTTGACATGGCCATGCTAGTCTGGAGATTTATTATATTCTAGAGTCGTATTTTATATAATATGAGTTATAAACGTGACATGGAGAACATATATAGGAGACTACAATATTAGTCTAGTCTACCTCGGTAGCTAGAAAGGATGTAGTGGGATTGACTTCTAATCAGCAATATGAGTATATTATTATGTCACTTTATTATGATCGACTAACTTACCAATTTGGTCATTCACAAGGAGTCCATATAGCCCAATTGACATATATTCAATCATCTTGTAGTGGCATAAGACCTAGAGACATGGCTTGACCTACCATCATGGGAATCGCCTTGAGTGACTCTGATGATGAGGAGAAAAATGTCTAATGTAGATGATTCTAGAGTGACCAATTGATGAGAAAAAGGGGCTCTATAATGAATGGTCCATATGGTACAACACTTGCTGAAGGTTTTGTAAATAGGAATGCAAGCTTAGTGGGCTTAACCTTGGGAAAAACCCATTATTAAGCACTTGAGTCAGAGTAGTATCGATATGGGTAACCTCCCAAGAAGGCCTATTGCTTCACCTCTATGACCATCACCTAGATGCAATTTACACTAAGTGGACCACTAATTATAATGAAAAATGGATTCTTGTGAACCACTACTCATGAAGCATGGTTCAATGATTTTGACTTGAAAAATAACTTGGTTGAATCTTGATAGCAATATCATAATTTTACATGCTATGGAAAATGACTCATACCTTTCAATTGATGAGATAAAGTGGCTCTATAATGAATGGTTCATAAGGCACATCACTTGCTGAAGATTTTGAAAATGAGGTTGCAAGATCAAGTCAAAACTTTGGGGAAAACACTCCATGGTTAAGAACACTTGAGTTGGAGTAGTACTGAGATGGATGACCTCCCAAGAAGGCCCAATGCTTCACCTCTATGTGCATCACCTTGATTGAAAAAGTGATAATTGGACAATTCATTATAATGAGAGATGGGTTCTTCTAGACCACTACTCATGAAAATAGGGTCAAGGAGTTTGACTTGAAAAACTACATGGTTGAATCTTGATAGCAACATTATAATTTGACATGAACTGTAAAAAATAGCTCCTACTTATCAATTGATGAGATAAAAGGTGTCTATAATGATTGGTTCGTAAGGAACAACACTTGTTGAAAGTTTTAAAAATTAGGTTGCAAGCTGAACGAGCTTAACCTTGGGGAATAACTCCATGGTTAAACATGTTTGAGCTGGATTAGTACTAGGATGGGTGACCTCCTAGGAAGGATAAGCATTTAAACTCTATGAGCATCACCTAGATACAATGTATGCTAAAGTGGACCATTCATTATCATGAGAGATGGATTCTTGTGAACCACTACTCATTAAAAATGGTTCAATGAGTTTGACTGGAAAAACTACATGATTGAATCTTGATAACAATATCATAATTTGATATTTTTGTGGAAAGTACTTCCTACTTATCAATTGATGAATTAAAGGGGATCTATAATGAATGGTTTGTAAGGAAAAACACTTTCTAAAGGTTTTGAAAATAGGGTTTCAAACTTAGTGAGCTTAATATTGGGGAAAAAATATATGGATAAGCATACTTGTGTTGGATTAGTATTGGGATGGGTGACCTCCCGGAAAGGCCTAATGCTTCATCTCTATGAGTTTCATCTAAATGTAATGAGTGTTAAGTGGACCATTAATTATCATGAGATATTGGTTCTTGTGAAACACTTCCCATGAAACATGGGTCAATGAGTTTGACTAAAAAAATTACTTGATTGAATCCTAATAGCAATATCATAAATTGACACTCTATATAAAATACCTCCTACTTATCAATTGATGAGCTAAAGGGGTCCTATAATGAATGGTTCATAAGGAACAAAACTTGTTGAATATTTTTCAAACTGGATTGCAAGCTCAGAGGGATTATCCTTGGGAAAAACTCCATCATTAGGCGACTATGACTTAGTATAAATATGTATGTTCTCTTATACAACAAAGCAAAACCATCTGAAAGTAGTTTTTTTTTTTTTTTTTTTAATTAGACTGCAGGAATCGAGTAGCATGACCCCCTATAAACTGCAGTGCACCTGGTAAAAAATTTAATGTGACCGACGCCACTAGCACGACATGCCCTCTGGTACCATGGGGGTGGGGGATACTAGACCTCGTGACCAACCTCCTGCAACAGGAAAGATTTAGCATGTGAAATTAGTTTAACCCATATTGTTGGATGATTTTATTTTCTACTTTTTTTCCATCCTAGTATCTTGATAAATGACATGATCAATGTGATCAACCCTGTCTTGTGAATCCTTATGCATGTAGGGATTCATATCATTTGTTTGACTATGTGTTGAAGGGAGGCGACTATATTTTCTTTAGAATGGGATTTTTTGGCCTATGGGTATGATCATATTTGATTTCATGGTCATGGATGGAATAAAGGTAGATCAAAGGATCGTGATGGGCCAAAAAGTGGCAATAAGAAAAAACATGTTTTTACTTTGCCAAAATAAAACACAAAGTTCACTTTTTGTATGGGCAGGGTACAATTTGATTTTGGTTTGGTAATATCCAAACAAAAATGGATATATGTTAGTAATATATATCCATTAATAATGGATATTTGTTTCCCAAATTTATTTTTCGTCAATTTAATGTATTAAAAAATATTATTTTTGCAAGAAAAACATATATCTATTTTGAAAAAACATAGATATCCATTTTCTAAAGTAAAATTAATACATGTTTTCTATAAGTATTTTAATTAATTTTATATTTTAAAAATTGATATCCATTTTGAAAAGCCCAAAAAATCACACTTCAGTAAAATGGGCATAACTTTTGTGTTACTTATCAAAATTTTGATTTTTTGCAGGCATTGGAAAGGTGATTCAAATATCTAGACAATGGATAAAATAATTTTCATAGATTATGAATAAGAATAATTATAATCATTTTATTTTCCTCCTTAATTTTAAAAAATTTAAATGCTCATAATTATTGCATACAATGAAAATTTTTCGTTTTTTTTTGCAATAATCATCCTAAATAACCTAGAACATTAAAGAAGTAAAAATTATTAAGTTGTTTGGATTTTTTATAAGAAGAATAAAAAAATACATAAATCAACATAGAGGTCCTCCTTGTTTCCTTCGATATTGTAGTCTAGAAAAATGTAACTCTTTACATTTTCTCACTTGTTTGGGCCCTCCTTATTAAACTGGACTTAATAATGCATTAATTTAGTGTTGTTAAATGTACTTTATTACATTTACAAATTTATTTGGTCGCTATTAATTAAATTAAGCTTAATTATGCCTTAATTAGCTCTTTAATTCAATTACAAGCCTAGTTAATTATATTTCCCAAAGGGGAAACTTGACATTAATTAATGTCAATACATAATACTTCACATTTTGAAATATATGTTCTAGGAATTAGGGCCTAGGACCCATTGACCCATGGGAAAATGGGTCCTCTCTAAGATATTCAACCCATTTTTAAGTCATGTTTTGGTAGTATTTTTATCATCCCAAATTCAAATTTCAAATGCCAACTTGTAATGTTTAATTTTCAGGAAATTAAGGATAAATATCTATAAATACAAGGTTATTTTATCAATTAAAATAATCTAGCTAGAGGTGAACTTAACAAGAGTCAAGATTATTGTCAAGAGCATTCAATAGAATATTTCATCATCATTTGTTGCAGCATTCAAGATCTCAAGCATCATGTCAAATTTATGTAGAATTATGCATGTTTTTGGAGCTAACATTGTGATGTAAGTTTCAAGATAAGGTTCAAGCATTCAAAGAATTATTCAATTTTCAAGATCAACATCATAAATCAGACCATTTCATGAAATTTTAAATCCTTCAAAGATCTCCATTCAAGAGGTTTATTCAAGGGTTTGTTGAGTTGCAAAATTGTATTGCTCATTCATCATTCCTTTCATGCTTTCATTATTTCATTTTAAGGTTTAATTACCAAAATGAGGTTTGACTAAGACAAACCCCAATTCACCAAAAATAAATAATTTTTCCCTCTTGTGTTTGTGTTACAAATTTGCATGTTCATAGGTTGAAGAAAAGTTGAAGATCTCAAAAGTGAAAATTCACAAAGTTGCATTTGTTGTCATCTCATAGAAACTCGGATGCCAAATTTATTTCCAACTATCTAACTGTGAAACCCAAAGGATTTGGAAGTGTAGACATAGTGACCCAAAGATCAATTTTGGAAATGTGAACAAGGACGCATTAGCCTATAGGTGAATGAGTCCAAGGAGATCTTTCAAAAATAGTGTTTTGTGATAGGTGGACAACATTTTATATTCTCATATCTACTAGAAGTTTTACTATTTCTGATAGTTCTATGTTTCATATTTTGTATACAACCTTTACATGTCATAAATGAGTCTAGTTGGTATTTTTAATCTTTCTCCCAAAACCTTTGTTCAGTCAGTTTTAAAATTGTTTCTATCCAAAGACAGTCTATAACTGATTTTGAGGTAGGTTTTAAGTGTCTTCCACTCATCCAATTTGAATAGTTGATTGTTTTTGTTAGATTTATGTTGCACCTACATGAATTTGGTCTTAGGTTAGAGATTTGAGGTAATTTTCTATCTTATTTTCATCTCCCAAAAGTGTATTTTAGTCATATTTACCCTATCTACACACAAAGTAAATTTGTAGATATTCCATAGAATTGACTCACCTAAGGCGTAAAAGTGAATACTATCTTGGAGGATCTCATTTCTTGAATGAAATAGAAAATAGGTAGGTTCATTAGACCCCATTTTACATTTCTATTTATAGTAAGTTTAGTGAAACATTCCAAATTTGGTAGAAAACCCCATGTGTTTGGAACCCTACCCTATTTTTCTATGCTTCATTTTGGTGAACCTAAGTATTTGATCATTACATTTTTTGATTTGGACTGCATTCAAACTATATACTTAGGTTTTTAATTAATTCATTACATTTAGGTTTTCTAAATTTGGCATAAAGTTGCATTGCATTTTAGTTGTAAAATTGCATTTTGCATTCATTTTAAATTTAAAATT
The DNA here is from genome assembly GCA_007115665.2 of Sequoiadendron giganteum. NCBI lineage: Eukaryota > Viridiplantae > Streptophyta > Pinopsida > Cupressales > Cupressaceae > Sequoiadendron > Sequoiadendron giganteum. Next base: position 69,356,087 of record CM021105.1, read on the forward strand.
TCAACAAAAATTGCATAATTTTAGATTGATGTTGCATAGTATTTACATAATAACATATTTCAATCATCTAAATCAAAAATTGGATCAAAATTGCATTTCAAAAAGTGTCATGTAGTTCATTTCACTTGCATTTAGACATCAAATTTTGGAAAAATCTATTACAAAAGTTACAGTCAGAGACCTCGAACAAAGAACACATTAAATAACTCAAAAATTACATTTTTCATTTTTAAAATACCCTAAACAAAGATCCATTTTCCCATGGGTGAATGAGTCCTTTATGGCCTCTGAAGCTTCTATGGTTTTTTTCACTTCTCGGATCTACTAGTAACCCATTGTTTTAGTCTAGCAATTTTTAGGAATTTCTACTTTAGGCATCTAGGTGTAATCATCCATTTAAAGTGTAGCCATTTTAAATCATTCCAAAATTATTTCAACACTGAAAATCATCAAATCTGAAAATATTTACATTCTTGAAGCTTTGCATAATATTGATAAAAGTACTTTTCACTTTTGGGTACACAATGTTTACATTCTTGATGCTTTGCATAGGTTGGATAAAAATACTTTTTGTTGGAAAGACACACTACTAGTATCATTTGGTGTTTTCACTATTGGCAACCCTAATCGATGATCAGATACACACATCATCATTCTATCATACTAGCAGACAGATTGAAGATTGACAAGGAAGAACAGGGCATCTAATAGTTCAATATTCATCAATTTGTATGAAGAGTTTCTATTATTATTTTTTGGTGTGCATATCGGGTCATCTTTTTTGGTATATTATCTTTGTTACTATCAAAGTGCAATGGCTCGTATCAATCCTTCTGCAAGTTAGATCTGGTTGGCTAATTCCTTGTTTTATCAGTAGTAGAGCTGACTTCATGAACACATTATGTTGTGGATGTATGAGAAGTAATTAGTTAAATATTTTTGTGTTCGTACATTTTTGTTTGGGTCCTAGCCATTTTTTGGCCAACTATTGTAGATACACATTGCATATTATTCATGATTTGAGCCGACATTTGTAATTATTTTTGAGTTCTATTGAAGCTGACATGGTGTAATTAAATTATATGTTCCAGATATATATACAATATCGTCTATATCATTTTGGATGATGTGCTGATGTGAATTGTGAATAAGAGTAGAGAAGAAGAGTGATAATGTACAGTTTCACTTGCACGTAAAGGATTTGTGTTGCGAGTGTGAGCATAATAGAGCAGAAGTGTAGAATTAGTTTGTAGGACAGCAAATAAATTATTGTGCTTAACTAGAAGTGTAATCAAGCATATGTAGATGCTATTTTTCTTAGTTCAAACACTCAGATGTTTTTAATCCGATTTTCTTTATAAGGCAGTGAGCCTTCCCTTTAAGCAGTGAGCTCTAGGTAGCATACCTGAATGCAAGTGCATTTCCCTTATTGTAAACTTCATTTGAGTATACTCATATCATAATTGTGGATTGGCCATCCACTATGGTTTTTCCCCTAATAGGGTTTCCATGTAAAAATCATTTTGTTATGGTGTTGTGTTCATTTTCTTCATGTTTATGCATTATGGTTGAATTTTGTTAATGCTTTGAAGATAAAGGTTAAAAAAACAAAAAATTCCACAACACCGATTCACCCCCCCTCTTAGTGTAGCTTATTTCCAACAATTGGTATCAGAGCTAGTTCCTCTGAAGAAGTCTAACAACTTGGTGAGATCTTGGAAAGTGTTTCAATGGATTGAAGTAGTCTCTAACAATAGCTTTTGGCGGCCCTGGATGATCTTGATCAATCAAAGGCTGAAGTTCAAAAATTTCAAGAAAACATCATGGATGTTGAGAAATTGATTAAGTCTTTTAAAGAAACAATCAATAATTCTAGAGAGAAGGGAAAGGAAATTTTTGATCAGATTAACAAGAATGATAGTAAGAGCATTGAAGATGAACAAGTCAATCAATCTCTAAAGGAAAAGGTAGAAGAATGTGAAAATCTTACCAAAGACGATGTTGTCCTAAAGCATGAGATGAAATCTATCATGATGAGAATGACCAAGGAGGTTGAAGATAGAAAGAAGAATGAAGAGAAGTTAGCATAGTCCATGAAAGAAAAATCTGAAGTATGTATCTGATTGGATGATGAACTGGAACAATCTAAAATCAATGAATCTAGGCACTTAAAAATTAGATGGATGATCTCAAAAATGAACTTGCTGCTACAAATGAGCACAAAAAAAATTTCAAAGTTAGCCCACACAAGCTTGATGAACTAATTAAAGGTCAAAGGACTGATGGTGACAAGAGAGGTCTTGGATATTAGGAAGGAGAAAGTTATAATTTTGGACAAAGGAATGTTGGACAAAGGATATTCAAGCAAGGAAACCAAATGAACAAATCTAGAAGGTATCTGGTAAGGCAACCTAATTCTCAGATATTTAATGGATATTGTTTTAGTTGCAATAAATTTGGACATATGGCTACTCAATGTAGAAGTAGAATGAAATAAAGTTGTCCATCATTCTCAATTCAGTTCTTTAATTGTCATAAGGTTAGTCATAAGTCAAATGAATGCAAAAAAATGATGAATCAATTTCATAGAAATATCAGATGTTATACATGCAATAGAAATTTTGATACTGCTAACCAGTGTAGATCAAGAGGAAATCAATAGAACAACTAGTTTGGAAAGAGAAATGTTGTGTGCTATAACTGTAACAAAATTGGTCACATTGCTACATTTTCTTGGAACAAAAAAGGTCTGGTAAATCAAAGGAAAAAAATGCAGAAGGATATCAAGGGAAAAGGCAAGGTCACTATAGATGTGGTCAAACAACAGATACAAAATAAATGGGTGAAGAAAGATCCCTTTGTTGAAGAAAATGTGTCAGCACCAGAACTTGCTTCTGGTAATTCCTCCGGAAATTAGTTTTAGGCCTTTGGTCTAGGGGGAGCAGACAAGAAAAACATTTAACCCCCTAATCGATAAGTGACACCAGATGTGGATATGTACAGGAGGTCCATAGATGCTCTACAGATGTTGTTGAACTCATTGAAGAAATAGATATCCATATTGGAGGTCCAAAGAATATTTTTCTGTCACAGTGCACAAAAAAAATGTAAATGGATGAATTAGGGTTAAATAATTTATTACGACAAAAATGGATAGGTATGAAAGTGACAAAGATTCATCTCTATTCTTCATTTGTCACTTTGCATTTGGAATAAAATAAGTTTGGAGAGCTCTAAGGTGAACCTTGGAAAATTGATGTGAGATTCAATTGTGGAAGTGTTTTGGCAATCAAAATTTTGATCTGACGAAAAAGGTATTTATCAAAAAAATTTGTGAATTTGTGATTTGGACAAAATGAATACTCCTTTGGTAGTTGAATTCAAGGACAGACACCGCCCCAAAATTCAAATGGAATTCTTACAAGTCTATTGAGACCAATATGTTAGGAGCATTTTCATCTATTTCATACGTAGTGTTATACATAGAGGATATAGGGTTTATATTCACACGAATATTGAAGAATGAGGAAGTTCACAAATACTAAATTTGTATAATAATCACATCATAGGTGATGTCTGAAACCAAAATACAAAACCCTAGAAGAGAAGACATTCTCTCATATTCTGAAATTTCCCATCTCGGAGAGAATGAATGGGTTTGGTATATCTTAAGTAGAGTTCATGCAAAATTCATGTGGTTAAACATACCCTTCAAGATAAAAAGATAAGTTATTAGTGTTGTTACAGTTTTGTGTTCCTCTAGTAGATTGTCTATTTTGAAATTAGTGAAGAATCAAATGGTCACTGATGCAACCTGTTCTCAATATGACAAAAGGGCAATGACAATTGATGATATTTTTGAGGTACATGTCAAATTTGCATCTATGGTTATTGGGTACAAGATTTATCATTCCAACTCAGATAACTCTATGTCTGGTATAGCAATTAATGTCACCTATCATATGGTGAAAGAAAATGCAGACTATGATCTTTATGAACTACTAAGGATTTAGCTAATGGGAAATCTTGCAAAGATTAAGAAAGATAATAAAAACTCTTTCAATTATGGTAACTTGTTGTTATGTTTATTTTTTATATTTCATGAATGAGGTTTCGATATTTGGAGATTCATTGGGAAAAGGACAAGTCGGTACCTACTCAAATAAGAAATCTATTTCACCAATTTTCAAACACCTAAACAAAGAATGCATCTAGCTAGGGATACTTCAAAAAAATTCAGACTATGATGCAAGCCAGAGAAAGGATTCATACTTCCATTGTAGATAAATACAAGGATACAATCTATTTCATGGTAAATATTGATCAATGTATGATGGAAGCTTCTAATCCCAGAACAATCTGGATCATGCATATGGATTATGAAGTTGAAGAGAATATTTTGAATATGTATGCACAATTCTTACTAACGAAAGCTCTGGATCTGATAGAAGAGAGACCTTTGGTACCTATGTAGAGAAGGACATACAGGTGCACAATGAGCTCATGAAACCTATGGTAACCAAAAGAGACAGAAAAGAGGTAGAAATTCTTGTAGAAATTTTGGGTATATTTGCAGAGAAATTAAAAGAAGCTAGAAAGAAAAGGGAAGAAGCTCAAGTAGATAAGGAGGTAGCAAAAAATCAATCAGCTAGTCTGGTAGCACCCTCCGCTAAAACTAGGTCAACAAGGAGTTTTTCAACCCCATCTACTGCTACAACTAAACAAATTTTCTGAAGACATCTAGGAAGGATAGAAAGAGAAAGAAAGACAAAAGTAAGAGAGTCTATGTAGTAGTCTCTAAGGATGAAGAGATGGAGTCTGATGAAGAAGTCAAAGAAATCAAGCATCAAGGCACCAAGGTAGCAACAATTACAAAAGGAAAGCCCTCTGGTGGAGATGACCAAGTAAAGAAGAAGGCAAAGATTGAAAAACTAGGTATGTCAGTGGAAGCAGTTGAAAAAGATTTGGTTGACGAGTGAAATTTAAAACCACTTTGCAAATAGTATGAATCTTTTGGTAAAACTAATTAGAGAATTCTTGAGGAGGCAACATTAGAAGAAATGAATATTTTCAATAAAGTGTTGATTGTAATAATGCCAAATTTGCCTAAATTTTTATATGACATTCTGGAAATGAGGAAACTTAATGCTAGAACATAAGAAGAATAGATGAGAGGAAGAATCCTAGCAGAATTGTGTTTGGTAATGTCTATGCATGATATGCAAGCACTCTTGAATAAATCTAGAAATAAATTCAAGAGAAAATCAAGGGTGAATAAGCTCATGATCGGTCTAGCCGGTGAAGATACAAAATAAACTGAGAAAATCTTGAGGGAGATACTATTAAATGAGATAGTTGATGTTTTTTTTGAGTAACCACATGTTGAAGATGCAACATCTGGTCCTGAAAGGGAAGTAGAAGAAGAAAATTTTGATACAGTTGAGGATTTACAAATTCCTCTTGCAGTGGACAACACAAAAACTCCTATAAAATTTGAGATACTTGAAAATGTATCAGTTGAGAAAGTGGATATCCTTGAAGATAAATTAGAACCTAAAACTGAGGAAGCAATGATTGAAAAGAATAAATTTGATGAAAAGGCAATTCCAGATGAAGAAAGAGACACTGCAGAGGCAGTGAAGAAATTTTTGATAAGACAAAAAGAAGAAATTGATCCAGAATTGGCTGAAGCTCCTATTGACCTATCTACCTTTAGTCCAATTTAGAAAATGAAGGTAGTGTCATTTGTTCAAGTGAAAGTCAGAGAATAATTTTTGAAGTCCCACATTGAGGACAATGAACTTCTAAATCTTGCATCTAGAGTCTTGGAAAAAATAATGCCCACCCATGTGAAAGATCCAAATGGTTCCTCCTCTATTGAATTAAAGAAGCTTATCAACTCTGTAAGTACTCACTTTGAGTCACTTGAGAAATCAGCTATGTTGAAAGTGTAGAAAGAATTTGATGTCAAAAGTTTTCATGGATTGAAGGAAATGATTTTTAAAGATTAAATGTTTTTAGCCACATGTGTGAAGAATGTACAAAATGCTTTGTCAGAAGGTGGAAAGATTTGAAAATTATGTTTTTCTTTTTCAAAATTTACTAAAGCTAGTGAGAAAAAGGTTAAGGATCTAGAAATATGGTTAACTACTATTACTAAAGCATTTGATCCTCTAAATGGTGGTGTTGCAAAGATAGAAGGTCAAGTGATGTCTTTACTTGACAAAATAAAAATATTGAAGCATGAGAATGAAAAAAAAATTGTGCAAGAGCATGTGAACTCAGAGGCCTAATTGGTCCAAAAATTGAGATATTGCCAAATGCTCTAAAGGAAGGAGAAGACACTATGGAAGTTGGTGATCCAACCAGCTTGTAATCTATAGAGTCACAATCCTACATGATCTATGGTCATATAAAAATCCTAGAGAGTCTCAAAAGAGTTTGGGACACAAATTTGATCAAATTAGAGAAATATTTTGTAGACATTTTTCAGCTTATGTAAGTTAAAGAAGCCTTTTTTTATAACAGTTTCGATTGATCCATTTTTATTATACAAATCCTTTCATTTTCCAGTAATTTCAAAGGGGGAGAGTAGTGGAGTGAAAAATTCATAATCATCTCAGGGGGAGAATTGTATTTTTGGAATTTTGGAGATGGCAGTGTAGTTTATCTTGGTATTGATCTAACACTTAGTCATTTTCACTAAGTGTCACCATCAATGCCAAAGGGGGAGATTTTTTGCAAGAGACACTCCTAGTATCATTTGATGTTTTCATTGATGGAAACCCTAATTGATGATCAAATATGCACATCATCATTCGATCATACTGACAAACATATTGAAGATTCACAAGGAAGAATAGGGCATCCTATAGCTCAGTGTTCATTGATATGTATGAAGATTTTATGTTATTGTTTTGTGTTGTTCATCTCAAGAAATTTTTTTGGTATATTATCTCTGTTACTATCAAAGTGCAATCGCTCGTATCGATCCTTGTGCAAATTAGAATATTTGGTTGACTAATTCTCTATTTTATCAATACTGGAGCTGAATTCATGAATGCATTATGTTGTGGATGTATGAGAAGTAATTAGGGATGATCCCACAATAGTGGTTTATAATTTTTGGCCAAACTGGACACTAAAATTATTATTTTTAACTCAATATTCACATTCGAGCATCTATAGTGGCTAACTCATGAGGAATTTGAAGATGATGCAAACTAGAGTCTTGTCACATTTTGTTTGTAGATTCTAAAAATGTTTTCTTCAAATTTTTGGAATCATATTGCACTTTGTTTTCCATCTCCCATGAAAACTGGTTTTTTTTAAGAAAACAACATTTTTAAAAAGTGACGCACACTGTGTAATGCATAACTTTTTTTCCATGAAGGATAAAATTATGATTCTTTCGAATTTAGATTTGTAACTCTGATATCTAGTGCTTCCACTTGGTTAGATATTTTTTTATTGAATATTTTTCCTTAATCAAGTTTTGAAGTCAAACCAATTATAATTCAAACATAGCGTGACCATATAACGCGTAACATTTTTTGTATATATATCAAAATTCAATTTATTTTTTTGTTGGACCAAGGACTTAAATATCTAGTGCACTCATATTTTTCAATTTCCTTTTGATAAATTGCTAGTTTTCCACATTTGCAAAACAATGACCTTCATTTTTCGATGAAAAACCTATGTTTAATAAAACTAAAAAAATATATACATAATAAAACCAAAACATATTAAAATTATATTCATTGGATAGCTCATTCCAAGGAGTGCCATAATCATTTAAAATAAATTTTAAATGAATTCATTTGATCCCCCAAAAGGTAAATCAAAAGTGTTTTAAATCAGCATTTTGATAGGTGTAAAGGAGACTCATTTATAGGTTTGGTTTCAAACTAGTGAGGTTCTATCTAAGGGGGTTTGATCAAAGGTGGTTTGATCAAACCCAATTCAATTGAAATCCTTAAAATGAAAAATTTTAAGGCTTAAATCATTATAATTTCTAAAAGTATGTGATTTCAACAAAAAATTGTTCCTCTCAGAAATTGTAAACAAGCTTTGTGGGATCACCCTTAGTTAAGAAATTTTGTGTTTGTACATCTTTATTTGGGTCCAAGCTAATTTTTGGCCGACTATTGTGGATATGCATTACATATTATTCATGATTTGAGCCGACAGTTGTAATTATATTTTTGTTCTATTGAAGTCGACATACTATAATTGAATTTTATGTTGTGGGTATATATTTAAGATTGGTTGTATCATTTTGGATGATGTATGAAGTGTGTGTTGATGTGAATTTCAAATAAGAGAAGAGAAGAAGAGTGATAATGCATAGTTTCACTTACGTTTAAAGGATATGTGTTGCGATTGTGAGAAGAACAGAGCAAAAGTGCATAATCAGTCTAAAGGACAACAAATCAAATACTGTGCTTAACCATAACTAAAATAAGGCATATGTAGATGTTATTTTTCTTAGTTCAAACTCTCAGATGGTTTTAATCTGATTTTCTTTGTAAGGCAGTGAGCTTTCCCTTTAAGCAGCAAGCACTAGGCAGTGCACCTGAATGCAAGTGCCTTCCCCTTATTATAAACTTCATTTGAGAATACTCAGATCATAATTGTGGATTGGCCATCCACCGTGGATTTTTCCCTAACAGGGTTTCTACATAAAAATACTTGTGTTATGGTGGTGTGTTCATTTGCTTCATGTTTATGCATTATGGTTGAATTTTTCTAATGCTTTGAAGATAAAGGTTAATAAAATTATTTTTTGCACAATACTAATTCAACCCCCCCTCTCAGTGTAGCTTGTTTCCAACACATTTCACTTTTGGATACAAAATGTTTACATTCTTGAAGCTTTACATAAGTTGGACAAAAGTACATTTGATTTTTGGGTACACATTCTTTACATTCCTGAAGCATTGTATAGGTTAGATAAAAGTATTTTTCATTTTCATAACACAATGTTAGTGTGGGTGGGCGCATGGAAATGGGTAGCCAATTTGTGGCCACTTTTTTTTTTAAATTCATAACGTGAGCACATTATAACGCGCTCGTGTTATGGCTTGTTGTGTCGAGCTTGATGCTCGACAACAACAAGCCCATAATGTACTCACATTATGACATGTTAAAAAAAAAAAAAAAAGGTTAAACTCATTCATTTTTATTTCGGCTATGTTTTTTGTTGTGCTCACAACCAAAACCCCCCATTTTTCATGCTCGCATTCGAGGAGGAGGCATTGTGTAAAAATATTCTCCAACGGTTGCTATTTCTTCACAATTATGGTTCCACGAGGAGGAGGAGGTGTGAGAGGTAAGGATTGTTTTCTTTTTGTTTTGAATTTGTTAGTTTTAGGTTGAATTTGTTGGTTCTAGGTTGTATTTGATATATATTTGTTTGAATTTTTAGGAGATACAAATCAACCTCAAAATCCCTCAAAATCCTCAACAAGAAGAGCAACCAAATCCTCAAGAACAAAATCAACCACAGTTCAACAACCTCCTCCACCAATCACTCAACCCCCTCCTGGCGCTCAAAAATTTTTAGTAAGTGATTATAGAGAACAACCAAAATAAAATTGAGGATTTAATCAGTAGGTTGAGTAATCAAAATGGTTCAACCACATAAAGAATGACCCTAGCAAGTTCATTGAAAGATATGTTAACAAATTTAGATTCAATTAGCAAATAAATTTTAACTGGATGGCAAGATAGGAGGCAGGTGGCTAGGGATTACTATGCGAATAAACTATCATATAAATATGTAAAAGATTTAAAAATTACAAAGGGTGATTTGTGCTCATTATTCACTAACCCACACACAAATCAAAATATTACCCTCAATCTAAGGAGGTTTCCTATTCATTGGTGCCGCCAACAATAAATTAGGAACCATTTTTATAATAGGTGGTACATGGTCTTTGATTACCCACTGTGCAACAATTGTGAAGTTCTACAATATTTCCTTAGGAAACTATACAGTGAGTTCATATTGAACAAAATCCCAAATTACTTTGATATGAGGAACTTCCAGGGGAGAGATGGGGGGTTGGCTTAGGATAAACCCCGTGCATAGCCAGATCCTACATAGTAAGGGAGACGAGCTCTCACTAGACCGCCTCATGAGCATGTTGTTATGCCTTCCATCACAAAGGAGAGTGTCGACGTAGAGACATTGCAGGTGATCAACACTTTGACCAAGAGTGTCATCCATCATACTAGCCCTATTCTATAATGCCATCTAGGGGAGTCTTCAAGTGGTGGCCTTTGAACCCATGTGTGTCAATCTTGCAGGACGACTTGTTCATATGACCCAACCGACACTCAAGAGGTTTCTATGCAAGATTCATCTACAGAGCTGGAGATGGAGAGGGCAGCTTAAATTTTGCATGAGCCTTATGGCATTAATAGTCAGGTAAAACTTAGCATGTTCATTGAATTTAATTTATTAAATTTTGATTTTGAAATGCAAGATTAACTTTTTAAAAATTATGATTTTATTAAAAGTGTAGGGTCATAGTGTTGAGACTAGATACACCGGCCCTCCACCTACTTTTTTATTTAGTACACCTCTCATTGGGGTATGTATCTAGTAAACAATTATAAATTTATTACATGTTAATAGTGTGAACCCCTAAACTTGCAAATGCACAAGAGCAACAAACATGTTAGGTTGTTAGATCAAATGCAAGCAAACAATCATGAGAGGTTCCCCATGAAATCCATCTATTTAAACTAAAATTAGGAAAATGAACACAATAAAAAAGAAGCATATAAATCCTAATTAAGCCAATAGATTTAAGATCTCATGGGGGAATTGGTGCCAATGATATGTTGCAATTGTCTCTTTCCCAATTCCTAAGTTGCAATGTTGAGTGATTGAGAAATGGTCAAATCTCCAAAGAGATTTGAGCATAACCTTGTTACAAATTGTGAAAATGGTGATAGGTTGAGTGAAATGGGCAAAATTAGCTCTCAATGTGAAGAGAGTAGGTTTGCATGAAGATTGTGGATGAGAAATGAGGAGAGAAGCCTCAAATTTATAGATTTCAATTTGGAAGAGAAAGTGAGATTTGAGCAATGTGGGACTAAATTTCAATCCAATGGTTGAATGCCACATGTCATGATGTGAATGGTTAGTGGTTGTGCAAATTTTGACCAAACTACTAATAAATGCATTTAGTTTGAATTTGAATTTGTGAAATGACTTGTTGAAGAGGGAAGAGAAATGAAGTTTATGTCACTTGGCTCAAGGCTAAGGACATGTAACAGGCCTTAAATGCCTTGTTGGAAGGACCAAGTCCACTTGGCCTTTTTGAATTCAAATGAGGGAATATTCTCTTTTGATGCCATGTGAGGGAAAATAGAGAATTAAATAAATTAAATTGATTGATTTATTGTGCAACTTGCATTCTCTAGAGGATTTTAATGAGAGGAATTAACTTAATCATGGTTTTGATTAATTTAATGAAGAATTAGATGATGCACGATAATTTAGACTTAAATTTATGAATTTATTTAAGTCAAGAATTGAGAGGAAAAGGTTTAATTAAATAAATGATTTTATTTATTTAACTAAAGGGGATAATGTTAGATTAAATCAAATAAGGTTTAGTTTATTCAATTTAATGGGAAGACTTTTAGAGACTTAATCAAATAAAATAAATTATTTAATTAAAGAGGGATTGAGGATTAATTAAAATAAATTGATTCATTTAATTAGCAGAGGAGAAAGACCTAATTAAATAAATAATGATTTATTTAATTAAGGGATGAAAGGTGTTGATAAGTTGAGAGTATGACTCAAGATGAAACAATGTTAATATGATCAAAATCAGGTGCATGTATATTTTACGTGTCTACATTTTGCCCCTCTTTGAAGCAATGTACTTGTTGCATTGGTTCAAAGAATAATATGATGCGATCAAAGTTCAATTTTTTTCTTGATTTTTTGACTTCCCCATTGTTACCCTAGCGAAAGGATTACACTGGTATACTACCCCCTCAAGAGATCGAGCGGAAATGTTCAATTTTCCGATCAAGATCACGATAAAATGTGATAGGAGTGGTTCTATTGATCAGAAGACCAACGATAAATCTTTGATGTAGAAAATTCTAATGATGTATAGTCAGTCATCCGTCATGGGTAGCCTCATGTATATTTTGATACAACACACCGATTTTAGATAGAAATGTTAGTAAAGATAGAAGAATAAGAAGAATAAGATGGATGGAAGAAGGATCTACACAAGTTACCATTATTACCGATGATGATGATTTGCTTCCTAGGAGTTGGAATTTTCAAAGGGTCGATTACTTAATGTTTGATAACACACATAGGTACGATGCATCAAGATATAAAGGACCGGGATGGCATTATACCTAGTGTGATGGACGTTGACTCGTCAATCAAATAGGAGTATTCTTGTTCACACTTGACATACAGAAACCTTGCTAGGACAGACCTAACAAAGCAAGTATTTTCCAAGTTATTTTACAAGAACATCCAAGAAGCACAACAGATAAAAAAGATAATGATCATTGTCCCATTCCTTTCTCTCTAAACCTGTTGTGTTTAGGCATCATCGAGAGTTCCTTGGAATGAGTGCAAAATAAGATAAGTCTAAAAGACCAAGATAAAGTAAATAAACAAGCTAATGTTCTTTGTACTGCTAGCCAAAGCTAAACTAAGGTGAGGCACTTGATGCTTATGTCCATCATAGGAAAGCTTGATCTTAGGACATGTTGCGATCAAGGTTTTGGTGGGACTGATTCGATGATACGCTCTTGATACCTTGAGTTAACCAACTTGCTTGCTTACTAACTTAGACATTTAAGACTTTGACGATTAGGTGTTCACTTTGGAACCTGCTAAACTTGCTTCTAACTAACTAACCAGAGGGTGAAGGTAATGATTGATTTTATTAGGAATGATGATAATCGCGAGTGAAAGCGAGATGAAATGGATGCACCATTTTGGATTTTTTAGATATTTTAAGGTTGTTTTTCCAGTATTTTCACATTTTTCAATGTTTTGGGTATTTTCCAGATTTGAGATGAAGAGACTAACCTAAAAACCTATCTTAGGGGTCTTGGGAACTGATCCATAGATTAGCCTTGCCTACGTTATACACGTAGAGACCACGTAGTTTGACTAACGACGGACTAACTTGATGATAACATGGACAAATGGATTGCCATTTTATTGCTTAAAGGACTGACCTAAGATGTAGACTAGATGGGAAAACAAATTGCCAATGTGACGGATGCCTAAGTACTGACCTAACTATCTCAAGGGATGATCAAAGATCAACCTTTCCTACGTTCAAGCTCAGAGACGACGTAGTTCGACTGATGACAAACTGACTTGATGATAAGATAGCAATGGATGCCTAAGGACTGACCTTACTATCTCAAGGGATGATCAAAGATCAACCTTGCATACGCTCAAGCTCAAAGACGATGTAGTTTGAACAAGGTGAAAGACTGGCAAGACTCAATCATGAATTTCTAAGATTTTATGATATTTTGACATGTTTTTGGATTTTTGATGAGTTTTTTGAATGTTTTTGAATTTTTGATTTTTTTTTAATTTTTTATTTTTTATTGAATTTTTTGAATGTTTTTGGAATTTTGACGTTTCGAGAAGATTTCAATAATATACATGACTTTGATCTGATGTCGATACAAGAACATGCCCCCAGCGTGATGCAATAGACTACTTCAATAAAGGCAGGATAAACTGACCTTAAGAATATGCCAAGTAGTACTATGGTGGAATATGGACACCAACTCAGGCTATGGTATGGATGTGAGCGGATGGGTGTATGGATGATCAATGAAATGTGATGGAATTGATGATTGAGTCATGTAGATCCTAGCATATAGAGAGTGCTTTATTTATGCTTGATGCCTATTTCCCTGGTTTTCACCAAGGTACTTGTCGAAAGCACCACCGAAGTGGTTTCCACTAGAGGATGATTTTTTCTTTACTATTTTCAATCTTTTTTCTGATTTTTTATTTTTTTTGCATTTTTTGATTTTTTTGTTGTTGCCAAGATGCTTTTTTGCCAAGTTTTCATCAAGGTAACCATTTTTTAAGGATTTTTTCTGATTGTTTTTGTATTTTTTGTTTCTATACCTTGCAAGTTCTTAGGCATAAAACCTTTTGAGAGGACAACTATTCATGGGTTCCTACCAAGGCTTTCCCTTTGGTCTCCACAACTTATATGCCCTTGATTTATAGCTTGCAGTGATGATGAAAGGTCCCAGCCAGTTGGGTTCAAATTTTTCTTTACTATCTGGGTTTGGTACATTCTTTTGATTCTCTTTTAGCACAAGATCACTAACTTGAAAGATGTGTTGCTTGATCTTCTTGTTGTAGCTCTATTTCAGACGATTCTGGTAGACCTATAGATGATTTAGGGTGTCCATCCATCATTCATCTAGTAACTCTAGCTCATTCAGTCTTGTACCCCTGTAATCCTCATCTATGATGAGGTTTTGCAATGATATCCTCAGTGACAGAAGCTCGATCTCAATAGGGAGGATGGATTCTAATCCGAAGACAAGGGAGAATGGGGTGGCGCCTATTGGCATGCGGATGCTGGTGTGATAGGCCTATAAGGAGAGATTTAACTGTAGATGCTAGTCATGACCAGAGTCATTGACTATTTTCTTAAGTATCTTGAGGTTGGTTTTGTTGGTAGCTTCTGCTTGGCCATTTCCTTGTGGGTAATATAGGATGGAAAAGCGGTGTTGGATTTTGAATTTTTCACACAAATCACGGACATCCTGATTCTTGAAAGGTGTTTCGTTATCAGAGATAGTGGATTGGGGAACATTGTATCGGAAAATGATGTAGTTTAGGATGAACTTTGATATTTGCTTTCCCGTGATGTAGGTCATGGGAATTGCTTCGACCCACTTTTTGAAATATTCGGTGGCAGTGATAATGAACTTGTGGCCATTGAATGAGGTGGGTGATATTTTACCTATGAGATCAAGCCCCCATTGGGAAAAGGGCCAAGGTGTAACAATAGGATGTAATTCTTGAGTTGGTGTATGAATGAGGTCTCCATGTTGTTGGCACTGTAGACACCTTCTGACAAAGTCATGTGCTTCTCTTTCCATTTTCGGAGAGTAGTACTCAGTTCTCAGCAACTTCTTAGCGAAGGTCATAACACTCAAGTGTGAACTGCAAGTGCCATTATGTACCTCAATCAAAGTAGTCAAGGCCTCTTCAGGTTTTAAGCAATGTAATAGGGTTCCATCTATGCTTCTTCGGAAAAGGGTTTCTCCTAGGATAAAAAATCATAAGGACCTTTTGACAAAGGTTTGCTTGAGGTTCGGGGTAATGTCGGCTACGAGGAATCCTAATCTTAGATAGGTGTAAATTTCATGGTACCAAAGATCATTAGGACCAATGAATTCACACGCATATTCTGACTCTGGTACCTCAAACGTGGGTATGGAATTCATGTTTCGAGACGTTGTGAGGGATATCCAACAAGGATCCGATTGTTGCCACTGCATCAACTACTATATTATTTGCCCTCGGTATTTTCTCAAAGGTGATATCGATAAATGATTCTTTGAGGCTCTCTACCACGTTTTTGTATGGTGCAAGCTTATCATCTTTAGTTTGATATTCATCGTTGACTTTGTTAATGATAAGCTTTGAATCTCCATAGACCTTTAATGCCATGATTCGCCACTATGCTAAAATCTTGAGACCTATGGTTAAAGCCTCGTACTCTACAATGTTGTTTGTACAGGGGAATGCCAACTTGTAATATCTTGGTATACAGTCTCCTTGTGGGGTGATGAATAACACACCGGCTCCTGACCCATGTTGCATGTGGGAGCCATGAAAGTATAGTTTCCAGTGGTTGGCTACACTAAGATTGAAAAGGGACTCATCTGGAAACTCTGATATCACCAGATTGTCTACATATATTGGAGCCTTTGCTAGCTGGTCTACAATTACTCATCCTTTGATCGCTTTTCAATCTACATACTCAATATCATGCTTAGATAGTATCATAGCCCATTTATCAATTCAGCCTATAAGCATTGCTTTTGACAATAGATACTTGAGGGGGTCTATCTTAGCAATTAGCTTAATTTGATGAAGTAGCATGTAGTGTCTGAATTTTTGGGCTGCAAACACCACTGCCAAGAATTTTTTTTCTATTGATGTGTAGTTGAGCTCGTGCCCCACCATTGTTCTACTGATATAGTAAATCACCCGCTCGGTTCCCTTTTCATCATGTTGGGCTAAAAGGGTGCCAAAGGCGGTTGTCGTTGCTAAGATGTATAGAATAAATGGTTTCCCTATGATCGGTGGCATCAACATAGGTGGTGTAAGTAGATATTCTTTGATTTTGTTGAATGCTTGTTCGCACTTGTCATCCCACCTGAATGCTACTCCCTTGTGGATTATTTGTGAGTAGGCAATATGCATATCTGCCAGTTGTGCTATGAATCTTTGGATGGACTAGAGTCTACCTTGTAATCATTTGAGTTGCTTTAATGTTTTTGGTGCTCCCATATCAAGGATTTTTGTTACCTTTGTAGGATCCACTTTTATCCCTCTCATTGAAACTATATACCCCAGCAGCTTTCTTGATTGTACCCCAGAGACACATTTCTTTGGGTTAAGTCTGACCTTATATTTTTCTAGCCTATCAAAAATTGCACTTAAGGTCACTATGTGATCCTACCTTTTCTTTGATTTAGCCAATATGTCATCCACATAATCTTCGATAGTTTTGTGGATCATGTCATGAAAGATCAGTTTCATGTCTCTCTAGTATGTAGCTCTTGCATTCTTTAACCCAAATGGCATCACATTCCAGTACTAGGTGCCCCAAGGACATGTAAGGTCCATCTTATGATGGTCCTCCTTTGTGATCATTATTTGGTTATATCCCAAGAAGACATCCATTAGGGACAGCATGTCATGGTCACTACCATGTCAATGTTGGGTAGTGGAAAATCATCTAGGACATGCTTTGTTTAGATCTCTAAAGTCTATGCAGATGTGGATGCCCCCATTCGGTTTTGAGACTAGCACAAGGTTAGATACCCATTCTAGATATTCAATTGGGTGTATGAAGCCAACGTCTAAGAGTTTCTATAGTTCTATCTTTACGAGAAAAGCTATTTGTGGGTGCATTTTCTTAACTTTTATCTAACTAGTTTTTCTCTAGGGTAAATAGCCAAATGATGAGCTACTACTGCAGGATCCAGACCTAGAATGTCAGCATAGGTCCATGCAAAGTTTTTCTTTATTTCTCTTAAGAATGCAGCCAACAGTTCTTGTTCTTCTTTCTGAAGTGTTTGAGCATAGAATGTGATTTATGGTTATGTTTCCATTCCCAAGTTGATAGGATTGCACTGCTCTGCCAGAACTACTGACTTTTCTTGATGTAGAGCAGTAGGGGGAGACTGAATCCTTCATCCTCTGGCACCTTAGAGAGGTTTTCACCATTGGATGCGTCCTTTATTTTTACTATTTTTTTATTAGAAAGTGCCACAATGTGATTTTCGCTCAATAACCCCAAGCTTATTCTCAATATTTTCTTTTTGTGACTGAAGGATTTAATCATCTCCCCATAATATGCTTGGGTGTCCAATGTGATATTGAAGCTTTCTTTTTGATCCCCACATAGGACCGTATCCCTTAGTACTATTAATCAATTAAAGCAATTTATTGATTAAATCCTAAAGTTCATCAGACTTAATTAAATCAAATTATTTAATTAAGTTCCTAAAGTTCTTCTCATTTGATTCAATAAATCAAATTGATTTAAATCAAATATCAAATCCCTAAAACTCCCTCAAGTTAATTAATCTAAATTTAATTAACTTCTAATCATAATTACCATTCTCTAGCTTTTGACTCAACTAGAGTCAAATCAAACTCCTAACTAACCCACCCACTTGCACCAATAAATCATTTATTTGATTTATTATTTCCTCTAATTACATTCAAAATGGAATCAAAATGGAATATTCTTCCAATTTGAATCTTCCCCCCAAAAGGGACTTGTCCCTTCCAACAAGGTTTTAAATGCTATTTGCACAAGTCAAACATGGCATTTATTGCACCTTTCATCCCCCCTAAACATGTCATTTCATCCAAATTTGAATTTCAAATTGGCACATTGGCCAAGACTTGCACATTCCTCACCCTCTCACAACTTGACAAGTGGCACCTTGTCATTGGTTTGTGAATTATCCCACATTCATCAAAATCTTTCAATCTCCTACCCTTGAATCTATAAAATGCAAAGCATTTCAACAAAACAACTACAACACAAAACAACAACACTTTTTCATGCAAGGTTACTCTCTTCATTTGAGAATCAATCTTGCTCTTCATCATCTACAATCTACACACATTTTGAAAGCATCTACACTATAGGCAACTTGAGTTCAAGCATCTCATTGTCTATCTCACTAAGCTTATCAAGGATTGGGAAAGGGCTCTTTCTACATACACTAAGTTGCACCAATCCAATATGGGATAGATATATTTCATGATTTACATGCTTTGCTTATCTTTGTTATTTGGTTGCATTTGAATCATGGAGTATTATTTCATAGGGATATAAATTTCTGTTTATGTTGTTTTGTCATTCTACTAACCATATGCAGATTTTCATGTCCACAGTCCCACTTGGATGGGTATTTGGATAGTGCCCTGAGACACTCTCTCTTGATCATCATACACCCTTATTGTGATGATTTTGTTCTTGTTAATGGAATCCTCAGAAAATCCCAACTTTTTTATGAGTTTTAGAGAACAATTGTTAAGGCATGTACCTCCATCTACTAGGACTCTTTTAACTTTCTTTTTATGGACCAACACTTGAAGGTGAAGTGTGCGATTATGAGATGGCTGTGGGGGGAATCTTGGTTAGAGAATGTAAGGAGATTTGGGGTAATGATGTTACCCACCATAGCTTGAAACTACTTTGTGTCAAGGGTGGTGGAGACGGTGGATGTAGCTAATGCTTCATCAAGGATCTTCCTATGGGCAATGGAACTTTTTAATAGTTCCATAATGGAGATTTGGTGGGGCTTCTCTTCAGTTGATCAATGACATTGTAGTCATAGGGGATGGCTTTTGTATTAGAAATGGGGGTCTTAGCTAGTGCCCTGGCAAAGGTAACCTTTCCACCACGTGTGGTGACTCCACAATCATTATTGGCTCCTTTCACATTTATGACTATGACCATTTCATCAACACATCAGACTATCTCTTCATACACTAGATTAGTGCTAGCATATTTTTGCTTGCCTCTATTGATCCCATAATTTTTTCGTTTATTATTTCCTTGGTTGTGGTTGGCATCAGATTCGTGTATATTTTCAAGTCTTTGTTTCCGGTTGGTTCCTCGATATTGATAATCTTATCCTCTATGAGGTCTTGGATGATGATTTTTAGCCTCATGCAATAAGCAGTGGTATGTCCTTTTACTTTGTGAAAGTCACAAAGGAGGTTTTCATTATACCATGGCAGTTTGGTCATGTGTTCCGCGTATTGCTCGAAGTTAGAGACTTTGATTAGATTCTCTTTGACCAACTTCTTCATTATGGACTTGATAGATTCCTCAAGGGTCGCGAACTTCCTCTTGGGGGGATACTTGCCTCTGGGAGGTGGTCCTCCTTGATTTTTCAGATTGTTGATTTGGTTGGTGAGAGGTGGTTGTTGCTATGCTATGACCGCATTTGTCTACACATTATTGTGATTATGATTTTGTGATTGATGACGGGTTTGGATGTTCTTAGGGGCACTGATGACCACTTTAGCATCGACCATGCCATCATTCATGATATTTTTATTCCTCGACCATGTTTGAGGCATATCATTATAGTTGTTGGATGCGCAATTATCCTTTGGTGGAGTGAATGTTGATGCGCCTCCTTATGCAATAAGGGCTCTTTCGATGTTGAGCGCCTTTGGGATCAGTTGATCGTATGATGTGATGCATTGAATTTTCAAGTAGAACACCAAGTTTTCATCTAGATTGGATATTATGGTGCAAATTTTTTGTTCCTCTGGCATGGTCCACTTGCTCTGATTGGCCTTAGATCACCATCTTTGCAAGAAGGATGTGAACAACTCTCCTTTTCTTTGTTTGAGTGTTGATAGTTCTTCCAAACTAACGTTTTCACCCATTTTGAAAGAATAATTCTTGAGGAAAGATTCCATGATTTCCTAGAATGTTTAATTCCCATGGGTAGGTGAGAAAACCATTCCATAGCTGGACCAGTCAGACTTTGGGGGAATAGTCACATTAGATACGTTTCATTATATGCAACCTCCATGCAATGCACCTGAAATTCCCTGACGTGGTTTTTAGGGTTGCCTATTCCATTATACTTGTCAAATTTGGGTATCTCAAATCCCTTTGGGAATGGTACCATGGTGAGACTTCTATAGAATGGATAAGAGCACAAATTTTTGGGTGTTCTTGTCATTTTTCCTACTTGTAAGTCCAACACTTGCTGCGAGAGCAATTTGATTTGTGTTGCGACATCTTTGTTTGGATCACGTGGTGGAATGAACATGTTTTGAGGTGTTTGAGGTGTTTGATGGGTGGGAGGAGTATTCGTGGGAGTTTGTTGCAAGCTTTGTTCTACGTTAAAATCCTATTGGTATGCTTGCATTTGTGTCAACAACGTTTTTTGTTGATCCTATTGTTGTTGTTCCAACAATGCTTCTTGTTGGTCTATTTGTTGTTCCCATCAAGCTTGTTGTTGGTCAAGCTATTCTTGCACTAACAAAGCATGTTGTTGGTCTAGCTCTTGTTTCCCCAACAAAGCTTGTTGTTGGTCGAGCTATTGTTGTGCCAACAAAACTTGTTGTTTGGCTTGTTGTTGTGCCTAAAAATCTTGCAAGGCTTATTGGTATGCTTGTAGATGGATTGCTTGTAGTTGTGCTTGCTATTGTGATTGTGCCTATTGCTAGGCTTGTGCTTGTGCTTCAGCTTGCGCTTGAGCTTGGGCTTGTGCTTGAGCTTCAGCTTGAGCTAGCGCTTGTGCTTGGGCTTAAGCTTGAGCTTGTGCTTGAGCTTGTGCTTGAGCTTGCACTTGCTGCTTTTGTTTGAGTACCCTTTATTGGTTGGTCATTTGAATGGTTTGGATTAGAGTGGTGAATGAATTTTCCATGTTGGCTTTTGGTGGGATTGGTTGTTGAATGGGAATTATGCAAACTATTGTGACAGGTGAAAGGGTTATGGTGGTGATTGGGATTTGGGTTGTTGGAGGGGTGGTCAAAATTCTCGGTCCTTAAGAAGGTATTTTTTGGGATATTTGAGGACCGATTGATGTATTTTTCGTAGTGGTTTGAATGGTCATAATTTTTTGTTGGGATGTTATGGGAAAAAAGAGGGAATTTGATGTGATATTCATATTTCCTGGTTCTGAGAAGCTATCGATGTTTAGGGGAGGAAAACCGAATCCAATAGGTGATGTGGTTGTGAATGGAAATGGGGGAAGAGATGAAATGCTACCCTAGAAAGATAAAGGATCACCAACTCTGGTTGTTCCAAACAAACCACCTTCTCCTTGTAGTAGAGAATTTTGTATGTTTGATTGACATGTTGGTGTAGCATGGAATGAAGACGAACCGACAGGATTATGAAAGGTGAGACGTATGGGTGTGATTTATTCACTGAGACAGAATTATTCGGTGTGGTGTTGACAACCACCTCTCTGTTGGTCACAAGGCGATGCTTTTGTAATTCTTAAAACATGGCACTCCCCTTGTTTACATTCAGCAAGGTTGGTGTGATGGTCAAGGTGGTGTGAGGCATTTCTTGATTGATATTTGACATGGGGGATGCATTTGTAAGAGGCATGTCCATACTAGTACTTGCATCAAGGTCAGAAGGGAATTGGACCTATAAGAGTTGAGAAAATACAACTTCACAAACCCTGAAGATCACCTGCATGCAAATAACCTGTCACAAAAGAAGAGATGGAGACAAACAAGCAAGGGTTCTCTGAAAATTGAAAATGTATATATCAGAGAGAATGAGAGAATGAATTGATATGAAATACAATGGGATCAATCCTTATAAAAAGGAGATCATGCAAACCCTAATAAAACCCTAATAAGAAAAACCCTAATAAAAGCCCTAATAGTAAAACATTTAATAATTAATATAATTATTAAATGTCACATTATGCAAACTAACATGAAATCTTAAGAAGGGAATAAAGGTAACTTAATCAGCATAATTAAGTTAAAACCTTTACTCTAACACCCCCCCTTAAGATGAGCAACAGTGCAGCTACAATCAAATGCAAGAAAGCAAAGGTAACTACAATGCAAGAAGGAAAACATGGGTCCCGACAACTAGGCCAGATCAAGTACCCAAATACAACCAAATCTATGTAAAGAGGAGAAATAGAAAAAACCTCATGGGAAAAAGCTCTACTCCAAAAAGAGATGCAGAAAGCCAAGAAGAAGAACATCACTGAAGGAGAAGAAGTTGCAAACAACTATCGAAAGATGACTGCTATGGTGCTAAAAAACCTCCACTGAAGATGGAAGACCCCTTCCAACGTGAAACCAAGGAAGAATTAGCATGAACAATATAATAACCCCCCCATAATGTTGAACTGGGAGAGCTTGACAGACCCACTAAAATGATGTGAAACACCCTATAGTGCATGAGGAAGAAGAAACAACATCTGAAAGTGCGCAAGATAGCACCTACAACTGAAAAGGTGGTGTGCAAAACAAAGCACACATGCATGAGGCTGGAATCATATGGATCCATGGTCGTCACGGAGGGACACTCACTAGACAAAGGTGTGATGGAAAACAAAGGCAAACTACACAACCCCCAATGGTATGGATTCACTGTCGTCGTGGAGGGATACTCACCGAACAAAGATTTGATGGAAAAACAAAGGCAAACTACACAACCCCTCCTGGCACTTTATAATATTAGTGCGAGTACAAAATATGGCACAACCTTATGTGCAAAATCCCCAAAAATACATGTAGAATAGTGTGGCAATTTATCTCAGTACGTTTACATAAAAGATAGCTTAAAAATGATGTTCAAAATGTCCTCAAAGGACAAAATGCTAGAAATACATGAAGAACATCCAAGAACAAAGAATCCCATGCAAACAAAAGTTTCCAAGATCAAATATGTCTAGGTAATCCACCAGAGTGTGAAAACATAAATAACTGAATAAAATATACTTGGAGTGAAATCTAGAAAAAGTGCATAGATGAAACTGAAGAGCTCTAAAATATGGTTCAAATGCCGCTGAGATTGCAAAAAACAGATAAACTAATCAAAAGTTATGAGCTTGAGACTGAAAATAGCCCCTTTGACTTCAACTGGCTTTAGAATGCACCAATGGAAAACATAAGTTATGAGACCCACACCACTGGAAAGATGAGAAAACTAGCTTTCTGACGATATCTCGTTTGCCAAAAAATGATATCGTATGCCCAAGTTATGGCCTCTGGAATAAATCAACTCCAAAGAGGGAAAAAGCCAACGCTGGGTTAAATTTGACAGTCATATGGCTGTCGCAGCAAAAACATTGGGTTAAATTTGACGGCCAAACAGTCATCACCGTAAATGCACAACTGGGCTTATTTTTTAAAAAAAATGTTATTTAAATAAAAGAAAACAATCAAAAAAAAATTACAGTAAATTTTTTATTGAAAAAAGAAAATTTAAAAATATGAGGGGAGGCACGTGGGCCCACCCCCCATGGCTGGCGGTCTGCAAGTACCACCGGTCGACGGTACTATCAACCGCTGGTCAGCATTAAAGTCATTGGCGGTCAGTAGTACGCCGACCACCGTACCGCAGAGCCCATAGGCCTATGGATGCAGGGACCTATGGGTACCCTTGTACCGAGTTGGCAAGCCCTAAAACTACGAATTTTTTTTTTAATTTTGAATTTTTTTTTTTTTTTTTCTAAATCAAGATTTTTGTAATGAAAATATTTGGAAAAATAATTTTTATTTTTTTACAGGGAAAAATAAATTTTAAAAAAATTACTAAGCGAGCTTGTGACGATGTCTTGCAAAAAAATTTGCCTCAAATTTCAACTTTTGGCTCCAAAATGGATGTAGATAATGATGATCGATTGGGGTTTTGGACATTTGTGAGCATAATGGCGATGTCTGTTTGGGTGAGAAAATGATTCAAGAGTACAGGTATTCTTCAAAACAAGAACAAAAAGCAGCAGGTGTGGAGCTCTGATACCATGTAGGAGTTGAGAAAATACAACACCACAAACCCCGAAGATCACCTACATGCAAATAACCTGTCACAAAAGAAGAGATGGAGACAAACAAGCAAGGGTTCTCTGAAAACTGAAAATGTATATATCAGAGAGAATGAGAGAATGAATTGATATGAAATATAATGGGATCAATCCTTATAAAAAGGAGATCATGCAAACTCTAATAAAACCCTAATAGAAGCCCTAATAGGAAAACATTTAATAATTAATATAATTATTAAATGTCAC
>CM021105.1:69380735-69617102 GCA_007115665.2 Sequoiadendron giganteum
TTGATCAAATTAGAGAAATATTTTGTAGACATTTTTCAGCTTATGTAAGTTAAAGAAGCCTTTTTTTATAACAGTTTCGATTGATCCATTTTTATTATACAAATCCTTTCATTTTCCAGTAATTTCAAAGGGGGAGAGTAGTGGAGTGAAAAATTCATAATCATCTCAGGGGGAGAATTGTATTTTTGGAATTTTGGAGATGGCAGTGTAGTTTATCTTGGTATTGATCTAACACTTAGTCATTTTCACTAAGTGTCACCATCAATGCCAAAGGGGGAGATTTTTTGCAAGAGACACTCCTAGTATCATTTGATGTTTTCATTGATGGAAACCCTAATTGATGATCAAATATGCACATCATCATTCGATCATACTGACAAACATATTGAAGATTCACAAGGAAGAATAGGGCATCCTATAGCTCAGTGTTCATTGATATGTATGAAGATTTTATGTTATTGTTTTGTGTTGTTCATCTCAAGAAATTTTTTTGGTATATTATCTCTGTTACTATCAAAGTGCAATCGCTCGTATCGATCCTTGTGCAAATTAGAATATTTGGTTGACTAATTCTCTATTTTATCAATACTGGAGCTGAATTCATGAATGCATTATGTTGTGGATGTATGAGAAGTAATTAGGGATGATCCCACAATAGTGGTTTATAATTTTTGGCCAAACTGGACACTAAAATTATTATTTTTAACTCAATATTCACATTCGAGCATCTATAGTGGCTAACTCATGAGGAATTTGAAGATGATGCAAACTAGAGTCTTGTCACATTTTGTTTGTAGATTCTAAAAATGTTTTCTTCAAATTTTTGGAATCATATTGCACTTTGTTTTCCATCTCCCATGAAAACTGGTTTTTTTTAAGAAAACAACATTTTTAAAAAGTGACGCACACTGTGTAATGCATAACTTTTTTTCCATGAAGGATAAAATTATGATTCTTTCGAATTTAGATTTGTAACTCTGATATCTAGTGCTTCCACTTGGTTAGATATTTTTTTATTGAATATTTTTCCTTAATCAAGTTTTGAAGTCAAACCAATTATAATTCAAACATAGCGTGACCATATAACGCGTAACATTTTTTGTATATATATCAAAATTCAATTTATTTTTTTGTTGGACCAAGGACTTAAATATCTAGTGCACTCATATTTTTCAATTTCCTTTTGATAAATTGCTAGTTTTCCACATTTGCAAAACAATGACCTTCATTTTTCGATGAAAAACCTATGTTTAATAAAACTAAAAAAATATATACATAATAAAACCAAAACATATTAAAATTATATTCATTGGATAGCTCATTCCAAGGAGTGCCATAATCATTTAAAATAAATTTTAAATGAATTCATTTGATCCCCCAAAAGGTAAATCAAAAGTGTTTTAAATCAGCATTTTGATAGGTGTAAAGGAGACTCATATATAGGTTTGGTTTCAAACTAGTGAGGTTCTATCTAAGGGGGTTTGATCAAACCCCCAAAAGGTAAATCAAAAGTGTTTTAAATCAGCATTTTGATAGGTGTAAAGGAGACTCATTTATAGGTTTGGTTTCAAACTAGTGAGGTTCTATCTAAGGGGGTTTGATCAAAGGTGGTTTGATCAAACCCAATTCAATTGAAATCCTTAAAATGAAAAATTTTAAGGCTTAAATCATTATAATTTCTAAAAGTATGTGATTTCAACAAAAAATTGTTCCTCTCAGAAATTGTAAACAAGCTTTGTGGGATCACCCTTAGTTAAGAAATTTTGTGTTTGTACATCTTTATTTGGGTCCAAGCTAATTTTTGGCCGACTATTGTGGATATGCATTACATATTATTCATGATTTGAGCCGACAGTTGTAATTATATTTTTGTTCTATTGAAGTCGACATACTATAATTGAATTTTATGTTGTGGGTATATATTTAAGATTGGTTGTATCATTTTGGATGATGTATGAAGTGTGTGTTGATGTGAATTTCAAATAAGAGAAGAGAAGAAGAGTGATAATGCATAGTTTCACTTACGTTTAAAGGATATGTGTTGCGATTGTGAGAAGAACAGAGCAAAAGTGCATAATCAGTCTAAAGGACAACAAATCAAATACTGTGCTTAACCATAACTAAAATAAGGCATATGTAGATGTTATTTTTCTTAGTTCAAACTCTCAGATGGTTTTAATCTGATTTTCTTTGTAAGGCAGTGAGCTTTCCCTTTAAGCAGCAAGCACTAGGCAGTGCACCTGAATGCAAGTGCCTTCCCCTTATTATAAACTTCATTTGAGAATACTCAGATCATAATTGTGGATTGGCCATCCACCGTGGATTTTTCCCTAACAGGGTTTCTACATAAAAATACTTGTGTTATGGTGGTGTGTTCATTTGCTTCATGTTTATGCATTATGGTTGAATTTTTCTAATGCTTTGAAGATAAAGGTTAATAAAATTATTTTTTGCACAATACTAATTCAACCCCCCCTCTCAGTGTAGCTTGTTTCCAACACATTTCACTTTTGGATACAAAATGTTTACATTCTTGAAGCTTTACATAAGTTGGACAAAAGTACATTTGATTTTTGGGTACACATTCTTTACATTCCTGAAGCATTGTATAGGTTAGATAAAAGTATTTTTCATTTTCATAACACAATGTTAGTGTGGGTGGGCGCATGGAAATGGGTAGCCAATTTGTGGCCACTTTTTTTTTTAAATTCATAACGTGAGCACATTATAACGCGCTCGTGTTATGGCTTGTTGTGTCGAGCTTGATGCTCGACAACAACAAGCCCATAATGTACTCACATTATGACATGTTAAAAAAAAAAAAAAAAGGTTAAACTCATTCATTTTTATTTCGGCTATGTTTTTTGTTGTGCTCACAACCAAAACCCCCCATTTTTCATGCTCGCATTCGAGGAGGAGGCATTGTGTAAAAATATTCTCCAACGGTTGCTATTTCTTCACAATTATGGTTCCACGAGGAGGAGGAGGTGTGAGAGGTAAGGATTGTTTTCTTTTTGTTTTGAATTTGTTAGTTTTAGGTTGAATTTGTTGGTTCTAGGTTGTATTTGATATATATTTGTTTGAATTTTTAGGAGATACAAATCAACCTCAAAATCCCTCAAAATCCTCAACAAGAAGAGCAACCAAATCCTCAAGAACAAAATCAACCACAGTTCAACAACCTCCTCCACCAATCACTCAACCCCCTCCTGGCGCTCAAAAATTTTTAGTAAGTGATTATAGAGAACAACCAAAATAAAATTGAGGATTTAATCAGTAGGTTGAGTAATCAAAATGGTTCAACCACATAAAGAATGACCCTAGCAAGTTCATTGAAAGATATGTTAACAAATTTAGATTCAATTAGCAAATAAATTTTAACTGGATGGCAAGATAGGAGGCAGGTGGCTAGGGATTACTATGCGAATAAACTATCATATAAATATGTAAAAGATTTAAAAATTACAAAGGGTGATTTGTGCTCATTATTCACTAACCCACACACAAATCAAAATATTACCCTCAATCTAAGGAGGTTTCCTATTCATTGGTGCCGCCAACAATAAATTAGGAACCATTTTTATAATAGGTGGTACATGGTCTTTGATTACCCACTGTGCAACAATTGTGAAGTTCTACAATATTTCCTTAGGAAACTATACAGTGAGTTCATATTGAACAAAATCCCAAATTACTTTGATATGAGGAACTTCCAGGGGAGAGATGGGGGGTTGGCTTAGGATAAACCCCGTGCATAGCCAGATCCTACATAGTAAGGGAGACGAGCTCTCACTAGACCGCCTCATGAGCATGTTGTTATGCCTTCCATCACAAAGGAGAGTGTCGACGTAGAGACATTGCAGGTGATCAACACTTTGACCAAGAGTGTCATCCATCATACTAGCCCTATTCTATAATGCCATCTAGGGGAGTCTTCAAGTGGTGGCCTTTGAACCCATGTGTGTCAATCTTGCAGGACGACTTGTTCATATGACCCAACCGACACTCAAGAGGTTTCTATGCAAGATTCATCTACAGAGCTGGAGATGGAGAGGGCAGCTTAAATTTTGCATGAGCCTTATGGCATTAATAGTCAGGTAAAACTTAGCATGTTCATTGAATTTAATTTATTAAATTTTGATTTTGAAATGCAAGATTAACTTTTTAAAAATTATGATTTTATTAAAAGTGTAGGGTCATAGTGTTGAGACTAGATACACCGGCCCTCCACCTACTTTTTTATTTAGTACACCTCTCATTGGGGTATGTATCTAGTAAACAATTATAAATTTATTACATGTTAATAGTGTGAACCCCTAAACTTGCAAATGCACAAGAGCAACAAACATGTTAGGTTGTTAGATCAAATGCAAGCAAACAATCATGAGAGGTTCCCCATGAAATCCATCTATTTAAACTAAAATTAGGAAAATGAACACAATAAAAAAGAAGCATATAAATCCTAATTAAGCCAATAGATTTAAGATCTCATGGGGGAATTGGTGCCAATGATATGTTGCAATTGTCTCTTTCCCAATTCCTAAGTTGCAATGTTGAGTGATTGAGAAATGGTCAAATCTCCAAAGAGATTTGAGCATAACCTTGTTACAAATTGTGAAAATGGTGATAGGTTGAGTGAAATGGGCAAAATTAGCTCTCAATGTGAAGAGAGTAGGTTTGCATGAAGATTGTGGATGAGAAATGAGGAGAGAAGCCTCAAATTTATAGATTTCAATTTGGAAGAGAAAGTGAGATTTGAGCAATGTGGGACTAAATTTCAATCCAATGGTTGAATGCCACATGTCATGATGTGAATGGTTAGTGGTTGTGCAAATTTTGACCAAACTACTAATAAATGCATTTAGTTTGAATTTGAATTTGTGAAATGACTTGTTGAAGAGGGAAGAGAAATGAAGTTTATGTCACTTGGCTCAAGGCTAAGGACATGTAACAGGCCTTAAATGCCTTGTTGGAAGGACCAAGTCCACTTGGCCTTTTTGAATTCAAATGAGGGAATATTCTCTTTTGATGCCATGTGAGGGAAAATAGAGAATTAAATAAATTAAATTGATTGATTTATTGTGCAACTTGCATTCTCTAGAGGATTTTAATGAGAGGAATTAACTTAATCATGGTTTTGATTAATTTAATGAAGAATTAGATGATGCACGATAATTTAGACTTAAATTTATGAATTTATTTAAGTCAAGAATTGAGAGGAAAAGGTTTAATTAAATAAATGATTTTATTTATTTAACTAAAGGGGATAATGTTAGATTAAATCAAATAAGGTTTAGTTTATTCAATTTAATGGGAAGACTTTTAGAGACTTAATCAAATAAAATAAATTATTTAATTAAAGAGGGATTGAGGATTAATTAAAATAAATTGATTCATTTAATTAGCAGAGGAGAAAGACCTAATTAAATAAATAATGATTTATTTAATTAAGGGATGAAAGGTGTTGATAAGTTGAGAGTATGACTCAAGATGAAACAATGTTAATATGATCAAAATCAGGTGCATGTATATTTTACGTGTCTACATTTTGCCCCTCTTTGAAGCAATGTACTTGTTGCATTGGTTCAAAGAATAATATGATGCGATCAAAGTTCAATTTTTTTCTTGATTTTTTGACTTCCCCATTGTTACCCTAGCGAAAGGATTACACTGGTATACTACCCCCTCAAGAGATCGAGCGGAAATGTTCAATTTTCCGATCAAGATCACGATAAAATGTGATAGGAGTGGTTCTATTGATCAGAAGACCAACGATAAATCTTTGATGTAGAAAATTCTAATGATGTATAGTCAGTCATCCGTCATGGGTAGCCTCATGTATATTTTGATACAACACACCGATTTTAGATAGAAATGTTAGTAAAGATAGAAGAATAAGAAGAATAAGATGGATGGAAGAAGGATCTACACAAGTTACCATTATTACCGATGATGATGATTTGCTTCCTAGGAGTTGGAATTTTCAAAGGGTCGATTACTTAATGTTTGATAACACACATAGGTACGATGCATCAAGATATAAAGGACCGGGATGGCATTATACCTAGTGTGATGGACGTTGACTCGTCAATCAAATAGGAGTATTCTTGTTCACACTTGACATACAGAAACCTTGCTAGGACAGACCTAACAAAGCAAGTATTTTCCAAGTTATTTTACAAGAACATCCAAGAAGCACAACAGATAAAAAAGATAATGATCATTGTCCCATTCCTTTCTCTCTAAACCTGTTGTGTTTAGGCATCATCGAGAGTTCCTTGGAATGAGTGCAAAATAAGATAAGTCTAAAAGACCAAGATAAAGTAAATAAACAAGCTAATGTTCTTTGTACTGCTAGCCAAAGCTAAACTAAGGTGAGGCACTTGATGCTTATGTCCATCATAGGAAAGCTTGATCTTAGGACATGTTGCGATCAAGGTTTTGGTGGGACTGATTCGATGATACGCTCTTGATACCTTGAGTTAACCAACTTGCTTGCTTACTAACTTAGACATTTAAGACTTTGACGATTAGGTGTTCACTTTGGAACCTGCTAAACTTGCTTCTAACTAACTAACCAGAGGGTGAAGGTAATGATTGATTTTATTAGGAATGATGATAATCGCGAGTGAAAGCGAGATGAAATGGATGCACCATTTTGGATTTTTTAGATATTTTAAGGTTGTTTTTCCAGTATTTTCACATTTTTCAATGTTTTGGGTATTTTCCAGATTTGAGATGAAGAGACTAACCTAAAAACCTATCTTAGGGGTCTTGGGAACTGATCCATAGATTAGCCTTGCCTACGTTATACACGTAGAGACCACGTAGTTTGACTAACGACGGACTAACTTGATGATAACATGGACAAATGGATTGCCATTTTATTGCTTAAAGGACTGACCTAAGATGTAGACTAGATGGGAAAACAAATTGCCAATGTGACGGATGCCTAAGTACTGACCTAACTATCTCAAGGGATGATCAAAGATCAACCTTTCCTACGTTCAAGCTCAGAGACGACGTAGTTCGACTGATGACAAACTGACTTGATGATAAGATAGCAATGGATGCCTAAGGACTGACCTTACTATCTCAAGGGATGATCAAAGATCAACCTTGCATACGCTCAAGCTCAAAGACGATGTAGTTTGAACAAGGTGAAAGACTGGCAAGACTCAATCATGAATTTCTAAGATTTTATGATATTTTGACATGTTTTTGGATTTTTGATGAGTTTTTTGAATGTTTTTGAATTTTTGATTTTTTTTTAATTTTTTATTTTTTATTGAATTTTTTGAATGTTTTTGGAATTTTGACGTTTCGAGAAGATTTCAATAATATACATGACTTTGATCTGATGTCGATACAAGAACATGCCCCCAGCGTGATGCAATAGACTACTTCAATAAAGGCAGGATAAACTGACCTTAAGAATATGCCAAGTAGTACTATGGTGGAATATGGACACCAACTCAGGCTATGGTATGGATGTGAGCGGATGGGTGTATGGATGATCAATGAAATGTGATGGAATTGATGATTGAGTCATGTAGATCCTAGCATATAGAGAGTGCTTTATTTATGCTTGATGCCTATTTCCCTGGTTTTCACCAAGGTACTTGTCGAAAGCACCACCGAAGTGGTTTCCACTAGAGGATGATTTTTTCTTTACTATTTTCAATCTTTTTTCTGATTTTTTATTTTTTTTGCATTTTTTGATTTTTTTGTTGTTGCCAAGATGCTTTTTTGCCAAGTTTTCATCAAGGTAACCATTTTTTAAGGATTTTTTCTGATTGTTTTTGTATTTTTTGTTTCTATACCTTGCAAGTTCTTAGGCATAAAACCTTTTGAGAGGACAACTATTCATGGGTTCCTACCAAGGCTTTCCCTTTGGTCTCCACAACTTATATGCCCTTGATTTATAGCTTGCAGTGATGATGAAAGGTCCCAGCCAGTTGGGTTCAAATTTTTCTTTACTATCTGGGTTTGGTACATTCTTTTGATTCTCTTTTAGCACAAGATCACTAACTTGAAAGATGTGTTGCTTGATCTTCTTGTTGTAGCTCTATTTCAGACGATTCTGGTAGACCTATAGATGATTTAGGGTGTCCATCCATCATTCATCTAGTAACTCTAGCTCATTCAGTCTTGTACCCCTGTAATCCTCATCTATGATGAGGTTTTGCAATGATATCCTCAGTGACAGAAGCTCGATCTCAATAGGGAGGATGGATTCTAATCCGAAGACAAGGGAGAATGGGGTGGCGCCTATTGGCATGCGGATGCTGGTGTGATAGGCCTATAAGGAGAGATTTAACTGTAGATGCTAGTCATGACCAGAGTCATTGACTATTTTCTTAAGTATCTTGAGGTTGGTTTTGTTGGTAGCTTCTGCTTGGCCATTTCCTTGTGGGTAATATAGGATGGAAAAGCGGTGTTGGATTTTGAATTTTTCACACAAATCACGGACATCCTGATTCTTGAAAGGTGTTTCGTTATCAGAGATAGTGGATTGGGGAACATTGTATCGGAAAATGATGTAGTTTAGGATGAACTTTGATATTTGCTTTCCCGTGATGTAGGTCATGGGAATTGCTTCGACCCACTTTTTGAAATATTCGGTGGCAGTGATAATGAACTTGTGGCCATTGAATGAGGTGGGTGATATTTTACCTATGAGATCAAGCCCCCATTGGGAAAAGGGCCAAGGTGTAACAATAGGATGTAATTCTTGAGTTGGTGTATGAATGAGGTCTCCATGTTGTTGGCACTGTAGACACCTTCTGACAAAGTCATGTGCTTCTCTTTCCATTTTCGGAGAGTAGTACTCAGTTCTCAGCAACTTCTTAGCGAAGGTCATAACACTCAAGTGTGAACTGCAAGTGCCATTATGTACCTCAATCAAAGTAGTCAAGGCCTCTTCAGGTTTTAAGCAATGTAATAGGGTTCCATCTATGCTTCTTCGGAAAAGGGTTTCTCCTAGGATAAAAAATCATAAGGACCTTTTGACAAAGGTTTGCTTGAGGTTCGGGGTAATGTCGGCTACGAGGAATCCTAATCTTAGATAGGTGTAAATTTCATGGTACCAAAGATCATTAGGACCAATGAATTCACACGCATATTCTGACTCTGGTACCTCAAACGTGGGTATGGAATTCATGTTTCGAGACGTTGTGAGGGATATCCAACAAGGATCCGATTGTTGCCACTGCATCAACTACTATATTATTTGCCCTCGGTATTTTCTCAAAGGTGATATCGATAAATGATTCTTTGAGGCTCTCTACCACGTTTTTGTATGGTGCAAGCTTATCATCTTTAGTTTGATATTCATCGTTGACTTTGTTAATGATAAGCTTTGAATCTCCATAGACCTTTAATGCCATGATTCGCCACTATGCTAAAATCTTGAGACCTATGGTTAAAGCCTCGTACTCTACAATGTTGTTTGTACAGGGGAATGCCAACTTGTAATATCTTGGTATACAGTCTCCTTGTGGGGTGATGAATAACACACCGGCTCCTGACCCATGTTGCATGTGGGAGCCATGAAAGTATAGTTTCCAGTGGTTGGCTACACTAAGATTGAAAAGGGACTCATCTGGAAACTCTGATATCACCAGATTGTCTACATATATTGGAGCCTTTGCTAGCTGGTCTACAATTACTCATCCTTTGATCGCTTTTCAATCTACATACTCAATATCATGCTTAGATAGTATCATAGCCCATTTATCAATTCAGCCTATAAGCATTGCTTTTGACAATAGATACTTGAGGGGGTCTATCTTAGCAATTAGCTTAATTTGATGAAGTAGCATGTAGTGTCTGAATTTTTGGGCTGCAAACACCACTGCCAAGAATTTTTTTTCTATTGATGTGTAGTTGAGCTCGTGCCCCACCATTGTTCTACTGATATAGTAAATCACCCGCTCGGTTCCCTTTTCATCATGTTGGGCTAAAAGGGTGCCAAAGGCGGTTGTCGTTGCTAAGATGTATAGAATAAATGGTTTCCCTATGATCGGTGGCATCAACATAGGTGGTGTAAGTAGATATTCTTTGATTTTGTTGAATGCTTGTTCGCACTTGTCATCCCACCTGAATGCTACTCCCTTGTGGATTATTTGTGAGTAGGCAATATGCATATCTGCCAGTTGTGCTATGAATCTTTGGATGGACTAGAGTCTACCTTGTAATCATTTGAGTTGCTTTAATGTTTTTGGTGCTCCCATATCAAGGATTTTTGTTACCTTTGTAGGATCCACTTTTATCCCTCTCATTGAAACTATATACCCCAGCAGCTTTCTTGATTGTACCCCAGAGACACATTTCTTTGGGTTAAGTCTGACCTTATATTTTTCTAGCCTATCAAAAATTGCACTTAAGGTCACTATGTGATCCTACCTTTTCTTTGATTTAGCCAATATGTCATCCACATAATCTTCGATAGTTTTGTGGATCATGTCATGAAAGATCAGTTTCATGTCTCTCTAGTATGTAGCTCTTGCATTCTTTAACCCAAATGGCATCACATTCCAGTACTAGGTGCCCCAAGGACATGTAAGGTCCATCTTATGATGGTCCTCCTTTGTGATCATTATTTGGTTATATCCCAAGAAGACATCCATTAGGGACAGCATGTCATGGTCACTACCATGTCAATGTTGGGTAGTGGAAAATCATCTAGGACATGCTTTGTTTAGATCTCTAAAGTCTATGCAGATGTGGATGCCCCCATTCGGTTTTGAGACTAGCACAAGGTTAGATACCCATTCTAGATATTCAATTGGGTGTATGAAGCCAACGTCTAAGAGTTTCTATAGTTCTATCTTTACGAGAAAAGCTATTTGTGGGTGCATTTTCTTAACTTTTATCTAACTAGTTTTTCTCTAGGGTAAATAGCCAAATGATGAGCTA
This sequence comes from Sequoiadendron giganteum, assembly GCA_007115665.2. NCBI lineage: Eukaryota > Viridiplantae > Streptophyta > Pinopsida > Cupressales > Cupressaceae > Sequoiadendron > Sequoiadendron giganteum. Next base: position 69,391,656 of record CM021105.1, read on the forward strand.
CTACTGCAGGATCCAGACCTAGAATGTCAGCATAGGTCCATGCAAAGTTTTTCTTTATTTCTCTTAAGAATGCAGCCAACAGTTCTTGTTCTTCTTTCTGAAGTGTTTGAGCATAGAATGTGATTTATGGTTATGTTTCCATTCCCAAGTTGATAGGATTGCACTGCTCTGCCAGAACTACTGACTTTTCTTGATGTAGAGCAGTAGGGGGAGACTGAATCCTTCATCCTCTGGCACCTTAGAGAGGTTTTCACCATTGGATGCGTCCTTTATTTTTACTATTTTTTTATTAGAAAGTGCCACAATGTGATTTTCGCTCAATAACCCCAAGCTTATTCTCAATATTTTCTTTTTGTGACTGAAGGATTTAATCATCTCCCCATAATATGCTTGGGTGTCCAATGTGATATTGAAGCTTTCTTTTTGATCCCCACATAGGACCGTATCCCTTAGTCCCATGAATTTTGAGAGTGCCTCATCATTTTCGAATGAGTCTAGAATTGGTTGTCCTCGTTGGTCGTGATCGATGAGTTGTGGGAGTACTAAGGTGATTTGGTGGGTTTGTTGGTTTGACTCAATGGGTGAGGAACTAATCATTAGTAGGGTGGAATCCTCAAAGAGCCTGGGAAGGTCCGCTATGGTTTCATCATCATCACTATTGGCGCAAACATCAGTGACATCAAAGGTATAATTATCCAGTGGGATGCCTGGGCAAGCAGGTGGTCTAAGGGTAGTTGTTGACACTTGAGGAGAGTTCCTGACTACCCTACTGGGAGTACCTCTTCCACATACGGTTATACTCAGAGGAGTATACCCAAGGCCAAGGTTGCATATTCTTCTTTCTATAATGATGGGCTCCATTCGTCCATCATTGTTTCTTCCAACGCTTTCATTCCTGTTATAGCCCTTACTAAACATCATTTGCAACCCTCTGTTAGTTTCATCCATGGGTAGGTTGGGGGTGGGTCTTTCATCTTGGTATAATGTGTTTGAGATGTCTCCCTCATCCACATTTTCCTGACTGAGATCCCCCAACGGTGGAATCCAAAGGGGTTAGTCCTAAAGGTGTGGACAAGTGTTTCACTTGGTTGAGGTTGCCCATGCAACCTAGGAGATTGTGGTAACTCTCCTCCAACAAATGCATTCTTCTTCATTTTGTAGTCACCAAATCCATTGTCCTAGATCATGTTCGTGATGTTGGATATGTCGGGGATGGTGGTTGTCTCTGTCGCAGAGGTGGAGGCAAGGTTGTTTGGGTCGATGTATGAAGGGGATGGGCCTTCATCATTTTTTGGTACTTGGGGGATTTTATAAAACTTGGCTTCCAAGTTTTTGCAGTAAGAAAATGGTTCAGGATCCCCATGTATAATGACCTCCTCATTTTGGTAAATGAATTTGATACACAGGTGATATGTTGAGGATACCGCTTTCATTTTGTGGATCCATGGATGTCCAAGGAGGATGTTATATGGTAGGTCCAAGTCAAGGACCTGACAGGTGGTGTCCATAGTTGTCGGTCCCACTTGGATGGGTATTTGGATAGTGCCCTGAGACACTCTCTCTTGATCATCATACACCCTTATTGTGATGATTTTGTTCTTGTTAATGGAATCCTCAGAAAATCCCAACTTTTTTATGAGTTTTAGAGAACAATTGTTAAGGCATGTACCTCCATCTACTAGGACTCTTTTAACTTTCTTTTTATGGACCAACACTTGAAGGTGAAGTGTGCGATTATGAGATGGCTGTGGGGGGAATCTTGGTTAGAGAATGTAAGGAGATTTGGGGTAATGATGTTACCCACCATAGCTTGAAACTACTTTGTGTCAAGGGTGGTGGAGACGGTGGATGTAGCTAATGCTTCATCAAGGATCTTCCTATGGGCAATGGAACTTTTTAATAGTTCCATAATGGAGATTTGGTGGGGCTTCTCTTCAGTTGATCAATGACATTGTAGTCATAGGGGATGGCTTTTGTATTAGAAATGGGGGTCTTAGCTAGTGCCCTGGCAAAGGTAACCTTTCCACCACGTGTGGTGACTCCACAATCATTATTGGCTCCTTTCACATTTATGACTATGACCATTTCATCAACACATCAGACTATCTCTTCATACACTAGATTAGTGCTAGCATATTTTTGCTTGCCTCTATTGATCCCATAATTTTTTCGTTTATTATTTCCTTGGTTGTGGTTGGCATCAGATTCGTGTATATTTTCAAGTCTTTGTTTCCGGTTGGTTCCTCGATATTGATAATCTTATCCTCTATGAGGTCTTGGATGATGATTTTTAGCCTCATGCAATAAGCAGTGGTATGTCCTTTTACTTTGTGAAAGTCACAAAGGAGGTTTTCATTATACCATGGCAGTTTGGTCATGTGTTCCGCGTATTGCTCGAAGTTAGAGACTTTGATTAGATTCTCTTTGACCAACTTCTTCATTATGGACTTGATAGATTCCTCAAGGGTCGCGAACTTCCTCTTGGGGGGATACTTGCCTCTGGGAGGTGGTCCTCCTTGATTTTTCAGATTGTTGATTTGGTTGGTGAGAGGTGGTTGTTGCTATGCTATGACCGCATTTGTCTACACATTATTGTGATTATGATTTTGTGATTGATGACGGGTTTGGATGTTCTTAGGGGCACTGATGACCACTTTAGCATCGACCATGCCATCATTCATGATATTTTTATTCCTCGACCATGTTTGAGGCATATCATTATAGTTGTTGGATGCGCAATTATCCTTTGGTGGAGTGAATGTTGATGCGCCTCCTTATGCAATAAGGGCTCTTTCGATGTTGAGCGCCTTTGGGATCAGTTGATCGTATGATGTGATGCATTGAATTTTCAAGTAGAACACCAAGTTTTCATCTAGATTGGATATTATGGTGCAAATTTTTTGTTCCTCTGGCATGGTCCACTTGCTCTGATTGGCCTTAGATCACCATCTTTGCAAGAAGGATGTGAACAACTCTCCTTTTCTTTGTTTGAGTGTTGATAGTTCTTCCAAACTAACGTTTTCACCCATTTTGAAAGAATAATTCTTGAGGAAAGATTCCATGATTTCCTAGAATGTTTAATTCCCATGGGTAGGTGAGAAAACCATTCCATAGCTGGACCAGTCAGACTTTGGGGGAATAGTCACATTAGATACGTTTCATTATATGCAACCTCCATGCAATGCACCTGAAATTCCCTGACGTGGTTTTTAGGGTTGCCTATTCCATTATACTTGTCAAATTTGGGTATCTCAAATCCCTTTGGGAATGGTACCATGGTGAGACTTCTATAGAATGGATAAGAGCACAAATTTTTGGGTGTTCTTGTCATTTTTCCTACTTGTAAGTCCAACACTTGCTGCGAGAGCAATTTGATTTGTGTTGCGACATCTTTGTTTGGATCACGTGGTGGAATGAACATGTTTTGAGGTGTTTGAGGTGTTTGATGGGTGGGAGGAGTATTCGTGGGAGTTTGTTGCAAGCTTTGTTCTACGTTAAAATCCTATTGGTATGCTTGCATTTGTGTCAACAACGTTTTTTGTTGATCCTATTGTTGTTGTTCCAACAATGCTTCTTGTTGGTCTATTTGTTGTTCCCATCAAGCTTGTTGTTGGTCAAGCTATTCTTGCACTAACAAAGCATGTTGTTGGTCTAGCTCTTGTTTCCCCAACAAAGCTTGTTGTTGGTCGAGCTATTGTTGTGCCAACAAAACTTGTTGTTTGGCTTGTTGTTGTGCCTAAAAATCTTGCAAGGCTTATTGGTATGCTTGTAGATGGATTGCTTGTAGTTGTGCTTGCTATTGTGATTGTGCCTATTGCTAGGCTTGTGCTTGTGCTTCAGCTTGCGCTTGAGCTTGGGCTTGTGCTTGAGCTTCAGCTTGAGCTAGCGCTTGTGCTTGGGCTTAAGCTTGAGCTTGTGCTTGAGCTTGTGCTTGAGCTTGCACTTGCTGCTTTTGTTTGAGTACCCTTTATTGGTTGGTCATTTGAATGGTTTGGATTAGAGTGGTGAATGAATTTTCCATGTTGGCTTTTGGTGGGATTGGTTGTTGAATGGGAATTATGCAAACTATTGTGACAGGTGAAAGGGTTATGGTGGTGATTGGGATTTGGGTTGTTGGAGGGGTGGTCAAAATTCTCGGTCCTTAAGAAGGTATTTTTTGGGATATTTGAGGACCGATTGATGTATTTTTCGTAGTGGTTTGAATGGTCATAATTTTTTGTTGGGATGTTATGGGAAAAAAGAGGGAATTTGATGTGATATTCATATTTCCTGGTTCTGAGAAGCTATCGATGTTTAGGGGAGGAAAACCGAATCCAATAGGTGATGTGGTTGTGAATGGAAATGGGGGAAGAGATGAAATGCTACCCTAGAAAGATAAAGGATCACCAACTCTGGTTGTTCCAAACAAACCACCTTCTCCTTGTAGTAGAGAATTTTGTATGTTTGATTGACATGTTGGTGTAGCATGGAATGAAGACGAACCGACAGGATTATGAAAGGTGAGACGTATGGGTGTGATTTATTCACTGAGACAGAATTATTCGGTGTGGTGTTGACAACCACCTCTCTGTTGGTCACAAGGCGATGCTTTTGTAATTCTTAAAACATGGCACTCCCCTTGTTTACATTCAGCAAGGTTGGTGTGATGGTCAAGGTGGTGTGAGGCATTTCTTGATTGATATTTGACATGGGGGATGCATTTGTAAGAGGCATGTCCATACTAGTACTTGCATCAAGGTCAGAAGGGAATTGGACCTATAAGAGTTGAGAAAATACAACTTCACAAACCCTGAAGATCACCTGCATGCAAATAACCTGTCACAAAAGAAGAGATGGAGACAAACAAGCAAGGGTTCTCTGAAAATTGAAAATGTATATATCAGAGAGAATGAGAGAATGAATTGATATGAAATACAATGGGATCAATCCTTATAAAAAGGAGATCATGCAAACCCTAATAAAACCCTAATAAGAAAAACCCTAATAAAAGCCCTAATAGTAAAACATTTAATAATTAATATAATTATTAAATGTCACATTATGCAAACTAACATGAAATCTTAAGAAGGGAATAAAGGTAACTTAATCAGCATAATTAAGTTAAAACCTTTACTCTAACACCCCCCCTTAAGATGAGCAACAGTGCAGCTACAATCAAATGCAAGAAAGCAAAGGTAACTACAATGCAAGAAGGAAAACATGGGTCCCGACAACTAGGCCAGATCAAGTACCCAAATACAACCAAATCTATGTAAAGAGGAGAAATAGAAAAAACCTCATGGGAAAAAGCTCTACTCCAAAAAGAGATGCAGAAAGCCAAGAAGAAGAACATCACTGAAGGAGAAGAAGTTGCAAACAACTATCGAAAGATGACTGCTATGGTGCTAAAAAACCTCCACTGAAGATGGAAGACCCCTTCCAACGTGAAACCAAGGAAGAATTAGCATGAACAATATAATAACCCCCCCATAATGTTGAACTGGGAGAGCTTGACAGACCCACTAAAATGATGTGAAACACCCTATAGTGCATGAGGAAGAAGAAACAACATCTGAAAGTGCGCAAGATAGCACCTACAACTGAAAAGGTGGTGTGCAAAACAAAGCACACATGCATGAGGCTGGAATCATATGGATCCATGGTCGTCACGGAGGGACACTCACTAGACAAAGGTGTGATGGAAAACAAAGGCAAACTACACAACCCCCAATGGTATGGATTCACTGTCGTCGTGGAGGGATACTCACCGAACAAAGATTTGATGGAAAAACAAAGGCAAACTACACAACCCCTCCTGGCACTTTATAATATTAGTGCGAGTACAAAATATGGCACAACCTTATGTGCAAAATCCCCAAAAATACATGTAGAATAGTGTGGCAATTTATCTCAGTACGTTTACATAAAAGATAGCTTAAAAATGATGTTCAAAATGTCCTCAAAGGACAAAATGCTAGAAATACATGAAGAACATCCAAGAACAAAGAATCCCATGCAAACAAAAGTTTCCAAGATCAAATATGTCTAGGTAATCCACCAGAGTGTGAAAACATAAATAACTGAATAAAATATACTTGGAGTGAAATCTAGAAAAAGTGCATAGATGAAACTGAAGAGCTCTAAAATATGGTTCAAATGCCGCTGAGATTGCAAAAAACAGATAAACTAATCAAAAGTTATGAGCTTGAGACTGAAAATAGCCCCTTTGACTTCAACTGGCTTTAGAATGCACCAATGGAAAACATAAGTTATGAGACCCACACCACTGGAAAGATGAGAAAACTAGCTTTCTGACGATATCTCGTTTGCCAAAAAATGATATCGTATGCCCAAGTTATGGCCTCTGGAATAAATCAACTCCAAAGAGGGAAAAAGCCAACGCTGGGTTAAATTTGACAGTCATATGGCTGTCGCAGCAAAAACATTGGGTTAAATTTGACGGCCAAACAGTCATCACCGTAAATGCACAACTGGGCTTATTTTTTAAAAAAAATGTTATTTAAATAAAAGAAAACAATCAAAAAAAAATTACAGTAAATTTTTTATTGAAAAAAGAAAATTTAAAAATATGAGGGGAGGCACGTGGGCCCACCCCCCATGGCTGGCGGTCTGCAAGTACCACCGGTCGACGGTACTATCAACCGCTGGTCAGCATTAAAGTCATTGGCGGTCAGTAGTACGCCGACCACCGTACCGCAGAGCCCATAGGCCTATGGATGCAGGGACCTATGGGTACCCTTGTACCGAGTTGGCAAGCCCTAAAACTACGAATTTTTTTTTTAATTTTGAATTTTTTTTTTTTTTTTTCTAAATCAAGATTTTTACAATGAAATTTTGTAGAAAAGTAATTTTATTTTTATTTTTGGAAAAAAAGAATTTCCAAAAAAAAAATTTACCAAGCAGGGGACAGTGGTACTGCAAAAAAAATTTGCCTCAAATTTCAACTTTGTCCAAAATGGACGAATGAACAGTTGATTTAGGGGTTTTGGACCACTACGGATGCAATGGTGATGTCCGTTCGAGTTGAAAATGATTCAAAATTATAGGTATGTCCTAGATCAAGAAAACAAACTCCAAACCCTTGAAGCTCCAAAAAATCTTCAAAACAAGAACAAGAAGCAGTAGGTGTGGAGCTTTGATACCATGTAGGAGTTGAGAAAATACAACTTCACAAACCCCGAAGATCACCTGCATGCAAATAACCTATCACAAAATAAGAGATGGAGACAAACAATCAAGGGTTCTCTGAAAACTGAAAATGTATATATCAGAGAGAATGAGAGAATGAATTGATATGAAATATAATGGGATCAATCCTTATAAAAAGGAGATCATGCAAACCCTAATAAAACCCTAATAGGAAAAACCCTAATAGAAGCCTTAATAGGAAAACATTTAATAATTAATATAATTATTAAATGTCACATTATGCAAACTAACGTGAAATCTTAAGAAGGGAATAAAGGTAACTTAATCAGCATAATTAAGTTAAAACCTTTACTCTAATAGGACCCCTCCTTCTGCTAACGTGTTTAAGTATTTGAACATGGCACTAACAATTTTGTGGTTCTCTAGATTTTGAACCATTTTTATCATTTCAGATTGTGTCATCCCCATATCCTCGTTTGTGATGTCCTCTTTGTAGCTCTCCTCTTGAGGATTTTTTGATGGAAAAGAAGAGTTATTTGGGGGATTGCTTGATCCCGCAAGGTTTATTTCGGAGGTTACCTGACTCATGTCAATGGAAGTTTTCACTGATATTTTCCATGTTCTTCTTGTATTTTGATCTTGTTTGAACCATAAAAAATAAATATCTTTTGATCCTAACCTTTTAGGCCCAAAAGAGAAGAACTAGGGAAGCAAAGATCAAAGAGGGTGGTAATGATGATGGGATAAATGGGTGAAGCGAGTGAGTGAAACCTTTTGGAGAATTTTTGAAGGGTTATGCTACACTTGTTAGGACTTAGATTGATCGTGATGTTTTGACTATGTTTATTGAGTCAAACAAGATTGTAGTGAAGTTGTAATCCCTAGGAAGTTTTGTTATCCTAGGGGAACTTGCATAAGTGGTGAATTGGCTAAGTGTGTTAAGCCAATGTGATTGTGAACTAGTAGACCTTAGGAAGTTGTGTTATCCTAGAGGTGAATTCATCCAAGAGATTTGACTATTTTGGCTAGGTGTGTTAAGCCAAGATAGGGTGATGTTGGTTTAGCCCTTTAAGTTTAGCATGAGTGATTTTTCTAAAATTCACAAAAATTTTGTTGATGGAATGAGATTTGGTTTGATGGAGAGATGGATGAGGATGATAACTTTTCTCTTGGACCTTGACCTAGACACAACTCCTTTTACAAAACCTCGGTGTTGAAGAACATGCTAGACTTCCTATGGGAGGAAAGCAAACCTTTCAAAAAGCTCAAGATTTTGTTGATAGTAGAACGCATACAAAGTTGGATTATTCCTCGAAGCCTTTTTATAGAAGTTGTATACTATTCTTTCTCTGAATTCAAAAAGTCTCTCAAGGCACTCCTCACGAGCTTTTAGTCTAAACTTCTTGAACTTTGGTTTTGGTATTTTGATCTTGCGGGAAATTATTTGGAACAACACATATGAGGTTCAATTTGTCCTTTTATCCTGGCTTAATGAATTATTTTTACCAAAGACACTTGCTTGCTTATGTTTCAAACTATATGTCTAATGTCCCACTTTATTTCTCATCCCACAAGGTCCATTGTGTGGAAATCAAGGAAAATAGGGAAGAAGTTTCCTATGCTTAACCTTATTAAAAATAAATGATGATAGAATCCAAGCACTTAGAAACCTCTAAGGATATGATCCCTAGGGAAAGCAAGAGTGCTTAAACTCATCAAAGGTATTTGTTTCCTAAAAGGGTTTTAAAATTTGGAGGTCTTGTGAATGTTCATTTTGCAAATGTTTTTAGGACCAAAACATGTATTCTTTACTTCCAAACACTTTTTACAACCTTAGGATGATGAGACAATATCTTTTTGGGTTCCCACTTGGACGAATCTAGCTGTGCATACTTTGTGCGGATGGCTAAATACTTGACCACATTGGCTCCCCTCCATGACACACACTTCTTGAGTTAGCCAAGCATTAGAACCCATGAATCTCCCATGGCATACTTTCCATCTCCACAACAAAACCGCATGTACAACATGGGGCGGCTTCAAAGGACATGACCTTTTGCACCAACAAAATAGACAAGGATTTGGCCTTTTCTAAATAAAGGGTTTTAATTTGGGCATTTCGTTCATGGGGGATCATCCAATGTCGGCAATAGTCTATTTATGTCCATCTTGTTGGAATAATCCTCATGATTCTTGAACTTTCCTCAAGATTCCACACTTATGTACTGGTTGGAAGTCGCTTGGCTTTAGTGTGTTCCTAGTTGGATCATTCCCTTGGGTGATTACATTTTCCCACAAGGCAGGCCCACTAAGATAAACAAAAGCAATTAAACATATTTGTAGTTCGATCAACCTTCATTTAGAAACAAAGGGAGAACACTCGCAATAAATTTACTCACACTCGCATATTTTGTTCAATTGTTAGGTACCCAAATTGAAATGTGAAGGCAATATTTTATGCAAGTTATTGTCACCAAAAAGACTTTTGATTCTAAAGATCCTTGTGAAGCACGAGAGAAGCGTCTACGCCTTTTCAAATGACACTACTTTGCAAAAAATATTATAATACACAAAAAACACATGTTTATTTTAAATTTCTCAAAGCAACAATGAGTTCTTTTTAAGCACCAAAGGAAATGTGAGATTGCCTTGTTCAATTTGTTAACCCTTTAAACAAAATCTAGTAAATTTTTCTAAGGTTCCTTTTAGCCCTTTGGAAACTTTTGAAAAGAAATTTTATTGTTCTTTTTAAATCCAAAAGAAGCTTAGTATTCCTAAGGAAAATGAAATTAGAAAATTCCTTAAAGAGTGTTGAAGAACACTTTAGTGTTTAAAAACACTTTGTGCCTAATAAACATGGTGTCATAATAAAAATTTGCTTATTATTTTTAAACCCAAAATAAATCTAGTGTTTCTAAGGCAAATGATATTAACAAATTCCTCTTAAACAAGAATCTAAAATCCTTAGGGAGTGTTTAAAAACACTTTTTTTTGTTTGTATGATGAGTATGAGGTCATTATGAACTTCTCCCTTTGCTCTCTTTTTTCTTTTATCCCAACCTACAAAATGACAGAAAACCAAAGAGAAAAAAAGACAGCAAACAAGGTCAAAGATTAGAAAATCCAAAATTTAGAAAGCACGTGTCAATTTTAGACCTCACTATTTTTTCATGGCACAATTTGTAAAAGTGGCACAATTTGGGTAAAAGTGGTGCTATATAGTGTCACACGGTTGAATGTGGGCAATGCTCTGCAGAAACAGAGAGTGAATAAGCGGTGCGATATGGGTATGTGGCACAGTTTTGGAAGCGACCCTATTTAAAATTTCAAAATTTTTAGGCAAGAAAGCAGGAGCAGCGCGATGTTGAAAAACACAGTGCAATATGGCACCATGGTGCTGGAAGCGGTGCAATATAGCACCGTGGAGATGAAAGTGGCGTGGCTAGAAAATTTAAAAATGATAGGCGGGAAGAGAAAAGCGGCGTAGTTTGGAAGTTGTGCATTGTTTGATATAGCGTCGTACCTTTTTTGGAGCACTACAATATGGAGCCGTGGATTTGGAAGCAGCGCAATATGGTGTCGTCGTATTGGTAAGTGGCGCAGTTTCTTGTGTCTTGCAAAAAAAGTTTAAAAACGTGGAAATTTTGGAAAAAATGTGATTAAATTCTTGAATGCCCTCCTTCTAGTGCCAAAATGTGAACCCCTAAACCTACAAATGCACAAGAGCAAAAACCATATTAGGTTGTTAGATCAAATGCAAGCAAACAAGCATGAGAGGTTCCCCATGAAATCCATCTATTTAAACTAAAATTAGGAAAATGAAGAACACAATACAAAAGAAGCATATAAATCCTAATTAAGCCAATAGATTTAAGATCCCATGGGGGAATTGGTGCCAATGATATGTTGCAATTGTCTCTTTCCCAATTCCTAAGTTGCAATGTTGAGTGATTGAGAAATGGTCAAATCTCCAAAGAGATTTGAGCATAACCTTGTTACAAATTGTGAAAATGGTGATAGGTTGAGTGAAATGGGCAAAATTAGCTCTCAATGTGAAGAGAGTAGGTTTGCATGAAGATTTTGGATGAGAAATGAAGAGAGAAGCCTCCAATTTATAGATTTCAATTTGGAAGAGAAAGTGAGATTTGAGCAATGTGGGACTAACTTTCAATCTAATGGTTGAATGCCACATGTCATGATGTGAATGGTTAGTGGTTGTGCACATTTTGGCCAGAGTGCCAATAAATGCATTTAGTTTGAATTTTAATTTGTGAAATGACTTGTTGAAGAGGGAAGAGAAATGAAGTTAATGTCACTTGGCCCAAGGCCAAGGACATGTAACAGGCCTTAAATGTCTTGTTGGAAGGAACAAGTCCACTTGGCCTTTTTGAATTCAAATGAGGGAATATTCCCTTTTGATGCCATGTGAGAAAAAATAGAGAATTAAATAAATCAAAGTAATTGATTTATTATGCAACTCTTATTATCTAGAGGATTTTAATGAGAGGGATTAACTTAGTCGTGGTTTTGATTAATTTAATGAAGAATTGGATGATGCGAAAATTTAGACTTAAATTTATGAACTGATTTAAGTCGAGAATTGAGAGGAAAGGTTTAATTAAATCAATTATTTGATTTATTTAACTAAAGGGGATAATGTTAGATTAAATCAAATAAGGTTTAATTTATTCAATTTAATGGGAAGACTTTTAGAGACTTAATCAAATAAAATAAATTATTTAATTAAAGAGGGATTGAGGATTAATTAAATTAAATTGATTAATTTAATCAGCAGAGGAGAAAGACCTAATTAAATAAATAATGATTTATTTAATTAAGGGATGAAAGGTGTTGATAAGTTGAGAGTATGATTCAAGATGAGATAATGTTAATATGATCAAAATCAGGTGCATGTATATTTTACGTGTTTACAAATAGCAAAGTTTTACGAATGGTGTTTAGTTATATGATTTTGGATGTTGAACAAGCTAATATTGGAGGTTTCGAGGGAACATCTCCTAGTTCCAGTGGATTTACTCAAGCCTACATAGAGGTAGTAGAATAAAGAGTTTAACTAATGAACTGTACTTAATAGGTTTAAGTATTTTATATGCACATCGTTAACTATGTTGAATAATTTGTTGTTTTATTTTCATATGTTGAAAGATGAAACACCTTTGAATGTGATGAGGGCAATACGAATCAGTGTTTCATCTTCTATACAATCCTCAATGGCTCTGATAGGGGAGGTATGAGGAAAATTAGTAAATTTCAATTTGCATTCATTGTTAAAGATGTTAGTGAAAAATCAAACCATTATTAATTTGTAGTTTAATTTCTATTTGGATGGTTTATACAGGGCTTGAGCATGTCTGAGCATGGGCGTGTGAATATTTCTCTCATAGAGAGAGATCATGAGATGGCAGTAAGTGATTATTTTGTCAAATATATCATTTTTTACAATGTAATTTCTATATATTCATGTCTCTACTTCTTATTGTAATAGTTAAAACTTCACCATGAACTAAACACTAGGAGGAGGAGCAAGAACACTCCTCGAGTGCAACACAAATGAGTGATAGACCCCTCACCATCTAATCAACAAGAAAAGGGAAATCATTTATTTCCAGAGCATGGAGAGCAATGACTTTTGATTCCAGAGCCCTTTGTTGTATGCCTACATGGCAATTTTGTATATATCTTATATTTGACATTGTATGCCTATATGGCATTCTCGTAAGCCTATATGGCTATTTTGTACATATATTCCATACTTATATCGACATATATTGATGTATGCCTATATGATTATTTGGTTAATACAAAAAATGTTATCGATGGTGTCCATATTTGCATTCTAAATTGATGGTTCAATAGATATGAGTTATGTGTGTTCAATAGTATACTTTACAACTTATGTGTATACTTTGTGACTTACTTGTGTTCCAATGTATACTTTGTGACTTACGTATTTTCATGTGTATACCTTGTATCCATGCATATACTTTGTATTAATTTGTGTATAATATGTATTCATGTGTATCCTTCAAGGCTTACATGTTTTTGAGTACTTGTGCTTCCCTTAGTCACATGTATATGCTTGACTTATTCATGTGTATACTTTATAATTGGTTAGCCCTAGCATTTATCATTTTTTTTCTTCATGCTTTGTCTTGAATATTAATTGATTTCAATGTTAAACAACTTTATCTAAAAGAAAAAAAAATGTTTTCAATTGGTGTTCCATGAAATGATTCATAAAAATATTCCAATATGTTCTTGATGCGTCACCATATAAACAAGTCAAAAGATTTATATGTCAACTTTTTGCAATATTATTTCTTGTATATGAAATGGACTTGGGAGAAAGCAAGTTATAATTTATAATACAAATAAGAAATAGACTCAACTCTATCCTAGACCCCCAAATAGGTCTATTTAATAAAGCAACATGCTCTCAATCACTCTTCCAATTGTAAAACACCATTGGGTAGCATTTACCAATTTGTAAATCCATAAAATCCACAATTTTTAGGGCGTGATTGGCCCTCTAAACCCTCACTTTTCTCAAATTTCACAAGATTTTATTGAAAACCCCATATCTAGACATCATAAAACCTCAAAACCTCTTCCAATACTCTTCATTCTACTTGCACAAACTTAATTGACCAACAAATTATGCTTCCCCTTGACTTTACCCACTTTTACTCCCTCAAACCTCTCTTTTTCATTCAAAACCCCTTAATTCCCAATTAGGGCAGCATGTCATAACATAATTTTGACCTACCTTGTCCTTGCATACCATTTCAACACATCAACCTCCACAACCTCACCCTATTTCCAACCTATTCTAAATTATTCTAAAGAAATTTCTTCTTTTCACCTCGTCTAGCCTTGATTTTAAGGCCTGAATTTTGAATTTTGAGCAAAGGTAGCGTTAGTAATCTCTTCCAATGCCTTTACCAATAATATTTCCTTATTTTTACTTACATAATTGACTCAAATGACCACACTAACTCCAAACTAAAAGCAAAATTACAGAATGGGCTATCATGGTCTTATTTGACGTTATGATGATTAAAACCACTAAACTATACCTTCTTCATCAAATGGAGGAACAAGGTCCTCTACACCAATGATCATATGTTTTTAGTGTTGAATAATTGGACTTCTCAACCATCATGTGTATGTTTCTCTTTTCCATTGTTTTGCATGCCCCATAAGGGATCAAGCTAGTTGAATGCAACTCGAATCAATTATGTGTGTTTGGTTGTGAAAGAGAACTATTCCTAGCATAAACCTACCTATCAAGATGTGTTGGAGCAATTAGTTTGGTCATACGAATTGAAAAACGAAAGTTGCAACACTTTGCAACTTTACACTACTTCCATTTGACACTTTTTCCATCAAGTGAAAACTAGACACCATAGGAAAATGACTCTGAGATAACAAAAATTGAGAGAAGTTATTGTAGAGGGGACCAATGCAATCCCATATGATTATGCAAGAGGTTTTTTTAGCATCATGGTTTTTGAGTAATATCTCATCAAAGTTTGCTTCCCTTTTGCACTTTGGACCCTTAAGGGATTGATCCGGTTGAACGTAGCTCAGAGCAATTCTGCATGTTTGAGTTCACAAGAGGACCATGCTTAGTATACACATACCTATTTGGACACATTGTAACAACTAGTTTGGTCACACGATTTGTAGAATGAAAGTTGCACCACTTTCCAACTATGCACTGCTTACATTTGACACTTTTTCCATCAAGTGAAAATTTGGCACCACAAAAAAACCACTCTGAGATAGCCAAAACTGAGAGACCTTTTTGTAGAGGGGGCCAACACAATCCTATAGAATCAGAACTTAAGTTTCCAAGCATAATGGTATCCAAGTAACAACATGTTGAAGTTTGGAGCCATTTTGCACTTTGGACCCTTAAGGGATCGATCTACTGGAACGTAACTCAAAGCAATTCTATGTGTTTGGGTGAAAAAGAGGACCATGTCTAGTGTAAAAATACCTATTCAAACACATTTGAATATTCTTCTTAGTCACACGAGTTGCAGAACGAAATTTGCACCACTTTGCGACTTTGCACTGTTTGCATTGGACACTTTTTCTATCAAGTGAAAATTTTCTGTTGCAAGAAAACCACTCTAAAATAGCCAAAACCAAGAGAGGTTTTTGTAGAGGATCCCAACATAATCCTTTAGGATTAGATGATAAATTTCTAAGCATCATGGTATCTGACTAACAACATTTTGAAGTTTGCAACCATTTAGCACTTTGGAATCTTAAGGGATCAATCCGGTTGAACGTACCTCAGAGCGATTCTACGTGTTTGGGTGCAAAAGAGGACAATGATTAGCCTAAACATACCTATTCAGATGTGTTGGAATTGTTTGCTTGGTGGGTATGTGCAGGATCATCATGGAAAAAATAGGCCCTTAAGTGGCGATAAAATTAAGAAAAATCATAGTTTGGCAACTTGACATAAAAAATTTGAATAAGTTATCTATATTATTTCAAAAATATGTAAGAATAGGGTATGTGCAGGATCATCATGGAAAAAACAGGCCCTTAAGTGGCAAAAAATTGAGAAAATTCAAAGTTAGGAAACTTGACATAAAAGTTTGAATAAGTTATCTATATTATTTCAAAAATATGTAAGAATAGAATATGTAGAAAATTGAATTTAGTTTCTCAACTACTAGGTTTATTTTTTATTGTTTAAATCTATTTGGTGAAAATTTGAAATTTCAATGCAGCGGTACTTAAATTTTAGGGAAAAAATAGGTAGGTGTGTGTCTGACCACTCTAACCACAATAAAATGATAATATTATTTTATAAAGATTTAGATATAAGTAGAGGACTCATGTATTGATGTGATGCATATTTTTTTTTAATTTTTTTGAAGTAAATAATTAATTATGAATTTTTTATTACAACTTTAAAAAATATATAGAAAACTTGTATGTCTGACCACCTTAACTTGGTCAAAACTTCATGAAATTCAATTTTTTTTTAAATCCTATAGTACGCGAAGCATAGAATGTGACACATATTTTGGATTCAAAAAATGTGATACCGTTTAAAAGTTATAGATGTTTTTCAATAAACCTATCAGGGTATGTGCAGAATCATGATGGGCCAAAAAGTGGTGATATGTAAGTCATATGATGCCCCATGTGGCTTACAACTTTTTTTTACCGAAAATTGATGAAACGAAAAGGGTTTTTAGAGGAGATTCTCAGCTTTCTACCAATATAAATTATGCTTTACTTTGAATTTAATAAATTATTATTACTCATTTTCTATTAGAATTATGAATAAAGTCTTGATTGATAGGTTGATTGAAAAACATCTATAACTTTCAAATGGTATCACATTTTTTGAATCTAAAACATCCGTCACATTCTATGCTTTGCATACTATAGCATTAAAAAAATAAAAATTGAATTTCATGGATTTTTGATGAAGTTAAGGTGGTTAGACAGATGAGATTTTATATTTTTTAAAAGTTGTAATAAAAAATTCATAGTTAATTATTTACTTGGAAACAAATTATAAAAAAACATGCATCACATCGAGACATGAGTCCTCTACTTATTTCTAAAATCTTGTAAAAAAAATTATCATTTTATTGTGGTTAGGGTGGTCAGACAAACACCTACTTCTTATTTTTACCCTAAAATTTAAATACTACTGCATTGAAATTTCAAATTTTCACCAAATAGATTTTTTTTTTTAAATAAAGGTCTAGTAGTTTAGAAACTATATTGAATTTTCTACATATTCTATTCTTACATTTTTTGGAATAATATAGATAACTTATTCAAATTTTTACGTCAAGTTGTCTAACTCTGATTTTATGTCTTTCTATTGCCACTTAAGGGCCTATTTTTTCCATGATGATCCTGCACATACCCATCAATCGAGACTTTATTCATAATTCAAATAGAAAATGAATAGTAATTATTTATTAAACTCAAAGTAAATCATAATTTATATTGGTGGAAAGCTCGAAATATTCTTTAAAGACCCTTTTCATTTCATCAATTTGGGTAAAAAAAAATTCATCAGCCACATACCCATCATATCACCACTTTTTGGCCCATCATGATCCTACACATACCCAATAGAATATTTAGTAAATTGAATGTAGTTTTTAAACTAATAGGTTTATTTTTATTTTTTTAAAATTTGTTTGGTGAAAATCTGAAATTTCAATGCAGTAGTACTTAAATTTAAAGGAATAAATAAGAAGTTGGTGTTTGTGTGACCACCCTAAGCACACTGAAATGATAATATTTTTTTATAATATTTTAGATATAAGTAGAGGACTCATGTCCCAATGTGATGCATATTTTTTTGTAGTTTTTTTCCAAGTAAATAATTAATTATGATTTTTTTATTACAACTTTTAAAAAATATTAAAACTCGTATGTCTAACCACCTTAACTTGGTCAAAACGTCATGAAATTAATTTTTTTATGTTTAATCCTATAGTATGCAAAGCATAGAATGTGACACATGTTTTGGATTCAAAAAATATGATATCATTTAAAAGCTATAGATGTTTTTCAGTCAACCTATCAATTAAGACTTTAGTCGTAATTCAAATAAAAAATGAATTATTATTATTTATTAAATTCAAAGTAAAGCATAATTTATATGGGTGGAAATTTGAGAATCTAATTTAAAAACCCTTTTCGTTTCATCAATTTTGGGTAAAAAGAAATCGTCAGCCACATGGGTCATCATATCACTTACATATCCCCACATTATGGTCCATCATGATCCTACACATACCTTGGTCAGACGAGTTGTAGAACCAAAGTTGAACCACTTTGAAACTTTTCATTGTTTGCATTTGACACTTTTTCTATCAAGTGAAAATATGCCTCCATGAGAAAACCACTCTGAGATAACCAAAATCGAGAGAGGTTTTTGTAGAGGGGCCCAACACAATCCTATAGGATCATATGAAAATTTTCTAAGTGAAATGGAATAAGTTTTATGGGGTTTTGTGTTGCTGCCCCTATAGATTTTGATGGAAAAGGGCATGAAAAATGAGGTTTCATCCTAGGGTTTGATAAAATATTACATGTAGAGGTTGGGTGATTTTATTTTGAGTTTGTGCAGGTGATTTTAAGGTTTGAGGCAGTGGCATGTTCTAGTAAGGTGTGGAACCATTTCTTTCAATAAAACCTCCTCATACTAGCATAAAATAATGATTTTGTGGTTCGGCATGGTGGAGTGAGTTTCTCCTGAGACAAATTATGGATCTGAGGGTTTGGATACATGATAATTTCTGCCCCAAAAATTTTAGGGGGTTGTTGAATGTTTAAAGGTATGCTCCTTTGTAAATTAGGCCTAGTTAGCCTAATGAGGACAACAAAGAAGGTCATTTTTGATGAACATGTTCCAAGACAGTCACTATTGATTTTAAATTATGTGTTGTAACTCAATAATATCTATTTAGATCAGTCATTTTTTTGTGAAGTCATTTGAGAAGTTCTCCTCAAAACACCACTTGGAAATTCATCATAAAACCTTGTAGCAGCAACTCCACCTTTGTTTCTTGAATTCCCCTACATAAATAAACACACACATACCTAAAACATCCTAAGACTAACTTAATCCATTGATCTAAAATATCAAATTCAGTGGAGTAGTCATTATTGGTTGTTTGGACTCTCAAAACCCCAATCTCAAGGGTTTACAAACTGAGTTGAGAAAAATTAATTCAAACTATTGATAAACTCAATGGATACCCTCCTAAATAGATTAAAATGAAATATATTTCACTATTCTACCTTAAACAACAATATTTAATGCCTTAAACTACTATACAGGTTGTTCAAGTTAACGAACAACTGGAAAAACTCATAAAATCACTAAAATAGGGACTTTATTGATTGTAAATATTCAAGAATACAAAAGATCTTCTTTTTTCTCGACCTTACATGATTTATATGACTTATCTAATCACACAATGACCTCTTTGAGACTTTTAATACATTACATATGACCTTCACATGACCTTTTTCACATTGTTTACATTTCAAACTTTAAATTTTGCAAATTTGTCTATTGAAGGCATTTATAGAACAAGGTGCTATTGCACCAAACATGAACTCCAAAATTATAGTATTTGAGTAAATCTCATTAAAATTCCTTAGGTACTTCATTCTCATGGATCTTTTACAATTTCACTCATACATTTGAGGTTCTTGTTAAATGTCTACATCATAGGTGCTCATTATGAGGTTAACTTCAATTAAGTAACTTGGCATTCCCTCACTAAACTCTACACGCTCTTTTATAAAGGCTTGAAATCAAAATTGAGATTTGTCTTGATCATCAAAATAAGGATGTTGCATTGTTTTTCTTTTGATATTCTCTTTGATGGCTCATAAATCAGCATTTTTTGCAACCAGAGACCAATCAATTTTTAGTAGTTTACTTACAAATATGCAAAGTAAAAGAGAAAAAGAAAGAGCATCCAAAATGGAAATGAAATGAAATAGATGGAAGGAACTTATAGATAGGCATGTAGGTCTCACAATTTAGTCACTCCTGGTCATACATATTCACTGGGAATTCAAACATACCTATTGCACACAACACCTCTCATGAATAGAGTAATTTGAAATTTCAGAAGCTCTTATAATGTCTACATCATAGCTACTCATGATAAGGTTAAATTAAAATGAATAACTTGAAATAACCTCACCAAGATTTCCACACACCTTTCTAATGGCTTAAAATAATGATTGAGATTTTTCAAGATCATCAAAATAAGGGTGTTGCATTGTTTTTTTGGCTGACATTCTCTTGGATGGCTCATATATCTGCATTTTCTACAAGGGGACACCAATCAATGTTTAGTAGGTTACTTACAAATAGGAAAAGTGAAATAATATGATAGCATTGGAATCAAAAAAATTAGTGTGCATACAAGTATAAATTAATAAGAACCAATTTGCATATACTTACAAATTAATCCAATGAACCATCTGGGTCTACTCTACTCTTTATTGTGTCAAGTATTGCCTCATGATCAGACTCACGAAACTTCTAGAAGGTCTTGTTCAAAGGTCTACCCTCATATTTGGTCAAGCGAACATTGGATGCCATGACAAGGTTTGATTAATGAAGAATCTTACAATGCATGTCAAAGTTTTGAAAAAACCAATTATTAACACTCGAATGTGGGTACCTTCTAAGCCACCTTCCAGTAACCACAACTAAGCCTGTCCGGTATTTGATGTTTTCTCCATCTATAGCTAGGGCCTCCAATTTATTTTTGGCCTCAATAGAATGACATCAGTAATAGTTTTTTCCCTCTTCATTTTCTTCATCTGCAATAACTACATAAACATGCCCTGCATTGATATGTGCAACAAATCTCTTGAAATTAGTCAACATTATGAATACACTACAAAGTAAGATAATAATATGGAATTTCAAAAACTAAGAAAGTAGATATATCACCTGGTTGAACTAGATATGATACGTGGTCAAAGTCGACCGATGATTCCATTTGTGTCAGTTCTAATGTTGTCGAAGGGTGATACATCTAAAGTGGGCTAAGATAACTTTTCAACCATTTGTCAACCCACTCCCTTGACTCACAATCATTTCAGGCTTGCATTGTATATGAAGAACAAAATCATGCCATATTTCATGTATCAATACTCCATGAACCTTCATTTGAGCTAAGAAAAGAGTTTACCTCACTCGATCTTGTTAGTGTAGAAAATTCCTCATATGGTGCACTGTTAGTATCACCCATCAACCAAAAAAATATATGAAATGAAGACGTACCTTCATTACTTGGACCCATCGAAGCATTACACCAGTCGACGATTGATTTTGCATCTGTCAACTTTGCACTTTCTTTATACTTTAACTCTTCTCATGCTAATTCTCTTTTTATGCATGCTCCTACACCATCATGCTCCTCCTTTCCATGCCCAGCCTCACAAAAGTTCCACATGTGTTGAACACCTATAATTACATGCATCATGCACAACTAGTAGAACATGCGTGAGTTCTTGAACTATGTTGCACAGTTATCCAACCATATTATATGTTGGTCGTATGCTATACCCCTCTGATCCAAACAACTGTAGAACATCTAGAAGCAACTTTGCATGAACTCTGGAGAATGTTTGTGATCATCACTAATGTAAAATTAGTACTCCCTCAATACCTTCCTTTGGTCATCTGTACTATCAGATACATGAATGAATTATATGTGCACAAATATTAAAACCTGTGTGGAGTTGTAATACTATGATTGCAACTCACATTTTGGTTGTAGAGTGTAGTTCTCTACAAATTCAACCACCGATACTATGTTTCCAGCTAGAAAGGTGTCCTTGCATAGCTTGAATTGGGTGTCCACCATTGGGCTCTATGGGTATGCATTGCAACTCAAATAGTATATTGTCATGAAACATAGACATAAACTAGTACACTGGAATCTTCTCAATAACCAAATCACACCTTTTTCCTTGAGACCCATATTTTCTAGCATATGCCACTATTTTATACTTCCTAAACTCTAATAGTTTTTGTCCCACCTCATTTTTTCTTTCCATATGTTGGCATACTGGCATACGTTGGAAGCCACCGCAACACTCACATGAGCCATCCAATCATGTTGTCCAATAGAATATTTGGCCATCCTCTATTTCACATAATTTTTTTGATAAGAAATCTCTTGAAGATTTTGGGGGGGGTTCTATGCCACAATCCTGCAAAACATCGTTAGTATGCAAATCTAATCATATAGAACGATAAAAATCATAATGGTTGGAGAATTCAATATGTAGTCTACAATAATAAGTGGTTCATGTGTGATTTATCTTGACATAAAAAGGTTTAAGCATTTCAAAAAATCTTTGAGAAATACTAATTTGAGGATAATCATTTTCAAATTTATGAAAAAATTGGGTTTGACTCATATCCAAAAATGCTTTGGATGTGGCTCACAGTTCCGACTACCGATTCTCCTTCTTACCACATCCCTTTGATTCGGAGATGGCCTTTTTTTATTCTTCCAATACTCTTAAATTAGTGTTTTCAAGGCTTCGGAAACTTCTTTCTCTTTTCATGGCAGTCTCCCCGAGAATTCCCATAATTCATTTGAATCAGTGCCCTCAATTCTTTGTTGCCTTTGAATGGATCTTGATAAAAAAATTCTACTAATTCTCATTTTTTCACTCATCTTTCTAATGAGACAAGCTCTCTTTGTTTGACAGCTTACCAAATTCTATGTAATGACACGTCGGGCACCTGCATTACTATCCTTTGACCATGAGCTCTTACCCACACTCTTATAAGCATCCATTAGATTCTTCACAATAGTGTCTTCACTCGATGCATTCAATGTTCTCAACCCAAGAGTCTTCATGATGTTCCTATACTTTACACCCTACATCATTTCAAAAAATAGTTGACATCTTGCGGTCTCATTTAGCCTTTCAAAGAAAAATTTCCAAATCTTATCAGCATATCTTCTACAAGTGTGTGTTGAAATCTTACCTTCCATGTGCTGCAAAATCTCATCATCGATATTAATCAAATAATTTTTATTTCTACACAAAATTATAGCTCGTGTTCTCCTAGGTACATACATCTCAACCTTATTAATTTCATCAATATTTAATTGAGGTGGGCTATATTGCGTACCTTCAATCGAGGGTGGAGAAAATTACATACCTTGAGGTTCACATGGTGATGATGGCATACCTTCTTCATAAAATGCGAGTGATGATGTACTCTCAAATTGAGATGTGTTGGATGGTGTCCAACAATATTCACTTATGGTATATGGTGTCCCTCCATATTCACTTGTGATAGATGTTGTCCCTCCATAATCGCTTGTGCTTAATGGTGTCCCTCCATATTCACTTTTCGTAGAGGGTGTGTCTCCAACTACGGTATGCCTTACCATCATATTCATGCCTTTTGTGCTACCAATCCCTTTTCTCTTTTTGATGGTTGAGGTTCCTCTTCAATAGGCTTGTTTTTAGCAATAGATTCCAACTTCTTCTTTCCACGATATGCCACCACCTGAACTCTCTCCTTTTCTTTGAAGGTTTCATTCTCTTTGTCTGTTAGTTTCCTCTTTGTTCGTTTCTTCATCATGCAGGTTAATTTTATCTATATCATGGTAATGAGATGAATATTAGTCCCTAAAAAATTTATCCATTCAATTTAATCAAAATATATGTCATTCAAGGCTTCATAAAAAATACTTGCAATCATCCTGTACAAGAGTTAACCTAGCATAGACAAATGTCACATGATTTCTTTCAATCCAAAATGCATTAAATAATTGTGATAATGTGGCATGCCATGATTACAAGATAGGCTCAAAATGGAAGCATGGACAAGCATACAAAATTTCAACTTATGTCATATATATATATATATACAAAATGTGGAAGCATACATGGTGCGAAAGCACCATTGAATGAAAATTTTCAATTCAAGAAGTTGTTGCCTAGGCTTTAGGATTTTTGAATTTTTGCATTAAATAAGGTCAATAAGATGATTTTCCATTTTAATGATTCATTTTTTATGTTTCCTAGGTGTTTAGAAGTTTTAGATTTCAAAATTGCAAAAAGCATTGGTAAGTTGCCAATTATGCAAAAGGGCAAAATTGTAAAGTTGTAAAAAGAAAATGTTGAGGAAGGAAAATGGTCATACCATTTTAAATGCTAGTTGAAGAAGTTAGGAAAGTTATTTTTGTGGTAAAAATCATATATATGCTAGATAAAATCAATGCAAAGACTGATTTAGAAGATTTGAAGGAAGATTGAATTGAAAAGTCATTGTTTTTCATATTTTATGTATTTCTTTGTCTTTTGCAGCCTTGGTTCGAACCGTACAAAGAGGTTTTCAATATAAATATTCTTGAATAAATCTGGGGCATGTGTTAACAGTGTTTTTCATTTGATTTGAGACATTAACTCCAATTATATTGGTATTTTGGATTGAATCTCTTGTTGCAGGTCTCTGTGCCCTGATTAAAGGGTTTTGAAGGTCTCAATTATGTTAATTGGCCCATTCCACTCACTATGATTACTATAATTGGTGGAATGGCGCTACATCATCAATAAATAGGTGAGGGAACGTTGTTAGTGTGAAGGGGAGGTCTAAAAGGGTGTTGGGCATGAAGCCCTAGATTGAAATTTTGAGTTTTCCATGAGATTTTGAGTGGTTTTGATATGCTAAAGTGTGTTTTGCAATGGGTTAGTGTGGTTTTTTGTTGAATTGAGTTTTTGTATACCATTTTAGACCTATTTGAAGTATTAATAAGATTTTGTGAGGGTTGGATGAGTGTTTTTCAATAAACCACTAGTTTCTTGGGTAAAAAGGAGGGTTTTGTGATTTGGCACTTTGGTGAGTGATTTTATGAAAAAAAATGGTGGAATCCTTGGTTTCATAACATATAGACTTCTGCCCTATTTATTTTGGTGTTTTGGAAAAGGATTGAAGATAAGTTCCTTTATAAAAGAGGACTAATTTGAGGCCTAGTTAGTGTATAAATATAGTTTTGATGAAGTAACAAAGAAGACTATTGTGGATTGTATGAATTGTTAATTATGAATTGTTGTTTTTGGTTGATTTTGTGTTGATTTGTGTTACAGGACCTCCCCTGATTTCATCAATACACGAGGTAATTCAGTTT
The DNA here is from genome assembly GCA_007115665.2 of Sequoiadendron giganteum. NCBI lineage: Eukaryota > Viridiplantae > Streptophyta > Pinopsida > Cupressales > Cupressaceae > Sequoiadendron > Sequoiadendron giganteum. Next base: position 69,416,522 of record CM021105.1, read on the forward strand.
TTAAATAAAAAAATGCCTTAAAGAGATGTTTTTTTGGTGCAGTAGGGGGGTTTGAGAGTCTAAGAAGGTTCATTATGACTACTCCATGATCTAAGCTTTTTAGTTCAATGGAGTAGGTTATTTTTGGGTTGTGTAAGGTGTGTGCATGTTGTTTTGTGTAAGGGAAAAAAAAAATCCATCATTTGGTTGTTGTCCTCTCAAGAAATACAGATGTTGACTCCTCGTGCAAAATGATATTATGACTACAAGAATTAAAGATCCTGATGGACCAATGGTTTTTGAATGTGTATTTAGATTATTTCAATCAATAACATGTTGATTATAGTGTCTTGGGTGTATGGATAAAGGTTGGTAGTTACCCTCCATGATTTGTTGTTATTTTACCATGTAAGTTGCAACATTGAAGAGTGAATTAGTGAATCATGAATAAATTAAAATTTTATGAGTTTCTTATCAATTTTATGATGGTTAATCTATTTTTTAGTCTGACAAAGAGTTGAAGCCAAGTTCAAATTTTTTGTGGAAATATAAAATCAAGTGAAATTGAAGGATTTTGATGAAAAGATGACTGAGTTTGTTGGTTGATCTTCTTCAATTTAATTTAGGGTCAAAAGTACCCTTGATGATTTGTGTATCTTGGTAGATGCTCTGCATCAGGTTTAAAAATTTAATTGGCAAGTGTATATAATTGTGAAATTTAAAATGTGCATTGACAACCTAAGGTTTAATGACAAACAAACAATGATCAACATGTGGAATATGCAAAATAACAAAAATGAAATCAAGACATAATAGAGTGAAAGAAATTGTATAAAGACCTCACATACCTAAAACACCAGACTTTCAAATGGAGGAGTTCAACCCAATTATTTAGCCCTAGATTCTTCTTTCTTCAAAATCCTCAACAATTTGACTTTTTCAAAAGCTTGTTCCCCTCCAAACTTCAATTGTATATCAATTTTCAATGGAATTCAAACTTGAATTGATATTATATGTATTTCAACATGAAAACTCTGCTATTTCATACAAAGGTGGTATAAATATCATGGAAAAGGTGGTGGAATGTGAAAAACATGCTTTCACACTTCACAACATCATCAAAAAGCTACTTTTTGTCAGAGCATGCGCAGAACCAGGAGAATATGCAGAATGTGGGCATTGAGATCATGGGTATATTGAGTTTTTTTACCATTTTTAGTGGAAGACAAAATGTGCTCAAGTTATAACATGAGCTCATTATTTCTTGCTAAAATGGACATATCTCTACTTCTTCAAAATGTGCTCGCGTAATATGAAATATGGTTTTTTTAATAGATTTATTTTCTCTCTCTTTGTCTATATTCTCTATAATAATTCTATATCTCCCCCCTTTACCCTTATAGTAGAGGAGATAGAGTTGATTTTGTGTGTGTGTGTTTGAGAGAGAGAGGTGGAGGGAAGGAGGGGAGAGATATATATTAGAGAGGGAGGTAGGGTTGAGCGTTTAAGGGTAGAGGGTGTATGGTTGAGAGAAAGAGAGTGGGAGAAAGAGGGAGTGGGAGAGAGGGAGAAAGAGAGAGAGGGTGAGAGGGAGGAAGGGATAGATAGAGAGAGAGAGAGAGAGAGATTAGGAGAGATGGGGATAGAGAGGGAGGGAGAGATGGAGGAGTGGAAGAAAGAGAGATTGGGAGAGAGTGGGAGAGGGGGAGAGGGGGAGAAAGAGAGAGTGTAAGAAAGTGGGAGAGAGGGAGAGAGGGAAAGTGGGAGAGAGATATATGGTAAAGGGTTAAGATTTAGAGGGAGAGAGGGATAGAAAGAGGTAGAGAGAGGAAGAGATGGAGGGAGAGTGGAAGAAAGAGAGATTGGGATTAATTGAACAACGAGAGAGAGACCTAAGAGAGGGAGAGGGGGTAGGAGGAAGATATTTGAGAAAGAGAGAGGGGGAGTGGGAGAGAGATATAGGGTATAGGGTTAAGAGAGGGAGAGGGAGAGAGAGGGAGAGAGGGAGGGAGTGAGAGTGGGAGAAAGAGAGATTTGGGGTGATTGAACAATGAGAGAGAGACCTAAGAGAGGTAGATGGGATAGGGGGGAGATATTTTAGAGAGAGAGAGAGGGGGAGTGGGAGAGAGATAGAGGGTAGAGGGTTAAGAGAGGGGGAGGAATAAAGAGGGAGAATGGGGGGAGAGGGAGGGAGAGGGAGGGAGAGTGGGAGAAAGAAAGAGTGGGAGTGATTGAACAATAAGAGAGAGACCTAAGAGAGGGAGAGGGGGTGGGAGAGAGAGATAGTAGAGGGTTTAAAGGGTTAAGTTTTAAGGATGGAAGGGAGAGAGAGTGAGAGGAGAGAGGTAGAGGGTAGTGGGTTTAAAGGGTTAAGGGTTAGGGATATAAGGGAGAGAGACAGGGAGTGGGAGAGATATAGAGGGTAGAGGGTTAAGAGTTAAGGGTTTGAGGGTTAAGGGTTTAAAGGGTTATGGGTTAATGGTTTAAATGGTTAAGGATTAAGGATAGAGGGGAAAGAGAGAGGGACTGGGAGAGAGATACATGGTAGAGGGTTAATATTTAAGGGTTTAAAGGGTTAAGGGATAAGGGTTAATGGTTTAAAGGGTTAAGGATAGAGGGGAGAGACAAAGGGAGTGGTAGAGAGATAGAGGGTAGAGGATTAAGAGTTAAGGGCTAAAGGGTTAAGGGTTTAAAGGGTTAAGGTTTTAAGGATTAATGGTTTAAAGGGTTAAGGGTTAAGGATATAGGGGAGAGAGATAGGAGTGAGAGAGAGTAGGAGAGATGGAGAGAGAGGGAGAGAGAGGGAGAGAGGAAGGGAGAGGGAGAGTGGGAGAAAGAGAGAGTGGGATTGATTGAAAAATGAGAGAGATACCTAAGAGAGGGAGAGGGGGTAGGAGGGAGTGATTGAACCCTAATCCCTCAACCCCTATGCCCTCTTAATCCCTCAACCCTTAACCCTCAACCCTTAAACCCTAATCCCTCAACCCCTATAACCTCTTAATCCCTTAATCCTCAACCCTTAAACCCTAATCCCTTAACCCCTATACCATCTTAATCCCTCAACCCTCAACCATTAAACCCTAATCCCTCAACCCCTATACCCTCTTAATCCCTCAACTCTCAACCCTCAACCCTTAAACCCTAATCTCTCGACCCCTATACCCTCTTAATCCATCAAACCTCAATCCTCAACCCTTAAACCCTAATCCCTCAACCCCTATACCCTCTTGATACCTCAACCCTCAAACCTCAACCCTTAAACGTTAATCCCTCAACCCCTATACCCTCTTAATCCCTCAATCCACATACCTCAATTCTTAAACCCTAATCTCTCAACCCCTATACCCTCTTAATCCCTCAACCCTCAACTCTCAACCCTTAAACCCTAATCCCTCAACCCCTATACCCTCTTAATCCCTCAATCCTTAACCCTCAACCATTAAAACCTAATCCCTCAACCCCTATACCCTCTTAATCCCTCAACCCCCAATCCTCAACCCTTAAACCTTAATCCCTCAACCCTCAACCCTCAACCCTTAAACCCTAATCCCTCAACCCATATACCATCTTAATCCATAAAGCCTCAATCCTCAACCCTTAAACCCTAATCCCTCAACCCCTATACCCTCTTAATCCTTCAACCCTCAACCCTTAAACCCTAATCCCTCAATCCCTATACCCTATTAATCCCCCAACCCTTAAACCCTATTCCCTCAACCTCTATACCCTCTAGCCTATACATTGGACCCTCAACCCTAATCCCCTAACCCTATACCCTATACCCTCAATCCTCTACCCTCAACCTTAAAACCTCAACCCTTAATCTCTCTACCCTAAACCATCAACCCTTAAACCCTCTACGCTCTACCTTCAATCTTCTACCCTCTACCCTCTACCCTCTACCCTCTACCCTAATCCCCCAACCCTTAAACCCTTTAACCCACTTAGTAAATTCTCTACTTTAATCCCTCAAACCTCTTGACCCTTAATCCCTCAACCCTTAAACACTAATTCCTCAACCCCTATACCCTCTACCCTATACATTGGACCCTCAACCCTCTACCATCTTCCCTATAAACCCTTAAAAACTCAACCCTAAAGCCTAAAGCCTAAACCCTCATACCTTAAACCCTAAACCCTTCAACCCTCTACCCTCGATCATCTACCCTCTACCCTCAACCCTAATACCTCAACCCTTAAACCCACTTAGTAAACTCTCTACCCTAATCCCTCAACCCCTATATGCTCTACCATATACATTGGACCCTCAAACCTAATCCCCCAAACCCTATACCCTTAATTGTCCACCCTCAATCCTCAACCCTTAAACCCTCTACCCTATACAGTAAACACCCAACCCTAAATTCTCAACCCTCTACCCTTAATCCCTCAATCCTCAACCCTCAAATCCTAAAACCTCAACCTCGATACGCTCTACCCTATACATTGGACTCTTAACCCCAATCCTTCAACCATATTTATCCACAACCCTAATATGTCAACCCTATACCCTCAACCCAATACCCTAATCCCTTAACCCTATAGGTAGTCAACCCTATACCCTCTATTATCAACCCTCTACCCTATACATTGGATCCTCAACCCTCATATATCTATGTCTATTCCTTCTCTTCTCTCCTTCTCTCTATCCATCCATCCATCCCTATATACCCTTATCCATCAACCCTAAACCCTTAAACCCTTAAACACTCAACCCTCAACCCTCAACCCTCAACCCTCAACCCTCAACCCTCAACCCTCAACCCTTAAACCTCAACACTTAAACCCTCTACCTTCTACCCTCTACCCTCTACCCTCAACCCTCAACCCAATACCCTCTACCCTAAACCCTAATCCCTCAACCCTTACACCCTTAAATCCAAGAAAACTCTCTACGCTAATCCCTAAACCCTCAACCTTTAATTCAACAACCCTTAAACCCTCTACCCTCTACCCTCTACCCTTAAACCCTAATCCCTCAACCCCTATAACCCCTACCCTATACATTGGACCCTCAACCCTAATCCCTCGACCCTATACCCTCAATCCTCAACCCTCAACCTTAAACCCTCAATCCTCAACCCTCAACCCTCAACCCTCAAACCCTCTACCCTCTACCCTCTACACTAAACTCTCAACCCTCAATTCTCAACCCTTGACCCATATCACTCTCTCTCTATCTATACATCTCACCTCTCCCTCCCTCCCTCTCTCCTACCCTCTCTAATTATCTCTATCTACCCTCTCCCTCTTTCTAGGTACCTCTTGTTCAATCAATCCCTACCACCCTCTCTCGCTCCCTCTATCCATCTCTCTCTATGTCCCTCCCACTTTCTCCCACTCTCTCTCACTCCCTCTCTCTCCCTCTCTCTCATGTCTCTCCCTCCCATCCCCTCTCTCACTTAGGTCTCTCCCTCTGGAAACCTACCTAGATAAATCTCTCTCTATGTCTCTCCCCTCTCTCTATTTATCCCTCCCACCCTACCTAGATAAGTCCATCTCACTCCACCCCCCTCTTTCTCTACCTCTATCAGGTCACTCCCTTGAGCACCCTCTCCCTCTCTTAGGTCTCTCACTCACAGTCCCTCCCTCTCACACTCCCTCTCACTACCTATATCTCAAGTCTCTCCCTCTCACCCCCCCTCACACTCTTAAGTCTCTCCCTTTGGAACCCTACCTACATAACTCTCTCTTTCTCTTCATCTCTCTCTCTCTCTCTCCCTCTCTCTCAATTCTCTCTCTCCCACCTCCCTCTCTCTCTCTTCCCTCCCTCTATCCCTCCCACCCTACCTAGCTAAGTCCCTCTCACTCCAACCCTTCTCTCCCACTCCCTCTCTCTTAAACTCTCACTTCCACCCCCTCCTCCTCTCTAGACTCTCTCTCTCCTCCTCTCTCTCTCTCTCTCTCTCTCTCTCTCTCTCTCTCTCTCTCTCTCTCTCTCTCTCTCTCTCGTAAAATTATCCCTCCCTCTAAATACATACATAAATACATACATACTTACATACATACAAGAATAATACATATGTACATGCATTTACTACATCCATACAAGCATACATACATACATGTGTAGATACAATCTTGCATACATATAGGCATACATACAAGTATACGTACATACATACAAGCATGCATACATACATGACATACAAGCATACATGTACATACAAATATATCATCATACTTTCAATAGACTCAAATTTAACATAAAGGAGGACATAACACAAGCCTGTTATAATGTGCTCACGATATATCTTGGTTAACATGTTTCCTGCAAAATTAAAAAACCATGTCAAAACTGAGATATAACATGAGCATGTTATAACACGCTCATGTTATATCTTGCTTTGGGAATCCCCAATCCTTAGGATTGGTATTTCCTTGGAATACCAACCCAAAGGCTTGGAGGGCATTTCCAATGACCAGAGATGTGTTTTTGCAAATTCTGTTTAATATTTCACATAATTGAGTTCATTCTCACCATCGGGATTGCATGTGATTCAATATCAAACAAATCAAACATCTAGGTAATGTTACGTTCTCTCTTATCTAGATCCAATGATATAATTTTTTTCACTTTCTAACAATGTTAAGCCTTTCATCCATAAAAAAAAAATTGTATGTCTCTTTTTTGGCAAAAAGAAGTGTTTGGTGTTTTTTTCATTATAAATTAACCGCTCATCAAAATTTCTAATAAATAACATTTTTAGAAACTAGACTCCATTCTACAAATTTATTAAAAAAAAATCAATTATTTTCCAAAATTTGTAGGGGTAGCACAACCAAAAAATATTTTTCAGGAAGTTATCACTTCAAAAATTAGTAAAAAATCAAATAGTCATTAAAAAATTATCAAAAAATTCATGCATAAACTTTATACTGTTAGCTAACTTTTGACCATTATGATTTTAAAAATACTTTAAAAAAATTCACCGTACGAGGGTCGTACAAGAGTTGCTATGTTATGTTTTTTTCTGAAAAAAACACACCAGTTTGTGTATGTCCCTCTTTTGAACCCCTTAATCTCAACCATTTTTAAAATATATTAGTAGTTTAGAAAGTAGACTCAGAGCACTTTGATCCTTATTTTTGTTCCATCTCAAAATTTTGAGTGTAACTATCCTCAATTTCACGTCCAAGGTCAGTATTTCCTGATTTCAGAAAAAAGTTGTCCACTTAAGTCCCCTTTTTGGGAACCATCTTGGTTCACTTACCCGTATCTTACCTTTCTAATAATTCCAAGAAAAAACTCGTCTCTCCCACTTATGAGAATTTTTTAGTGAAAGAGAATACAATAATGAACAATCATGACAATCAAATTTGGTATTCTCCCAATATCTCTCCTATTTGTGAAGAATATATTTTGGTGTTAGAATATCCAATCAATGAGAGTTATGAGAATCCTATTTTTTTCTCTTTCCCTACCTCTCCCACTTAGGATGACATTATTGGATACAAGGATGAGACCATTAACACATCCCCTAATATCACTATGCCTATTTCTCCTATTTGTGAGAATGATTTGATACAAGAGAATGCCATCATTGATAAAAAAAAATCCAACCATTGATGACTCCTCTACTTGTGATGAAGTTATTTTAGAAGATCTAACCATTGAATGTCATGAACATCTAGTTTTTTTCCCTCCTAAAAAATTTCATACTAGGGAAGATATCATGGTGCAAGAAAATGACAACATTGACAATAGTAATGTGGCTTCACTAGATAAGGATGATGAGGTAAAATTAGACTCTCCTTCGCTAAAAGATCATCAAAATAATGATACGTCTTTTGAGGTTATGAACATTCAATATCCCTTGAAGCAATCTCCCAAGATACTACTTATCATTTATCCACCCTCACATCAATCACAAGTTCAAAACAAACTCGTGCTTATCTTAGATCTACCTAAAAAGAAACCATTATCCTCAGGAGATATCTTGAACTTTACAAGAAAATTTGATACTAAATTTTTTTGCAGCAACCAAGTTATAATATCATTGCTCACACATATAATAAAGGGAACAATAGGCAACCACAAACTATTCCTAATTCATTACCATTTCCCCAACCTATCTTTCCTAGTCCTCCTCATTTGCCTTTATATAGTAGAAAGGATTATGATCTTGTTGACCAACTTAAGAATACTCTTGATAAGATATCCTTATGGGATCTTATTCAAGCCTCACCTAGTTATCATAACATGCTTCAAACTACTTTACAACAAGTTCCTATCCCTCCTAATTCCCAATCAAATGATATAGCATCCCTAATTCAAGGAATGAGTTTAGACATTGTTTTCCACCAAAGTGAACTACCTCCTTTGGAAGTGCAAAAATAGTATGAATCTTCCATGATACTAGCTCGCATTAATATGAATGGGATAAAGAGAACCCTTTTTGACAATGGATCTTCCCTTAATGTGTGTAGTGTAATCCTCTTGGCTAAGCTTGGAATGGATAATATTAATATTGAACTTGATTATTTTTCCATTTGTGGGTTTCATAACGTAGGAAAAAAACCGCTTGGTTTGATCACATTACCTATTTTAGTTGGAAAAGACACATTGCAAACTCCTATCCATGTTATGCCTCAAGATCTTTCATATAACCTTATTTTGGGAAGATCATGGATTCATGAGATTCATGTAGTACCTTTGACCCTTCATTGTATAATGAAGTATGTCTATGACAACAAGGTTTATATGATAAAAGTTGTGCTTGAACTAAATATTTGTCTACACACTAAGAAAGATAAAGAAAGTCCTTTGAAAACATTGACAACAACTACACAAGTGGAACCCATGCAAGAGAAAAACCAAACAAAAAAATATTGAAAAATTCACAAAGTTATTGGAACCTTAGATTTTACATCTACATTCATGGGTGAATACAAGATCATAACAAAAAAAATTGAAAAAGGAAAAGAACCAACAGTAATGTCAACAAAAAATTCAGAAGAACTTTCAAAAGCATCCACTTCAACCACCTTATAAGATGAACCAAATTACAAAAAAAACTTTGATGAAGTTGATTACAAACTGTTAGAGTAATTGGGTATTTACTTTATTAATTAAACAATATTTGTTTAATTACGTAAAGTTCCCTTTTTACCTATTTTCACTTAAGCGAACATTAGGTGCATAGTAATTAATTACTTTATTAATTATTATTGTGCAAGCCTAGGGTTTTCCTTTTTAGGGTTTTCATCTATATATGGTTGAAAACTATCTTTTGTATCATTATTCATTTTACATTTTATGGTGAATACATTGCTCCACATTCTTGAGCATTTCCTTTGTTGCTTCTCTTTGCTTCTCCTTGTAATAGGTTATTTGCTTGCAGAGATCTTTGGGCTCCTATGAAGTTGTATCTTCTCAACTCCAACATGGTATCAGAGCTTCAGATTTGCAACTGCTTGTTCTTGTTTTGAGAATTTTGCATTGGAAGCAAATCTAGAGTTCTAAGGTTTCTTCTTGTGGATTCAGCATACTCAAAATTTTAGGTTCACTTTGGGCCCAAACGGATAGTTCCATTGGATTCGTAGTGCCCAAAAACCCTAAATCGGCTGTCAAATCGTCGATTTTGGTTACAGTCAACCAAGGATGCAAAAAAAAAAATTAGGGTTTGGCCATACGACCCCCTCAGCAAAAAAATCGCAAAAAATAAAATCAAAAATCAAAAACCTAAGGTTTTTGATTAAATTTCGGCAACCCGTTCAATTTTTTTCGGCCACCGGCTGCGTCGCCAAGCAGCCACCAGTACTCCGCTCTGACGCCACTCGTGCTCCGCTCGGCTGCCACCTGCCCCACCAAGTTGCCGCCCCCACTCTGTGCCTAGCTCGATCGCTTCCCGCCAGGCTTCGCCTACTCCCGCTGATTCCGCTGCCAACTCCGTCTAAGCTCGCCCAGAGCACCGACCCCACCGAGCTCGCCGACTCTGCGGGCTCGCTGACCCATGTTGGCCCCTCCAGCCCCCGTAAGCTTTAAACCCTGCTACCAGATCCTATGGGTGACCAGCACCCAGCCACCAACCCCCTAGTTGTCCATGTGACCAAGGGCCGAAGACTTTAGCCCTTAAGGGCTATGAACATTTTTTTTAGCACATTGGAGTAGCTTGCGCTAAATCAGGCGTAAAATGGGCATTTTTTCTTGGATTTTCAAAAACGAGATATCATCAGAAAGCTGGTTTCGATGCCATTCTAGTGATACTGGTAATTTTTCCTGATTTTGCAGTTTTACAGTCTTTTTTGCCAGTCAAAGTCAGAACTTGGTTTTTTCACTCCAAGGGGCGCATCTTTTGCGTTTGAACTCCATTTTATGCAAACAAATAGGTGTTGAAAAGGTATTATAGTGCTCTTTCTAGATATATAGCCTATTTTATCAGAATATTTACCAAGTATTTTTTATTCAAATTTTTGTTTTTTTACACTTTGCTCAATTACTTGGTCATTGTGGCTCCTACATGGGCTTTGTTTGCATTGGATGGGTTATATTGATATGATTTATCATTACTAAGATCATTATTCTTTGAATTTTTCATTTGAAGAGTTATCATGGGTTTTTCTACTCACCCTTCAGCTCTTCTGGAACGGGGTAATTATGAGTCATGGGCAAAGGGTATACTTACACATTGTAGGTGGCTTAATATTTTGCCTTATTTGTATGATCTCATACCTGAACTAGCAACTTTAGAGGGAAAATTAGCATGGGATATCATTAGAAATCACATAGTAGGAATTATATTGTCTAGTGTTGATCATGATTTTATGTTGGCTATATCAGACATTAATTGTCCTCACCCACTTTGGACACCTCTTTGGGAGATCTATGGAGACCCACTTCTCTCTCCATTCCCAGAGGATCCTGCTTCAAATTGTCTCTTACCCATTGCTTGGAGAGAAAATACACCCTTTGATCATGATACTTTAGAGGAGCTTGAGTATTTAGACACCCTTACATGTTCTGATGGATCAAAGGTTTGTCTCACAGTTCCTACTCTTCAGACTGAGACTTCATCAACATCTCTTGTTGTTCTTCATTCAGTGCAACAGGGAATCATACATCTTCCAAACATAGCTACTTTGGAATCTTATGTTACAGACATATCTTTCTTGTTTGTGGAGTCCTATATTGCAGATTTGAAGGATTATTTTGAGGACATTCATCTCCTCTACCTTGACAGTTAGGTTATCACTGTTCGCCCACCATTATCCACGCATTCAGAGGTTGCATTTTAGTATTCTCCACATCAGTTTGGATTCGGCATTATTTGTTTCCATTTAGACAGTGAGACTCTTCAGTATCCTATCATGGCACACATCTTGAACAGATTGGTTCATCATTCTTCACAGGGTTTCTTCGACATCATCCTTTGGATCCATTTCTTCCCAAGGGGAGGAATATCATTTGCCGCTTCAGGATCTCCTTTTCAATTCTATATCAGGCATCTACCATTGTGACAAGAGTTTCTTCATTGTGGGGGGGCCTTCTTCTCTCTTTCTATCTCTCCTATGGAGACCCTTGTACATGTACTTATATGATATAAGTTGTCTATGGGGGGTATAATGTTATCCACCTCCTATCCTTCTTTCATTAGTGCATTGCATTCCTTCCTTGCATTCTACTTTGGGGAGGAATTTTGTTCCCACTGGGTTTTCTCCTTTACCCCATTTCATTTTAGTTTGCATTGATTTTGTACATGGGTACCTGATCTGGCCTTGTTGTCGGGACCCATTGCTTTTGTTTTCAGTAGCTTCTTCTAGGTTTTAGCTTCTCCCTAAGTCTAGCTTAAGGGGGGGTGTTAGATTAATTGGGTATTTACTTTATTAATTAAACAATATTTGTTTAATTACGTAAAGTTCCCTTTTTACCTCTTTTCACTTAAACTAACATTAGGTGCATAATAATTAATTACTTTATTAATTATTATTATGCAAGCCTAGGGTTTTCTTTTTTAGGGTTTTCATCTATATATGGTTTAAAACTATCTTTTGTATCATTATTCATTTTACATTTTCAGGTGAATACATTGCTCCACATTCTTGAGCATTTCCTTTGTTGCTTCTCTTTGCTTCTCCTTGTAATAGGTTATTTGCTTGCAGAGATCTTTGGGCTCCTATGAAGTTGTATCTTCTCAACTCCAACACAAACAACCACTAAATCCAAAAGAAATGGAAAAACTTTATGGAAAAGGTTATGAACTTTTGAAACAACTTGGTTATAACAAAACAGGATGTAGTGCTAGAGAACAAGGCATTTTTTTCCCTATAGAGCCTAACACACAAGAAATCACTAGTGGTCTTGGTTATTGTTGCTCAAAAGAAACAAAAGGATAAAAAAAGTACTCACTTAAATACCAACACTATTACAAAATATTCTTCTAAGACAACTTTAACCTTGGTGCATCCTGAACTAATCAATACTACATATGGGAATATGTCATTGGATATGCATAAAATTGATACTTTTTCTACTCATTATAATCAATAAAATTATTTTCTACTCCTTTTCATGTGGTAGTTGTAGTATCATAGCATATTCACTACAATGCATGGGGGTATAAACTTGGATTTATGCAATCATATTTTCTTTTTGCAAGGAGTGGCTCAGCATATCATCATTCATTTTTATCTCACCTTTTGACATTGGGGGGCAAGGGGTTAGATAGTATTGTCATAGTATTGAACTTTTCATTGTCTCTTTTGGGCTAGTTGACCACCTTCCATGTATATATAAAGAGAAATCTTGGGATGCAAACAACATGCCTCAAGTTGGCTCACATGTGACATACTTTTATTTTTTATGTTATCTTTACCATTGCATTTTTGGGGCAACCCCTTTTCATGGCATAGCTTCATTTGTAAACATATGTTTGACATGTGTCTTTCCAAATAAGCTCTTGTGTCTTGTTTAATATTTATGATTTTTCTACTTTAAAGTAACTGCTCACAGCATGGTCTTTAATAATTTATTTAAAGTGGGGGCATACATTGGCATTATCATTTTGAAATTTATTTTATCTTATCCTATTTTCAATTTTTTCATAAGTTTTTAACATATCACACCTTGCTAGGCCTTGTGAATCTCAATGTTTCAACCCTTTTTAATGGCCACCAAGCATAGCACACTTTTCTTGCCTATGGTGCCTTGTTTGTTCATAAGTGTGTTTAGCACAATGCATCTTGATAAGCCTTATGAATCTCAAATTTCATATTGTGTGGTTACTTATTAAAGTTATCAAAGGTGTAACCTTGGTATTTTATGAGAGCCTCATAATATTATCTTATTTCCACCCTTGGGGGCTCACCTAGTGGACAACGGATTTCACTAGCATGTGTGAGCGTGCATTATTTGTTTGCATATTGGACAACAAGTTCCACTTGTAAATTTTTTTGGACAAACAATTGATGCATGATCCACATCATGTTGGATAGTCAAGGCTTGATCCACCCCTCTTTATTTTTATTTTTATTTTATTTATTTTAGTCTTTGACATTGTATGTTTTTGTATCTTGTCTTACTGCTGCATATCAGACATCTTGTGTGTCTTTCTTTGTTCTTATGTTGGTTTTCCATGAGTTTTTGATCTTGGAGGCTTGGATATCTCCTTGATATTTTTCATCCTATATTAATAATATTTGTACACTTGGACCCCTCTTGATGTGTATCTGTCTACTTTAGTGTGAGTTTGTGTTTTTGCTCATCCTCTCACTAAAGTGGGGGCTAAATGTATTGTAGAAAAATGCAACCCTTTACATTTTCTCTTGATTGAGAACTCCTTATTAAATTATACTTAATAATACCTTAATTTAGTTTTTTTAAATGTACCTTATTACATTTACACACTTATTTAGGCCCTCTTAATTAAATTTACCTTAATTATTCATTAATTATGCCTTAATTGTCCCTTTGATTTATGTATAAGCCTAATTAATTACATTTCTCGAAGGGGAAACCCAACATTAATTAATTCCAATACATAATACTTCACATTGAGAAATGTGTGTTCCAAGAATTAGGACCTGGGATCCATTCTCCCAGGGTCCTCGTTAAGATCTTGAACCCATTTTTAAATCATGTTTTGGCAGTATTTTTATCATACCAAATTCAAATTTCAACTATCAGCTTGTAATTTTTATTTTTTAGGAAATTAAGGATAAATGTCTATAAATACAAGTTTATTTTATTAATTCAAGTAATCTAGCAAGAGGCTAACTTAACAAGAGTCAAGATTATTTTCAAGAGCATTTAAGAGCATAATTTTTCATCATTTGTTGCAACATTCAAGATCTTAAGCATCATGTCAAATTTATGTAGAATCATGCATGTTTTTGGAGCTAGCATTGTGATGTAGGTTTCAAGATCAAGTTCAAGAATTCAAAGCATCATTAAATTTTCAAGATAAACATCACCAATCAAGCTATTTCATGCAATTTTCAATCCTTCAAAGATCTTCATTCAAGAGGTGTATTCAAGGGTTTGTTGAATTAAAACATTGTATTGTTCATTCATCATTTATTTCATTCTTTCATTATTTCATTTCAAGGTTTAATTACCAAAATGGTGTTTGACCAAGAAAAACATCCATTCACCAAGAACAAAAAAAAATCCCCCTCTTGTGTTTGTGTTGCAGATTTGTAGGTTCATAGGTTGAATAAATGTTGAAGATCTCAAAAGTGCAAAATTGCAAAGTTGCATTTGTTGTCATCTTATAGAAACTCAGATATTGAATTTATTTTTCAGACCATTTGACTATGAAAATCAGAGGATATATAAGTGTAGAAAGAGGAGAAAAGGACCTGGAAATCAATTTTTGAAAGGTAAACAAGGACCCATTCACTTATAGGTGAATCATTCTCAAGATATATTCTGAAAATAGTGTTTTGTGATAGGTACATATAACATTTTCCATTCCCAGATCTGCTAGAATTTTTACTATTTATGATAGTTCTATGTTTCATCTTTTAGATTCAACCTTTAAATTTTATAAATGAGTGAATTTGGTATTTTTAATATTTATCCCGAAACTTTTGTTCAAGTAGTTTTCTCACTGTTTTTGTCAAGACACTTTACAACTAATTTTGAGGTAGGTTTTAAGTGTCTTCCACTCATCCAATTTGCATAAATTTTACTAATTCTATTAGATTTATGTTACATATACATGAATCAATTCTTAGGTTATATATTTAAGGTCATTTTCTATCGTATTTTCATCTCCCAAAAGTTCATTTTAGTCATATTTGTACCCTATCCACACACATAAAGGAAACTTGCAGATCTTCTATAGAATTGACTCACATAAGGGTTGAAAGTGAATTCTATCTTGGAGCACCTCATTTCTTGAATGAAATAGAAATTAGGTAGGTTTATTACACCCCATTTTCCCTTTCTATTTATAGTAAGTTTGGTGAAACGCTCCAAATTTGGTATAAAACCCCATGTGTTTTGCTCACCTTACCCTATTTTTCTATGTTTCACATATTATGTGCACTTTTTCCCATGTTGAGCTAGGATAATATATCTCTCTCACCCTCTCTCCCTCTATCTATTTATCTATCTCTCCCTCTATCTATTTTTTATGTGATTATGTTTCGTTCTTTGATTTCTCATGGGAATGAGTTGAATCTTGGTCATTGATTTTAGGAGACTAATTTGAGGATTAATTATCATGAGATTATATTGCTTTATCTTTCATGGATATGGATCTCGTGCTATGATTAGTTAGTTCTAGAGGATTCATTTTGAGGGATGGTTAACATGGTTATCTCTTTGTGAATATGTTATCATTCATTGATGATGAGTTTAGGAGATGTATTGGGTTTTTTCCTAATATGGAAATGGATATTTAGTTTGAGTTTATTTGGTTTGAGAGGCTTGGATCCATGTTGATTACATGATATATTTTGTGTTTGATCTATTATATTAAATGGGTTGGGTGTTGTAATGGATTTTATCTTGGGGAGTTATGGAGGAGATCATGCTTGACACAATTTGCATTTAAAAGTGTATGTAGGACATGCTACATGCTTATGATTTGTAGATTCTCTCTTTTTGGTCTTGGTTTTCTTCTTGGATGTTTGGTTTAATATGACATTGGTTTTGAGGTTGGGTTGGAGCTATGGTGATCATTGGGCTTTTGGTCATGTGTTTTCTCTGTGTTTTTGGGTGATGATATGAAGGATCCTTTATCTCTTTCCTTTGTTGGGTGTGGAGAACATGGGAGAGCGATGGAGACTTGTGGTGAGAGTTGTACTTACAAGTTATTGGTTTACATGTTTTAAATATCATTGTAGATGTTCCTTGGTACTACATGATGTTTTTCACACCTATGTTCAACTCTTGTGGTAGAGTTTGGATGCCTTCATATTTTTCATATTTGCATTATCCATGCAGTGGGAGTTCTTGGATGTGTATATTCTTCATTGACAAGTTTTCATATGGAGCTTGTGATTGCGGTTTATAGGTGGTATATGTTGATGCCATGAGTTTACTATGTTTTTATACCTTTGAGGTATGGATATTTGGATGTGTTAGCACTTATTTTGGGTGATATTTCATCTATGGAATTTGTATCTTGACAACTACTGGTGCATATTGATATCTTTGATTTGAGTGCTTATGTACTGGGATATTGGTTGGAGGCATGACTTATGCTTCTTTGTGACCGATAGTGTGGCTTTTCTTTGGATGTCTTCTTATCTTTGTTCGGTGGCATGATCGAAGATGAGAGCATTCATGTTTGGGATGGAGGTCATCTTGTTTCTTGTTACAAGTATCTTGATGGAGCACATGGAGCACATGGAGCACTTTGATTCCTTGATGCTATATGTGGCTATATGGATTGTTCCCTTGTTCATGTTCGAGGTTACTTGTTATCCCTTATACAATGTGAAAAATAGGTAGGAGAATGTTAGGAATTAGGTTTTGTACACCTTTCATAAATGTTTATAATGTTTAATTTATTATTATGTGTGTGGTACACCTAGGGAGATCTAGAAGTGTGTGCATCACTAAGAGTTAACATTATTAGGGCTACTTTATATGTTGTATGTAACATTGGGACATAAGTTGAATTTAAGTTGTGAAAATATATTAATTTAATATTGGGAAAATTTAATTAATAGAGTACCCAATATTAAATTTGGGGTCATGGTTTTGTAATCACATGGTTTTAGACACATGGTTTTATGTAATACCACTTGGTGGTTTTGTGTGAGCGTGTTTCTATAAAATAAAACACAAGGGTAGTTGTCTACGGTTGGCTTGTTGGGGTTTTGAGTCTTTTCCTAAAGAGTGCATATGTGAAGCATTTCATGGGATGTGTGTTTACATGCTTGGATACATGGAGGATGCAATAGAGAGGCTTATTGTTTCAAATGTGTTCATGGAGGATCTAAAGAAGTATTTTAGTGTTTATTTTTGAATAATATATTGAGCATGAAAGCTTTGGAGGCTATGTTTTTTCCTCTATGAGGGATTTTCCAAGGTATATATTGTGTCATCTTTTGATGGGTATGTTGTCTATTCTCTTGAATGTGGATTCTAAATACTTATTTGCATATATTTCTCTTTTGGGTTATGTGGAAATTTTCATTATATGGTTACAAGTTTTCATTCAACACACACACCCTATTTTTCTCTCCCTATCTTTATAACTTTGTCTATCCCCTTCTCTCCATCTCTCTCCCCCTATCTCTCTATACCTCTCTCTGTTACTTGTATCTATCACCTCCTTTCTCTCACACTCTTTCCCCCTCTATCTATATCTCCCTATCTCTCTCTTTATCTTTATCTATATCTCATTATCTCTAACTCTCTATCTCCTTATCTCTCTATCTCTCTCGCTATCCCTCTTTATCTCTCTACATCTCCCTCTATCATTATTGCTCCCTCTCTCCCTCTTCCTCTATAGATTTATCTATCTCTCCCATTCTTCTCTTTGTCTCTCTACCTCTCTACCTATATCTCTCCTTTTCTCTACCTCTATGTCTCTATCTACCCCCTCACTATCTATCCCCAACTCTCCCTCTCTCCTTTATCTCTCTCCTCTCTATATTTGAGTCATCTTTCTCTTTATCTCTTTATCTCTCCATCTCTATCTCTATTTATTTCTCTATCACTTTATCTTACCATTTATATCTAGATCTTTGTATCTCTATATTCCTTTATATCTCTCTATCTTCGTTTTCTTCTATATATCTCTTTATCTCTTCCTCTCTATTACTAACTCGCTATCTCTCTATATCGGTATCTCTCCCTTTACCTATTTTATCTATATATATATCCTCTCCCTCTCCCTTTATCTTCCTCTCTACCTTTCAATATTAAAGAGAGAGAGGGTGAGTGGAGATAGAGATAAGTTGAGAGTGAAGGCTAGCTAAATAAGTAGAGAGGAGATAGAGAGAAGAGAGATCACTAAAGGGAGAGAAATGGGGAAAGAGGGAGGGATGGAGTGAGAGGAACATAGAGAGAGATGCAAGATAAAGAGAAGTAGAGAGGGAGGGATGACGGGATATGTAAAGATAGAGAGGTAGTGTGGGAGGGATATAGGTAGAGGTAGGTAGAAAGAGAGAACGATGGAGATGGGGGATAAAGAGAAGTAGATATATATATATATAGAGAGAGAGAGAGAGAAGGTGGGAAGGATAGGTGAGGTAGGTAGAGAGAGGTAGGGTGAGGGGATATATAGAAGTATAGAGGGAAAGAGAAAGAGAGGTAAGGTGGGAGGGGCAGAGTGAGAGGTAGGTAGAGAGAGAGAGGGTTAGGGGAGATATGGAGAAGTAGAGGGAAGGGGAGAGAGAGAGGTACATAGAGAGGGAGAGGAAGATGGAGAGACAAGAGAGAGAGAGAGAGAGAGAGAGAGAGAGAGAAATGAGGAAGAGAGGGAGGGAGAGGTAGGTAGGGTGGGAGGGATAGAGGGAGAATTATGTAGAGATAGGGTGAGTGTGGATAGAGTAGATAGGGAAGGTGAGAGAGAGGTAGAGGAGAGAGAGTGAAGAGAGATATAGAGAGAAATATAAAGGGAGAAAGGGGAATAAGGTAGGGATGGAGTGAGAAGTGGGTATAGATAAATATATAGGGGATATATAGGGAAGTAGAGAGGGATAGAGGAAGGGAGAGGTAGAGATAAAGAGGTAGGGTGGGAGGGATATAGGGAGAGGTAGCTAGACTCCCACCTTACCTCTCTCTCTCTCTACTTCTCTTTATCTCCCATATCCATCTTTCTCTCTATCTACCTACATCTCCCTATATCCATCCCACCCTACCTCTCTATCTACACATCTCTATTTCTTTGTCCCTCTCTACTTCTCTCTATCTCTCTCTTTACCTGCTCCTCACTCCATCCCTCCATCATTCCCCCTCTCCATCCATTTTTATATCTCTATATATCTTCTATCTATCTCCTCTCTATGTCTCTTACCTTCCCTCTCCACTTCACTCTATCTTCCTCTCACATTACCTCTCTACTCTCTATAGGAGTGATAGGGAGAGAGGGATAGAGGGATATAAAGAGGAATATATATCTAAAGATAGATATGACTTGGGAAAGGTATTGGGGAAGAGAAAGGGAGAGATATAGATAGAGGGATGGAGAATGAGAGGGAGAGGGAGAGGGAGAGGGAGAAAAATATATATATAAAGAGGGAGAGATGGAGAGGGATAGAGGAAAAATAAATCTAAAAGGTATACATATATTGACAAAGTGGAAATGTCAATGATGTATCAAATGTGAAAATTAAAGGTCCTAATGTGGTTTCCAAGGATGGGTAGGGTAAGTAAAATTCATTTCACAATCTATATAATATAGAAAAATGTAATAATATAAAATCAATGAAGAATTGGGCATCCAAATATTTTCAAATATAAAATTGATATGTAAATATCATAAAATTATAGATCTAAGAAACCCTAATATGAATAAGAAACCATAGAAGAAGATTAGGTTGTGTATGATTTATTGGGTTTACTAAAATACAAAGAGGAAAATGAGGGAGAGGTAGAGATATAGGTCTAGATCTTGGGAGATAGAGATAGAGAGAGATAGGGAGGGCGGGAGAGAGAGGTAGGTATAGAGAGTGAGAGGTGAGAGGGAGAGATATAGAGAGACAACTAGAGGGATAAGGAGGGAGTTTAGATTGAGTTAAGTAGAGAGGGGGGGATAGAGGGAGTTGAGATTGATTTAAGTAGAGAGGGGTGATAGAGGGAGGAAGAGGTAGAGATATAGGTCTAGAGAGAAAGAGAGATC
Organism: Sequoiadendron giganteum; assembly: GCA_007115665.2. Taxonomy (NCBI): domain Eukaryota; kingdom Viridiplantae; phylum Streptophyta; class Pinopsida; order Cupressales; family Cupressaceae; genus Sequoiadendron; species Sequoiadendron giganteum. Next base: position 69,436,747 of record CM021105.1, read on the forward strand.
TAAAGAGGGAAAATGAGAGAGGGAATGAATGAGGGCGAGAGAGAGATATATATATTTAGAGCTCGAGGAGAGAGAGAGAGAGAGAGAGAGAGAGAGAGAGAGGGAAAGATAGGTCTAAAGAGGGACAAAGAGATAGGAAATGAGGGAGGGATGGAGAGGTAGATAAGTCTATGGATCAATATATTTAGAGGGAGAGATCTAAAGAGATAAAAAGAGAGAAGGAGGGAGTGAGGAGAGAGAGGTGGAGAGATAGGTATAGAGGTTATGGTGGAAATGATCCCGCGATACTAGTTTAGAATTTTTGGGCAAACTAGACACTGAACTGAGTTTTTTTAACTAAATCTTCACTTTCGGGCTCCTATAGCGGTTAAACCGTGAGGAATTTGAAGATGATGCAAACTAGGTATTTTTTAAGTTTTTTCTATAGATTATAAATATTATTTTTTCAATTTTTTTGAAATTAGCACTTCTTTTTTTTATCTCCTTCAAAAACTAGTTTTTGTCAGTAAACAACATTTTTAAGGAGTGATGCTCACTATATACAACATAACTTGTTTCATATGAGGGATACAATTCTAATTTTTTCGAATTTAGATTTGTAACTATAATCTCTAACTAGTTCATTTAGTTTCATAGTGTTTTATTAAATATTTTCTCCTTTATCAGGTTTCAAAGTCAAACCAATTACAATTCAAACATAGGCAGACTATATACAACATAACTTTTTTTGTATGTATTGAAATTCATTTTTTAATTTTTTAATGAATCAAAGACATCAATACCTAGCCTAAACATATTTTTAATTTTTTTTTTTGATAATCTTCTATTTTTCCACATGTGCAGAACAAAGAACTTGATTTTCGATGAAAAACCTACATTCAAAGAAATAAAAAATAAATATAATAATCAAATTTAATTTAATTAAAACTCTAATTTTTTGGAAGCTTATAACAAGGACTACATACTTAAAAATAATAATTTTTAAATGAATTCATTTGATCCCCCAAAAAGGTAAATCAAAAGTGGTTTTTTAATAGTATTTTGATAGGTGTAAAGGAGACTTCATTATAGGTATGGTTTATAACTAGTGTGGTTCTATCCAAGGTGGATTGCTCTAAGGTAGTTTGCTCAAATCCTCTTCAATCATTATCCTTTAAATGGAACTTTTCAAGCCTTAAATCATTATATTTTCTAAAAATATGTGATTTCAACAAAAATCAGGATCTCCTAGAAAGTGTAAACCACTATTGTGGTAGCACCAAGAGAGTGTAAAATATAGAGATAGAGGGAGGGACAAATAGATATGATGATTTATGAATATTCTTTCATATCCTTACTACAAAAAATATTAATTATTTCATTATTTTATCAAATATTTCATTATTGAAAGATTCATGCTTTATTTTGAAATTTTTTGAAAAAAGTATATTTAGAATCCACACACAAATTGCCACAAATCACTACTTTGCATCATCTTCAAATTTTTAACAGTTTAGCTACTATAGGTCTCATAAGATAAAGATTTAGTTAAAAAATTTGATGTGAATATCCATCTTGGGAAAAAAGTGAGAAAGTATTGTGATTTCACCTTGAATGTTTCAAGTATTTTTGAGATGATTGCTACAAACAAATCATGAAAAAGGGACTTCATTTGTAAAAGTAGTGAGCTTTTGATGTTTCAAAAATAGAATATGAAATTAGATAATTATAATTATTTTTTGTGTATAATATAGATACACTACCTAGTTCATTGTGTAGATCTCTAAATTACCTTTCCAATTCCTATAAAATATAGAAAAATTGATAAGAAACACAAAAGTTATGCCCATTTTACTAAAGAGGCTTTTTGGGCTTTTCAAAATGGATATCCATTTTGTCAAAAATAATATAAAAAAAATACCCGTTAGATACCCGTTTTGAAGACATAAATATGGGCACCTGTTTCAACAAAATGAAAATCTATTTTGTTTTTCAAAATGGATATCCATTTTGAAGACATGGAAATGGGAGCCTATTTCTAAAAATTGGATAGCCACTTTTTTTTTCAAAATGAATATCTAATTTAAAGACATAAAAATGGATTCCATTTGTTTTCACATAGTTTTTTCCCTCCAATTTTTCCTCAGGATTGCTTTGGGATTTGGCTTGGGGTTGTCAAACCTGAAAAATTCAACTACCTCAACGTGTTTAGAAGTTCCATCCTCTCTTCACAACTTCACCCTTCATAATGGCAAATTTTTTCATTCGAATTTGATGAAATGAAAAAGGGTTTATTTAGTAAATTATCAATATTCTAGGTCAACATAAGATATGCTTTATTCTGAATTTAATAGATAATTATTATTGATTTTTTATATGTACTATGTGTAAACCCCTAATTGATTGAAAAAACAACTATGATTTTAAATGGGTACACATTTTTTGAATTTCAAAGATGCATCACACTCTATGCTTCACAAACAATAGTTTAATTCTCAACCAAGATAGGGTGGTTGGACAAATGGTTTTTAATATTTAAAAAATATATATACTAGAAAACTCATAACTAATTATTTACTTGCAAAAAAATAACAAAAAAATATACATGCCACATATGGGCATGTGTCTACTTATATTAAAAGGTTTTAAAAATTATTATTTTTTCTCATACTTAGGGTGGTCGGACAATCACCTACTTTTTTTCCCCAAAAATTAAAATACTGCATTAAAATTTTAAATTTCCACTAAATCAAATTACTTTTTTAAGAAAAGGCCTAGTAGCCTACAAACAACATTTAATTTTATAAAAATTATATTCCTACATATTTTCCAAATTATGTTAATAGCCTATTCATATTTTAATGTGAAGTTGCTTAAGTCTATTTTTTAATATTTTTATTGCCACTTAGAGGCCTTGTTTGACCCATCATGATCTTGCATTGAACCTTAGGATCATGATCAAAGATTGGATTTTGGGTGTCATGATCATAGATAGGATATAGATCAAATATTGGATTGTCATGGGTTTCATAAGCATCTATTGGATCTTGGTCAAATATCATATTAACATGAATATTAAGATCATTTATAAGGACTTTCTCAATAACTTGATCTTGATTTGATTGGGTACAAGTTGTGACATTCTTTAGAGTAATATCTTGACATAGCCTTAGTTCATTCTTAGACTAGATTAATACACTTTTCTTTGTATTTATTTTCCCCATATCAACTAGGCCTTTAATATGTATTCCTAATGTCACTTTTAATAGTATGCTTAAACTAGTCTAGGATATTTTTGGACCTTATGACACATGAATTTTAGACCTTTTGAGTTTTATGGAATTCATGAAAATTTTAGGATCATCTTCCCTTGTGGATGGAATAACAAAAACGGTGGTGTTTGATGGTATTTGATCTAGGATAGGAATAATGGTAGGAAACTCATGGATAGGTGTCGTGGACATGAATTTCTTGTATTTGTTGTTTCATTATTTATCCTATGTGAGTAGTTCTTGGACAATATCTTTAGTAGATTGGGATGAATTAAATTAATTGGGTGAGAATGATTTTGAGGAGGCCAATGCAAATTATTTGGAAGATGGAGATGATATAGCATATTTAAATGAGTTGGGTGAAGAGCATTCAAATGACATGGATTGGGGTGATGGTAGAAATTGTTATAGGATTTTTTCCTTGCCAAAGGTGGGATAAGGATGAGTAATGGATGTCTGATTTTGGTTCATGAGGTGGCTAGTGATTGGGAGGTCTTGATTTTGTGGGATATGGGAATTTATGGTAGGGTACATATGGAATCTATGAAAATATAGTCCATTAGGATATCATTAATGGTGTCTTGGTCAATTTTATCATCATCATTTAATAAGGGTCATATTTAGGTTGATTGATAAGATTGTCCTCATCATCAGAAGGATTATATTCAAGTTGGTAGATAAGATCATCCTTGTCATTATAAGGATCATATTTAGGTTGATAGACAATATTATCATCATCATGATAAGGATCATATTTAGATTGGTAGAAAATACCATCCTCATCATCACAAGGATCATATTTTTGTTGATGGAAAATTCCATTATTGTGCTTGGCTTGATGTGGAAAAATGATTTCATCTAAAGGACTCATGGTGTTGGATTTTTCCTTTGATTGTGATATGTTTTCTTGGTTTGATTATGATAATTGGGTTTGCTTTGATTATGAGTTTGGACTTTGTTGGTGTGGGATATGGATCGATTATTTAGTTAGGTTCTTGTATTTTCAAAATTGGTATGATTTGGATTTTGGATTTCTTTGACTTATGGTGAGTATGCCTAAAGGATAACCCAAGTGGACTTCATAGATGACTTGGATGCAATATGTGGATGGATAAACTAGATGATTATGACAACCCCAAGGATGGAAATAGATTATTAGGTGGAGTATGTGGATTTGAATCACTAAAGTTGGATTATAGTTTAAGTCTACACACTCGAATCTTAAGAATAATTTGACTATCACTTGCATCGAAAGGACGTGCAATGGTTACGCCAATTGTATTTTATATTGGTGTGAGTCAAAATAAACTATATGATTTGAATACTATTTTGCATAAAATATGTTTTGGAATTTTTTACTTGACAATAAATCATTTCAAAAATATAGGACTAAAAAGAATGTACAATAGACTCTTATTAGAAATGATCAATTGATATTTTATTCAAATTTATTATTGAAAATTAATAGTATAAACATTTGTTGCCTTATTTTTAACTACTCCTTTCTCGTCAACAAAAATGTACTCTTCAAACTGATTTTTTTAACTATTATTAGATAGAAATTGTTGGAGTACACAAAAGTTTGATCAAAATTCAAGCTCTCATCTAATCACATTGATTTGTTTTTTATAAGAAGAGAATATATGTACATTTCGTTTAATATATCCTTCAATATTCGTAGTGGAACCATTTTATCCGAGTGTAATATTTTAGAAACTTCAGGGCCTCAGCTTGTTTAAGAGTAAGTTCACTAGCAACATTTTGATTCAGCTGGGAAGTATTTCAAATATTGGGAGACTTAATATAAAAATGTAAGAATTTTTCAAAAAATGAACATCCAAGAACCTATCTTCTATAGAGTTAAAATTAAAATGTTAAATAGACAATTGCTTAATAGATCACACATCTAATTGAAACTTGAAATTCGTGTCATGTTCTATCTCTATACTTTATGAATCTTTAAAAAATTGTGGATTGTGATGAAGCTATTTTGTAGATCACATAAATTTAGTAATGAATTGGTGGAGTCTTCAGAGATTAAACAATGAGCCTTAGGATGATTAAAGGTCCCAAAATTTTGTTGATGTGATGTTTTTTTTAAGACATTCAAAAGTGATGATTTCAACTATGACCAAGGAATGATTTTGTATTGATGATGGGCGTGGACTATAAGGATGATGTGGATAAAATATGGTAATGATGATATGAGGATGGTGGATAAAAGTTGACATTGAAGGGAGGATTCAAGAATGTACTAATGTTTGCAAAGATGTTGGATGTGACTCAAAGATGAGTTGGATTATATGACCAAGGGGATAATGAGTGAAAAAAGGATGTGTACCTTGTAGTCAAAGGTATGTCAAGTGAATGTTTTGATAATGGGATAAGTCAAAGTATGGACAATGGATTAAGGACTAGGGATGTGGTTAAGTTTGACCAAATGTGAAATGGACAAGGTATGTGGTTGATGTGGGAGATTTTGGGAAAGGATTTTGTGATGGCCAATGATAAATAGGTTTTGAACTAAATTATGGTTATCAAGAGTTTTGACTTCAACATTTATGTTTCATAAGGATACCAATGTGCAGTGTTTTTGAACAAGCAAAAATACTTCAAATTGGATTTGAATCAAATTTGGTAGTGAAATTTTACAAACATGCACTTGGTATATACAAGACTCGAAGAAGAAGATACAAGCAAGCCTATATTTATTCAAAAAAGGTGTGTTTTAACTTAATGTGGACCCGCACAATAAAATAACTTTGAGTGGTTAATTAAGGTATGCAAAGGACATCTACCACCCTACACCCCTTACCTTGAAAGGACAAGGCCAAATCTAGGAATAGGTAATATCTCAACACGAGAAGGTACATGGTGAGTACCTTCAGGTGTGATATTTTACCGTGTGCCATAATTTTGCAATGGATGAAAGGTCTTAAGCTAGGATACAAGGCTTATCTAGGGGTACATCCTCTAAATACCACAATGGTACATGGGGCCTAATATATGGATTTGAAAGTGAAAGAAAGTCAAATAATTGGGAGAAGAGGGTAAACCACCCTCCTCTTTCACTTCTCCAAGATACAAAGTTCTTGAGGGCTTAACTTGAATGAAAAATAAACAACTTCCAAGAGGCATGTCTTTCGATTCACCTCCTTTTTTTTATACTCCATTGAAATGTTGGATTTGACATCATCCTTTGGGGTGATGAAATCCCCAAGAATTCCTCTTTAAAAATAAAATCGATAACACTTACTTTTGATCCTCAAGATCACTCTAAGGTGCGAGAGGAGAGCATACATGAGTGTGGTTGGGGTTTAAAAAACACTTGTTAATTATTATCCCAAATCAAAATGTGAAGTAAGTTTTAACCCAATTACAAAGTGATAAAATAAAATGCAGACAAAGCACATAGAAAAATAAAAGGTCAATGTAGACACATAAAATTGACCTAAGCCTACAAACTTTATTTTTCTCCATATTTCTTCTCAACATTGTTAAAATATTTAAATTATGTCCCTTAGTCCAAACTCAACTATTAATTAAATAATTCTCAACTATTTAATTCATTCATATCTTTTATTCCTCCTCACTATTTAAATAAATAAATTACATTTATTTTATTTAAATACGTCGCTAATTTCTTATGTTTCTCTATAATTAAATAAATTATTAAATTTATTTAATTATTATTTGTCCACTATTTACTCTTAATTATTTAAATAAATAAATTTATTTATTTATTTAAATACTAAGTAGGAGGTTTCTTCCACAGCGTTTCAAATTATGATATTGCTATCAGGATTCAACCGTGTCGTTTTCGAGTCAAACTCATTGACCCATGATTCATGAGTAGTGGTTCACAAGAACCCATATCTCATGATAATGAATGGTCCACTTAGCACTCATTGCATCTAGGTGATGCTCACAGAGATGAAGCATTGGTATGTCCCGGGAGGTCACCCATCCCAGTACTGCTCTAGCTCAAGCACACTTAACCACAGAGTTTCCCCCAAGGTTAAGCCCACTTAGCTTGCTACACCATTTGCAAAACCTTCAGCAAGTGTTGTGCCTTATGAACCATTCATTATAGAGCCCCTTTAGCTCATCAATTGATTAGTAGGAGGTTTCTTCCACAACGTGTCAAATTATGATATTGCTATCAGGACTCAACCGTGTAGTTTTCGAGTCAAACTCATTGACCCATGATTCATGAGTAGTGGTTCACAAGAACCCATCTCTCATGATAATGAATGGTCCACTTAGCACTCATTGCATCTAGGTGATGCTCACAGAGGTGAATCATTGGTCCGTCCCGGGAGGTCACCCATTCCAGTACTGCTCCAGCTCAAGCACGCTTAACCATAGAGTTTCCCCCAAGGTTAAGCCCACTTAGCTTGCTACCCCATTTGCAAAACCTTCAACAAGTGTTGTGCCTTATGAACCATTCATTATAGAGCCTCTTTAGCTCATCAATTGATAAGTAGGAGGTTTCTTTCACAATTGATGAGGTAAAGGGGCTCTATAATGAATGGTTCATAAGGCACAACACTTGTTGAAGGTTTTGCAAATGGGGTAGCAAGCTAAGTGGGCTTAACCTTAGGGGAAACTCTATGGTTAAGCGCGCTTGAGCTGGAGCAATACTAGGATGGGTGACCTCCCGGGACGGACCAATGCTTCACCTTTGTGAGCATCACCTAGATGCAATGAGTGCTAAGTGGACCATTCATTATCATGAGAGATGGGTTCTTGTGAACCACTACTCATGAATCATGGGTCAATGAGTTTGACTCGTAAACTACACGGTTGATTCCTGATAGCAATATCATTATTTAAATACGTCATTAATTCTAATGTCTTCTTATAATTAAATAAAGTCTTATGATTTATTTAAATTATTGGCCACTTTATTCATCTTCTCCATTAAATAATTATCATTAATTATTTAATTGTCTCATTGAATTTTCTTCAAATTTTAAATAAAGTCATTTATTTGAATTCCCCACTTTCTATTTTTCCCACCAAATAAATAATTTGAAACTGTCACATGACCCCATCACTTTTGAATTAAATTAATTTTTAATTCAAAAGGTCAACATCACTTCTTGAATCAAATAATTCTAAATTCCTATTTGATTCTCCAACAACTTCATTTTCTTCATGCAAAATCTCCTTGTCACATGCATTTTTGACCTTTGATTTGATTTTCACAAAATCAAATCTAAGCCCTCCATTTCAAATTTTAACCTAACTTTGTCCTAACCCTAATTGCTAGTTGTCACATGCATTTACAAACTTTGATCTTAGGGCATCTCTCAAATTTTAATCCTGGACATTAATCCAAAATTGATTTTTTTATAAAAAGACAATGCCAACCTCATTTGGGGACTTTTATCATCTCCTGACTTCATCACTTCATCATCTCACTCTTCATGCTTCAGAATTTAGGTTTCCACACTTCTTCATGCTTGTAGAAATTTGAGTGCACTTGCATTTTAGATCAAATCCTTCAATATTTGGTTAGGCCTTGTCATAGTCATAGCTGCTCACAAAAATCTGAGGGCAAACATCATTTTGCAACAAATGGAGAAGGGCAATGAAGGTCAATCATGGAGGGCATGAAGGTTGTTTGGTGAAATTCTTCTTTTCTTTATGCTATTTTCCTCATTTGTACTTCATTGTTTAGCTAGGGTTTGTTTTGAGCATTTTATTTCATGCTAACCTAGATTTTTGCCTTAGTTACAATCTATAATCAATTTCTTCAGCCAAGTGTCCTACAAAAACCACTTGAGTTAGTAGTTTGCAAGATTTGAAAGTTTGAAATCATGAAAGACCTTCACACAAATGTCAATGAAAAATAGAAAACAATAATTCCGACAAGAAAATAAAGTAGAAAAATGGTTTCTTTGATTTTTTCTGATAAATTTAAAAAACTACATTGAAAAACAATAAAAAAATCAAAAAGTTATGATCAAATGAAGTTTGAAAATGCAAACATGAGTTTAGAGAAGGATAATTGAACTATAGATCAAAGTTTGAAAATATCACCCATACCACAACGTCCATAACAAAACCATACCACAAAATCTCAATGGTGTTGAAAGGAGGGCTTTAGCCCTTGGTTGCTCGACTCCTAGTCACTAGTCACCTAGGTGACTGCCAACGGAACGCTAGAGGGCTAAGTTGGGGGACGGGGGACTTGTTTTAAGATGCTTAATGTGACCATAGTATCGATAGGCACAAAATTAAAAAGGGTTGCAGATTTGAAAGTTGCCTTCAAACAAAATTAAATGATTTTGGATTTCAAATAAGTTTACGAGAAAATTTTAAATGAGTTTAAAATATCTTGTTAAAACACCCAAAATTCATCGGTCTAGGTATTCACGGGTTTGTAAGAAAAACACGTGAATTTCAATAAAATGCATGGTTTTCAACTATATTGAAGGTGGTTTACCTAAAATGTGCATTTTGATCTTTTTTTAAAGGTGGCTTTCACTATGATTCCTGGTTTTCACCGATTTAAGGGCAGCTTTCAGTAAATTCATAGTTTCAATAATAAATGTGTGGTTTTTGAGTTTTCTAGGGTAATTTTTAACTAAAAAGTTCATGGTTTGAGACTTTTAAGGGCGATTTTGGCATTTTTATAGGTGTTTTTTACTAAAATCAAATGGTTTTGGCTATTTGAAAGGTGGTTTTGTGGTATCAAGGCAATTTTGATTGGTTTTTCAAAAAGTGTGGTTTTACAATTTTATAACATTTTTTAAATCTTGGATTGCGTGCTATTGCCAAGTACAAACTTGCAAAAACCTCAAAAAAATGTCAATAATAATAAGTATTTTATATTAAACTCCATCTCCCAAGCACTTTGATAACAATCGTGGTGTCTATGTTTGTCTCCAACAAACATGCAAGAACTTCACTACCAAAACTTGTAAAATTTGTTAGTCTAAATCAATAGTAAAATGCATAAAAATAAAAAATGGAATGGAATACAAGGCTATTCCCCAAGAAGACTCGCCAAAATCTATGTACAAATTTAGAATTTGAAATAGAACCAAATGCAAAACAAAATACCCCTATTCCAAACCATCGCAAGTCTTAGATAGAGTTCACATAAGAAAAATTCAACAAAGCATAACATCAAAAATCAACATAACATGTTAACATGATCTCCATTGTGGTTTGATTTGCTCCTCGATGGATTGATATGTGGATGTTCCTTACTTGAATGATACCAATTTTGACAACATATATTTAACTTGAATGATTATCGATTGATTTGGATAAGAGGGTGCTTGCATTTATAGATTTTGGGAATGAGGAATTGATGGTCAAGATTCGATTGTGAGATCAAGGGTAGAGAATGGTTGAGAGGAATTTCATAGGATCTAGGAGAGGATGAAAGGTGGAGATCAAAGTAGTTACAATGTGAATGACTAGGATTAACTTACCAAATTTAGTATGTAGTTGTGAGGATGAAGGAAATTAGGGACATGTGCGCCTAAGAAGGCTATAATTTTGGGATGTGTTGAGAGAATAATGGGACCATAAGGACACATGTTCCTAGGCATCCAATATTCTTGGAATGTGTTGAGAGAATAGTGGGAGCAGAATGACAAGTGTTCTTAGGTCTTCGTTATTCTTGGAAAGTGGTGAGGAAATATAGGATTAATTATATAACAACAATATTTAATTATTTTAACCACATGGATGAGGTGGATACTAAGTGGAAATATGTATTTATTTATTTGTGAGGAGATAGAAAAGGGTAGCTATTTAATTAAGTTATGGACCTTAGGTACTGAAAAAGGGATATGTCCTCTATAATTAGGATTAAGTGATTGAATTGTAGGATCGAATTGTAGACCTAGGTGATGAAATTGGTTGACTAGGGAATAAGTGATAGGTTTAGTGATGATGAACAGTACTAGGGAATATTTTAGGTGTTTATAGTGGAAAATGTCTCGTACTTATCAATTGATGAGCTAAAGGGGCTCTATAATGAATGGTTCATAAGGCACAAAACTTGTTGAAGGTTCTGCAAATGGAGTTGCAAGCTTAACGGACTTAACCTTGGGAAAAAAATCCATGGTTAAGCATGTTTGAATTGGAGTAATACTGGGATGGGTGACCTCTCGAGAGGGCCCAATGCTTTACCTTTGTGAGCATCACCTAGATGCAATAAGTGCCAAGTGGACCATTCATTATCATGAGAGATGGGTTCTTGTGAACCACAACTCATGAAACATGGGCCAATGAGTTTGATTCAAAAAACTATACGATTGAGTCCTAATAGCAATATCATTATTTGACACACCATGTAAAATACCTCTTAGTTATCAATTGATGATCGAAAGGGGCTCTATGATGAATGGACCATTCATTATCATGAGAGATTGGTTCTTGTGAACCACTACTCATGAAACATAGGTCAATGAGTTTCACTTAGAAAATTGTACAGTTGAATCTTGATAGCAATATCATAATTTGACACGTTGTGGAAAATACCTCCTACTTATCAATTCATGAACTGAGGGTGCTCTACAATGAATGGTTCATAAGGCACAACACTTGCTAAAGGTTTTACAAATGAGGTTACAAGCTCAGTAACCTTGGGGAAAACTCAATAGTTAAGCACACTTGAGTTGGAGTAGTACTGAGATGGGTGACCTCCTAGAAAGGCCAATGCTTCATCTTTGAGCATCACCTAGATCTGCAATGAGTGCTAAATGGACCATGAGAGATGGTTTCTTGTGAACCACTACTCATGAAACATGGATCAATGAATTTGACTCGAAAAACTATACAGTTGAATCCTGATAGCAATATCATAATATACAAAATGTTTGCTATAAAATAAATTACTACAATCTTCTATAAAATATATTTACAGTCTACTAAAACAAATATATGCAGTTCATATATACGGCATAGCAGATTTTCAAATCGTAAAATACGTCATAGAAGTCAAACTTACAGACCACAGACCATCAAGTTCCAGGGTTGCCTTCAACAAGAATTGCAAATGGCTCCCATCCGAGCTAAGTTGTGAGCCCTCGCATCACATGAAGACGCTGGAACAGGAAATCGCCCAACTAGTAACTAATTAAGGACCTTTCTGACAAACTCCAAAGAAGACGCACAGTTCTGTCAGGGCTTTCAGCGAGCTGGGACACGGCCTCCATTTACAAGGAAGGTTAGTGACCAAGCTTTTAAATATATTCGTAGTGTTCACAATGCTGTCTCAGATATAACAACAAAAATGAATGTTTCAACAATCGAGATCGATGTACGTCTGCTGCTGCTGTCAGTCCGATTCTATCTCAACAGGAATCGTTAGTACTTCTTTTTCAGTTGTTTGTCTTCAGCTCTTCTTCATTTTAGTGCTTTTAAAATAGTGTTATTGAATTTTCAAGAATTTAATAGAACATCCTTTGTCCCTATTTTGGAAGATGAATGTTCAAAGATTATACCGATGGTGTCATCGTTCTTCATTGTAGTGCTTTTAAAATAGTGTTATTGTTGTGAGTAGTCTTTGGTCTATTAGTACAGTTGAATGACTTGCAAACATATTTAGGTGAATAAATATCCTTCAGTCTTCAATTCTTAGCTAAAACAATTGATTATTCAAACAACTTCATCTTATACTGCCAATACAAACATGGTGTAAAAATGTTTTAGAGATTCAGTGGTTGCTGTTGAGGCTTTCTAGGAATATTTTAAAGCTGGTGGTCCCATGAGTTTAATAATGAAGTTCAGCTTAAACATTTAAGCTCCAAAATTTAAGGAATAAACTGCAATACTTTGATAAAAAATAATAAATAAAAATAATTTTCTCACATTTTTATTTTTTAGTAGGAATTTAAAATTTCAATGATTGACAAGTGGCAATAAAAATCTCCAAGCTTTAGGAGCAATTTCTAGCCCTACCTCAATTTCACCCCTCAAATCCGCAGTCCTTAAAGGTAAGGGCTGCTATTTTTAAAGAAAAGATTCTAATTAATCCTGTACCATAATTTTTTTTTGCTGCATAGGCCCCTTGCTCCATGTAAATAGATCCTGAAGCCCCGTCATGGGACCGCACTCTAATCCTCTTGTTGAGAAAAGAGATCTTTCAGACCATTGGGGATGCATAATACTAAACCATGAAATTTTAATAACTATGAATTTATCATAAATGTTTGCATTACATTTTATATCTTCAGATTAGCAACAACCTGCAGAACATTCAGTTGATGACACCAAACATCATCTCTGTAAGAAACCTTCCGAATCTTATTACTAGTCATTCTTACAGGCACAGAACAACTATAAGCCAATGTCATTGTTTGATGGCGTTGATTGTATACAAGCCTCGAGGAAACACTGGAGTGACTCCTGAACCTGATCTGATAGTAATATTTATAGAAAATCAAATCTAATTCTTTTCAGAATAAGATGTAAGGCAAGGAGGATTGCCAAACTGAGAACTATAATTTAAGAAGACTGGAAAATGGATTGCAACCCGCAGAAGTAAATTGGTAAGAGTTGAGTGAGTTAACTAACGATTGAAATAATAGTCAAATGATCAGAGTACACAAATTTATCAACCATTATGAAGACAAACTAGATCCTTTATGTACCCACGGACCAGAATAGGCAATCAAAGAATGCTCAAATAGTCAGAAGACTACTGGCAGCAGTGCAGCAAACATAAACTGTTTACAAGTCCCAACGAATTTAAAGGATATCGATAAACATTTACCAGTGTGTAAAGCCATGTGCATAGCTTCAACCTTCCCAACGATTTTCAAATACATTGATAAACATTTACTGTTTTACTAGTATGTGAAGTCATGTGCACAGCTTCAACTTTACCAATATTATGCAGAATTTCGATCAATTTGTTTGCTTATGAATTATGAGCCTGTGTGTCCCCCCAGTAGCTGTTTAGTTTCAGATGGATTGCCATCGATTAAATTGGAATGGCACTTTACAGGGCCTTTGCTCGACAGTTTATCAGAACCATCAGTATCCTTTGATTGGCCCCAAATCACAGCATAGAACCCTGACACAATAAAAAATGCTCCCACCACACTGTAAATGCAACACAGCAAAACTAAGCGTCAAATTTAGCTCTCGTCAGTATCTTTCCTCATATTTTAACAGTTCTCTGCTTATCAATAAGTAAAGGTTAGCTTAATCTACAGAATTCTAGAAAGCGGACCTTCCACAATGTAGATTGTCACCAAGAAAGATGGCTGATGCTATAGCTGCAATTACTATCCCGATTGGCTTAAACATTGATACAAATAGAGGCCCTTTCTTACAGATGCACCAAGTTTGCATAGTGTAAGTAAGCCCTGTACCAATAATTGCCTACAAGAGAAGGATCATCATGCTAATGGTCAATGAGTGTTTCTACTTGTAACTAGAAAACATGAGAACTTTAAAGAGTTGTTATTCTTACTGAATAGGAAATGCTTATAACATCAATGTCCCATTTTAGACTCCAAACAGCTAAGTTATGCTCAACAAGAGAGGTGAAAATAGCTGATTGCATTGTTGCAATTGTTGTGGTTAAAGCTGTAATTGACAGTTCAGCTGGATATCTTTTCAAAGTTTCCACCTGTACACACAATTTCTTATGAAACTATTGTTAGCAAAACATATCGAACAAAGATTCATTGGTAGACTAACTTCAAATTAACTACCTGCATGATGTTCCAAGTTGACCATGAGATCGAGGCCCCTGCAAGGAAAAAGGATCCTATGATCCAATCTTTGACTGATATTGTCTTCAGGGGAATATAGTGACTTTCATCTGAGTCATGGTTTAGAGACCAAATTTTTCTTACGACAGGACCCTTGTATAGGGTGACAATCATTGCACCTCCGACAGAAATGAGGGTGCCCAGAACTTTTAACTGGCTACTTGAACTTTTCATATTTACTTTCTCCACCCTGAACTCATATCACAACAAAAGTTACACAGAATGCAGGCACAGTGCTGGGTAGAGATAAATATCCTGTAAGGAGTTATATGTGTCATTTGTGGAGCTTCACTCTGCAACAAACTAAGTAAGATGCTGGGATTTTCTTTGGTAGAGAGGTTTATTCATCTCTAAGTAAGTTACAGTCAAAATAAAATCAGAAAAGGAAAGCAGGACTGATAATTTGAAAAGTGAAAAACAATTGCAAGCATTTTGTCCAAAAAATTGTGTCATTCTAAAACTACGGAATCCCAAAACGTCCTCCTAAGGAACACAAGTAAACTACGAGCAATTTAACCTGCTGACTGAATTTGATACCTGAAAAGGAGAGATAAGACAAAGGTAAATGCAGGGATCAAGTTCCCCATCGCAGTAGCTAGTGTTGGGGAAGTATAGCTTACACCTGTGAAGACGCAATTCTGCATTACAGAAATCCTGCAAATCCAGGCACACTTCTGAAAATGAGGACTTGAAATTAATACATGCATAACCATCCAAGAAACTGCATACTAGACTTTTTGAGTAGCTCTAATTGCTTGATTAGGCAGTAATGCAGAAGATCTTGTTTTCATGGCAACAATGAACTGTGCTGGACAAACATAAATAGAGTTTTACCCCTTATTAGAACAGACCATTCCATGCACCGTAGTCGGTGCTGACTGGAATCAAAGGTAGCCATGCTTTTTGTGTCATATGACACTATACTGGCTCAAAATATTTGGAGTCAATACCAAGTCAATTCACAAAAACTTGTGAGTTAATACCAAGTTGGCTGGTTACCTTCGAAAGGTTCATCTCTTATCTCATCTTTTGCTCTAGTTTTCTCTTCTTTCACTCATATTCAGTCTCATTTTCTGCCTTATGAATGATTCCACTCATCCAGCAACAAATTTTCATTGAGGCCGTAGGTTTCATTGTTTGACAATATAGTTCAGCACTGGAAACAGAGATTTTATCTTTTTCATCTGTTTTAGTAAATTGCAAAGTAAGATGATAGATAATTTCATGCAATGATTTAACAACAGATTTATTGTTTTCTATATCTCATTTGATGAATAAATTGAGGATTAAGGTGCACGGACTTGTCTTTAATTTGATGTTTTTGTTAAATGAAATATAGTTTGACCATGTTTTGCTAATTTTTAGTAGGCATGCAAGTCAATCTAGACACTGTAGTTTGGGTGGGGAAGACTGTATGTGAAATAGAGGGGAAGACCTAGCTGTGATCAGACACTGGATGATCACTCTTTAAATCGACCATCATTTCAAACCAAATTCAAGGTCTGCACCATACACAACTCTTTGCCAGGGGACATTCTTAGCTACTGCAAGGGCAAGATTTTTGACATTGTACTAGTGAAGCCCCTAGTTTGAGCTTACTTGTTGTGGCTTTCTTCAGCAGCAGATATACAAAGACCGAGGAATAGGGATTACACAAAGACTGAGGAATATATATTACACAGACTGAGGAATATGGATTACACCTAATTGCAAGAGGAATCACACAAGCTCAAATAGTAGAAGCCCAATCCTCTCACCTTTGGGTACCCTACAAGGCGTGTTTGCCATGAGCAAATGGGTGTTACCCCAAATTGTGTCCTTAGTAACCACCTTCCTTTGTTATATGAATTTAGCATTACAGCCATTATCAAACAAAGATGGATTTCTATCAAATTCATTGACATCCTCTCTAAGGCTTGCCTCCCCGCGTAAAGCAAGAATAAAATGTCTACTCAACATAGACGACATGAGAGTTGGTTATTTATCCATGCAACCCAAGCCAACATCTGAAATCTGTACTCAAGTTGTTCCTGCAGTTCTAACTCAAAAAAAAGACATTTTACTTCACCGGTATGAGTTAATATAATTGAGTTGCCAGATGGTTATGGCCAACCAGCCACATCAGAATGATATGAATGTTTTCTAAGTTGTTTTGTTTTTGCAATTTAACTTAGTAAACAAGACAATCTGGACAAATTCCCATTTCAAGTTAAGACATTATGTAAAGGGATAAGAAAAAGACACAACTACATCTAGAATTAATTTTGACATAGTTTATGCAAAGGGCTATTGTAATTGTATCCACTTAACTCTCCGTAGAAAAATGCAACTGGGCATGATAATCGTTGCAGCCATAACAATGCTGTAGACTACAAATACAAAATGCCACAGTCACACATCAAAACTCTCCTACGAGTTTAGCATTCGAAAAGGGAGAAATTTGTAAATTCGATTCATTTTCTTTTCCTTTCAGAACTCTCTCCTTCAATCAAATTAAATATTGTGGCTCAAAATAGGTAATCAGCTCTCTTCTCTGTTAGAGTATGGGCAGAGCAACAAGCTGAATCTCATTAGAGATTAAGATCTATTCTTGTTATTATAGACCGAATGGCCATTGCCATAGTGCTCTTGTTGGCCTATGACCATATATTCTAATATTCCTCATTTGGTACAAGTATTTAATTGCAAGGACACACAACCACACATTTTTAAACAATTAACTCATGCTTGATACTTCCAAAGCAGAGGCAATGCATGTGATTGATCCTCATAAGAAGGAAAAGCATATTCTCGAAACTTGGACCCTTTGCCCAGCATATTCTTACATAGATAATCCGTGCTTACACAGCCTTCAGTCATATTTTCTTCTAGACCAGATTTCTCATGTTTTGAAACACCATAGAACACTCCAAAGTCCAAACCCACAAAGGAATTTCATGAGACCATTTTTTCATTCCCCCCTCCTCCCATCAACTAGATTTTATCCTTTCTGTTTTGGTGATTGAAAAGGCAAATTACATATCTTCCTACTGTGTGGTCGGATTGGACTGTGTTTTTCAAAAACCATTATCAGCATGTACATACTTCTGTCTATTTACTTGTAATCCATACCGGAATGGCAAAAAGAACAAACTGGGGTTGATACTTGTATTCAATTCACTCTGACATAATCTTACTATTTACAGTTTAATTATACTGACCTTCTCAATGACTGGTAGTGAATCCAGTGATACGGGCATGATTCAATTTTGCAGATTTTAACTTTGATTCTATTTGTTTCCCAGCTTTTCATGGCTGCTATGACATGACACCACTTAAGTCGATGCCAAGTCAATTCGCACACATTTGGAAGCTAATTCCATTTTGGCTTCTCCGTTACTTCCATCTGTTTTTCTCCTTTTTTCTGCTGTTTCACTCACCTTGAGTGTTATTTGCATCCAGCAAAAATAATCTAAGATATTTCAAGATGTCATAATTTGGCAAAACCATTTTCAGCCCGATAATATAGCCATGGTCTAGATCTGTTTTGATGCATTGATGGACGAGTCCAGATGAATGGGCTTGCTCCTACTTGGTGGTACTTGTCATTTTAAAAATATATAACATTTATTATTGGGTTTTACATGCTTTGCTCATATTCTCCAGTGTTGCAAGATGATCTTGACTCTTTGGGGTTTGGCTTGTCTGTTTCACTGAGTAATGAGACTATGTCCTAAAATGAGGGGGAAGGAAGCTGGATCTTCTTCCCGTAAGGAAATCATCAATTCAACAAGGTACACTATACAAAAATAATTGTCAACTTGGTATCGTGGCAATGGTTGTGGGCTGATCTCTAGGATCTGGAAGGACAAGATTTTCTCGCTATGTCTGAAAGTTTGTCCATGCTTAGGGAGGCATCCCATGGTTGGGGATTAAGCTACAAATTTCACTGCAAGGCAAGTCCCATGGAAGATACAGAAAGGTGCAAGAGGAAAAATAAGGATCTTATCTTGGATTAAATGATTGCCTAATCTTTCAAACCCAAAGTTTCAGTAGAGGACATAGGGCGGGGCTAGAACTTTCCAGCACCCACTTTCTGAATCTTTTCTATGGTACCTGCAGAGCTAATTTTGGAGCTCTCCATCCATGGGACCACGAGGCGATTTAGATGGCCAAGTTTGAGCTTCTTTCAGAGACTTTGTCCAGGTAGGGTAGTGACCCTTCTACCAGAGGCAGTGATCTCAATGACTCAGGAATTACACCTCGTTCTAGTTGAAAATTAGGAATCACCCCAGTGCTTGCAACAACTATGGCTCATTGGCTATCTAGCAAGAGGGTTTTCTATATAAACTTAGGTGTTCTTTTTAGCAACTAAAATGCTTTTTTTATACAAACTGGTCATTACCGTTGCCAGGCAAATTCCAATTCAACAGCCACAAAGGAATAAATTGAATCTTCACCATAAAAGCGAGGGGACCATTTTTTCAGAAATTGTCAGGCTGCAAGAGAGGGTATGGCTAATGTTTGCAGCACCAGCTCAGAATTTTAGAGAGTTTTCTTGCCAATTGGAGCTGTTCTGTATAAGTGGAGCGTAGAGGTGAAAGTTGAAACTTTAATGTGTAATGGAATCAAATGCAAATAACTCCATAAACCTTGGAATGAAGGCAAACTTACCCACATAAAGCAAGCAAAAAAAATCTACCCAGCATAGAGCGCGTGAGAGGTGGCCGTTTTCCCCTGCAATCCAACCCACCATCTGAAATCAGCATACAAGCATTCACGACTACAAACAGTTGCATAATAGTTTGTGTGTATTACAGAACTGTGCCATTTCACTGGCATGAATTGTCAAAGGAATTGAGATAACAGACGGCATGGAAAACCAGCCACATAATAATGAATACACATTAAGTTTTTAAAAGAACTCACCAACATTCCAGTGGAATGACAGTACAAAGAAATTCACACTCAGAAGAAGAAGAAATATCAAATATAGATAGATTAAGGAAAACCTAAATAATTACACTTCACAAAGCAGGGATGATATCATTTGATTCATGCGCTCAATTCACTGTCTTTGCAGGGAATATTTGATCTCTTAACGCTTGTGCTAGTTACAGAGCTTACATAAACAAAAACCTTGAATTTATTCATTCTCAAGCATGCCATAAACAGATAACCCAAAGCACACCAACGACAAATTACACAGTAAGAGTTGATAATGAAATATAATTTGGTCAACAGATGGTTTTGAATAACTTTCCCATAAAGCTAAGTAATCTAACCCAATACATGGACATACACGAGCAAATACCTGCAGAAAAAGTTTACAGTTTCGCCATGGTTAACGCAAATGGGCAGAGTTCAATTGAATCTACCTGTCGATAGAAATTGCAACTGGGCATAGTGGTTTTGCAGCTAACGCATTGCTGTGGTTTACGTAAATGGGTAGAGATCAATTTTATGTACCTGTCAACGAAAAATGCAATTGGGCATAATATGATTGCAGCTAAGGCATTGCTGTAGACTACAAATACAAAGTGGTTCATTCCTCTGGAGAAAGCAGCTTTGCTCAATGTTGTCAGTCCCACATCCAGACATTCCAGTGAGATCATCACTGCAAAAGGCAAGAATTTCTGAAAGGAATTCATTTTGTTTTCTTTTTCCACCTCCTTTCTTCAATCAAATCAACAATTATGGCAATGGGTTTGTATCAAAATATTTAATTCATTCTCTTTTCTGCAGGAGTGGCGTTGAACATGAGGATGAATCGCAACAAAGCCAAGGACACATTTTTGCCCAGAGAGTATAAAATTGACCAACCACCGCATAATGTATTTAACATGTTTTCTTTATCTCACATGAGACAAGCATTTGATTGCGAGGACACAGAACTGCAGTATAATTAATTTATTTATTAAGCAGTAAAATTTGTAAGGACATTTAAATGCATATTTAACTGAAGAACAAAAAGTACCTAGATCAGAGAAGTTGGGCTGGATGGAAATTTCTTTTGAGCTTCTCCACTACCTAGGAAATTAAAAGTTAACATTTTGTAAAGTAAAAAAAAAAATCTTTTGGTTAAAATTAATAAATGGGTAAATTGGGATAATTTTAATAAAAGAACTCTTTAAAATTAAATAAAAAAATTACATATTTGTAATTTTAATGTTATGTAGAATTTAATCGTTTAGATAATAGATATTCTTTATATATTTGATCTATTTGTTGTTTGAGAAATTTATTGTTCAATTTGAAATTCTATATAAGTTAGATCTATGTTGTGCAAGATTGAATCTACATTCTACATAATTGTTCTAATGTGTGATTATGATATGTATCTTATAGGATTTATCTAACATGCTATGTACTTTTGCAACCTAATTCATCTATGTCTCCATAATCAACTAGTGGCATTATTTAAAATACCTATAGGAAATTGCTAGATTGTGAGGTTTTACATTCTCCTTCATCAACCCCCTTATTTTCTCACTTTACGACCTTTGGTTAGTGATGGGAAAAAAGAGGCTTAAGCATGTAGTTCCCTAAAATGGTTATGATGTAAATGGTGATCCCTTTTAGTGCTCCAAAATAAAATGTTCCTATAAATGATTACTTCTCAAAGTGAATTTTTTATTCTTGGATGTGTTTAAATGCTCAAATGAATGTCTTTAAATACAAAAGCATAAAAAATAGTCAAATAAATGTGTTCCAAGTTAGACCTCCCAACAACTAGTAAGAAAGAGTAACAATCAACAATTTAAAGTTAAAAAACAAATAGTTGGTTTCAATTATGTTTCATGTGGGATCACTTGCACACATCACACGATCGAATCAAGATGATAAATGTGAGATCTCAAGATTAGAAACACATATGTAGAACTTAACTAACAACATATATTTTATCCCCAAAAATTTTGATAATTTTTTAATGAATGTATGATTTTTTACTAATTTTTAAAGTGGACACATCTTGAAAAATAGAAATTTGACCATGCTCCCCCCTAAATATTTTGAATATGTGTAGAATGGAGTCTAGTTTATAAAAATGTAATTTATTTGAACTTTCAATTAAAAATAAAGCAAAAAATACCAAACATTGGTTTTTGACAAAAAATGGAGACACCAAAAAAAAAAATTAAAGATGAAAGACTTAACATAGTCAAAATGTGAAAAAAAACCATTGTTAGATAGCTAAGAGATAGCTTAACATTACCCAAGTGTTTGTTTTACTCAACCTTGAAACGTGTACAAACTTGAAGGGGAGCACAAATGTGGTTATCTATTTTTTTGTAGAATATGCAATAGTGCATTTTCGAGCACTGGAAAGCAGTCCAAGCCTTTAGGTTGGAAATGCAAAGCAAATCTAGGACAAAGGCTTGGGAATTCCCAAAGTAGGCTAAAATGTGAGTGCATTATAACACACTTGTGTTATGTCACAACTTTGACATTTTGAGTTGGTTGTTGAGGGGGGTTGAATTGGAAGAACCCTTTATTTGGTTTTCTAAAAGGTTGGGAATTGTTTTGGTGTGTGGGCTCGGATCTCTCGATTCGGCTAAAAGTGGACTTTGTATCTCAAATACAAACTAAATTTTGATAATCATGGAGGGCGGTACACAAGTGCATGAAGGATGGGAATTTCATCATGGTCAACTTGTCTTGTATTTTGTTTAAAAAAAATCTATGAAAATAGTTTGAAGGTGTGGGTCGGGGATCTCGACATCAACTTGGGAATACAATTATTGATATTGGGAGATAAAGTCAGTTATATTTTCATCCTTCTTTTGCTTACATCTCATCAAGTCATCTAAGGTCATCTTTAGAGTCATCTACATTTGGAAATGGTTTATAAATGCCTCAACTAGTTCATCAAATGAACGTATCGAGTTATTCGGTAAAGAAGAGAACCACTCCAAGGCGGTGACTTTTAAGGTTCTAGGAAATACCTTTTCCAATAGTTTATCATCAAGGACAAAGTCACTACATAAGGCGGTGTATGGATTAAGATGGTTAGAAGGATCTCCCTTCCCTCCATATTTCTCAAATATAGGCACCTCTACACCTTGTGGTATAGAATATCTCCAAGGATAATGGACTAATTTTGACATAATATGTGGGTGGGCCATTTTAATTTTGGTTGATGGTGGAAACTTGATTTTGAAGGGATGACATGGTCTGGAAAATTTTATGTATGAGAAGGTCATTTCTTGTGTTGTGACATGGAAGTGAAATTGGTGATGGAGTGTATGTGTTTGTGGGACAAGTGAATGGAATTCTTATAGGTGGTAAGGTAGTAGGAGCTATAACATGCAATGCAATATAGGAACTAGGTATGCTAGTTGGAATACCCGGGGAAGGAATCACATTACTAAATTATTGCATTATTGTGACTTGAGGAGGGGTGTAGGTAGGGATTGAGCATATTGTTGTGGGAGGAGGAATTTGAGTTCCTCCTTGGCTTGGAACATTGTTTGCGAGGAAAGGATAACTAGTGGTTGAGGGATGATGCTTGCTAAATATTTGCACTATGTTCTTTGCAAGGTCAAGGCCATCTTCACTTTCAAGCATATGGTGAATGTTTTTTATTCTAATAATTGTAGTAGTTGAAATTTTTTCAAGGCTAATTTGATGTTTAAGTTCACTAGATCCTCATGAATGTGGATTAGGTTTTCTTGCAGGATGCTATCATTATTTGGCTCAACTTGCATGCTACTTGAAGGAAAAGAGTTACTAAGGGTGTTATCCATGCCTAGTGTACTAGTGTCAATACTAGGAGTGGAATCTTTAGATAACCCAAGATCCACAACGATTGTGCTATCACGAGATGAAACGACTCTCAAACTTCTTCTCACTATGGTATTAGCAATAAGACACCAAAAACTCATGCAAAGGCTACTAAACGCGAGGTGAGTGCAAATACAATGTAAACTAATAAGAATGAAACATTTGCTTATAATTAATATTATGGAAAGTTGTAAAAGTAATCAAATATTTTATCAAACTAGAAGCCTAAGGATTCTAAGAAAATTCTAAGTGTGAAAATTTTATTCAAGATTCTAAGTCAGATTTTATTTCTCTTAAATTGAATGTGTTGATTGCAAAACATTTATGAATTTCGATGTTTGCAAATAAATCAATGAACCACCATATATACAATGGAGACACACCTCTACAAGAGACGTGTCTCATGACAGGACGTGTCCCTTGGGCGCGTAGGCTCCAAACAAACCGAAAATCATTCATTTAACACAGTTTATAAAATAATGTGTGTGGCGGTAATATATATATTACTAATTTCAATTTTATTCAATACAGATATTGATTTCATTCAATGCAAATTTCAATTTGTCATCATCTCAATTTTGAATAACTTATTTGATGGTATTTATATTTAAGAGAAGATCGATTAAATATAAATGATGATGATGCTTAAATGCAATCATCATTTATATCTGACCGATGTTATCTTAAATAAACACTCCCTCTTAGCTAGGGAAGATATTCTAAAACGAATAAGTGGTGATATCACCTTCACATGTGATATCGAAGATATGATATGTTTTCTCAAAATTGTCAAGTCCTATGACATTATTCATAACATATCTTCATTATGGTATGTGCACTGACATCAAGTCACATGATGTCTACCATAATAGTTCATGGAATATCCATGGATATAATTTATCCACCATGATTATCTCTTATAGATCACAATGACCTTCAAATGACATCAAGTCTCATGATATCCATCAAGGTGTCCAAGAGATACTATCATGACATGTCCACAAATATCAAGTCTCATGATATCTATCATGATAGTTCAACTCATCATTGTAGAGCCGTCACTTTACAATGTCACATACAAGTGTTTATTATTATAAAGATCGTCACCTTTCAATAATTCACATAGGGGGAGAGGGCCCATAAAATTCACGAAGTCACACACTTGACAAAAGAGTTTACACATTAAACATCTTTAAATATATTAGTATAACTTTAAACAATTTGAATTTCAATCATGTAATATCAAATTACATTTCAACCATACCAAGCTTCTTCTTGAAGTGTTCAACCTTGATCTTGGAGAGAGGCTTGGTGAGAATGTATGTTGTTTAATCATTTGTACTAATATACTCCAACTGGATCACATTCCTTTCTACCATGTCTCTTACATAATGGTAGGAGATCTCAATGTGCTTAGATCTATCATGGAAAAATGGATTTATAAAGAGTTTGATGCAACTTCGATTATCACAATGAATGATAGTAGGATTTAAGGGCTCACCAAAGAGTCCAACAAGTAATTTCTAGAGCCATACTTCTACTCTTTCTCCCATAGAGGCTACAATGTATTCAACTTTTGTCGAGCTTTGAGCTACAAAAGACTATTTTCTGTAGATCCAAGAGATCATAGTTGATCCTAAACTAAAGCAACATCCTGATGTGTTCTTCCGATCAGTCACACTTCTAGCCCAATCTGAATCAGAGCATCCATTTAGATCTAGTTGTTTTTTCTTGTATAGAAGACCATATCCAATAGTGCCTTGAAGATATCTCAATATATGTTTCATATCCATAAGGTGAATCTCCTTTGGCTCACACATGAATTGGCTTAGAGAATTTATTGCATAGAAAATATCAGGTCTGGTGTTAACCAGGTACATCAAAGATCCAATCATTTGTCTATATAGGGTTGAATCTGCACACTTAGATTCTGCTGCTGCTTCTTTCAGTTTGTGAAGGTTGGTTTCCATAGGTGTAGACATGGGTCTACAGTCCAACATTCCAAATCTCTTCAGAATATCAGTAGTATATTTCCCTTGGTTTAGTATGATTCCATCTAATTTCTACGATACTTCCAAACCTAGGAAGTAGTGTAAGATGCCCAAGTCTTTCATGTCAAATTCAAAAGTTAGGTCCTTCTTTCCTTGATCAATGAGGTGATCATCTCCTGTTATCAGCAAGTCATCAACATATAAAATAATTATTAACATATCACCTTTGATTACCTTAAAGTAAAGATTTGGGTCTGCATCATTTTTGGAAAATCTGAGTCCTAAGAGGTAGCTGCCAATTCTTTCATACCAGGCCCTGGGAGCTTGTTTTAGTTGATAGAGAGATTTCTTTAGTCTGCATACATGTGAGTCAGGTTTATGTATCAAAAAACCTTCAGGATGCTTTAGATAGACTTCCTCTTCAATGGTCCCATTTAGGAAGGTAGTTTTCACATCCATTTGGTGGACCTTCCAACCTTTAGTTGCCACAATAGCTAACACTGAACCATTCCCACAGATGTGTACTGGGCAACAGGTAAAAATGTTTCTTCATAATCAATGCCTTCCTTCTATGAAAATCCTCTTGCCACAAAACATGCCTTATGCTTTTCTATATTGCCATCAACAACATGTTTGATTTTGAAGAGCCATTTAGAAGAGACAACAAATTTCTCTTTTGGTCTAGGCACTATGTCCCATACATCATTCTTTAGAATGGATTTATATTCTTCTGTCTTGCATGATGTCTAAGGGATTTTTCAATACTTTTAGGTTTTGACTTTACGATGTTATTCATTAGAGCAACATAGCTTGAGAACCGTTTGGGTCTTTTACTTTCCCTAAATGTTCCTTTGGGTGCTGCATGATTCTCAGCCTCTTCGATCACCTTCCTAGCCCAAAGTGGCCTCTTCCTACTGATGTCATTTGTATTCTCATCTGAAGTATATTGAGGTTCATTTGGCATTTCCTCAGGATACTCCCTCTGAATCTCAATAGCACGTTTCGCTTCTAATACTCTAGGGGAAAAGGTTTCTATCTCACTAGAACTTCTATCCCTTTTGAATGCAATGTCTTATTCAAGGATGGAATCTCTGCTCAATTTGATTTATTTTTGCTTGGGTACGAATATCTTGTAGGCCTTGTAAGTTTCACTATATCCCACAAATACCCCTTTCTTTTTGGAAGGTTCTATTTTGAATCTCTTCTCTTTGGGCACATGAATATAGACAGGGCAACCAAAAATCCTAAAATGACTAATATCTGGTTTTATGCCGGTAAAAGCTTCTTTAGGGGTTTTGTTATCTAGGTGAGAATGAGGACATCTAGTTTGAATGTAGACAACAATTCTAGAGGCTTCTGCCCAAAATGAAGTTTCAATATTTTGGTCAAGAAACATTGCTTTAGCAGCTTCTACAATGGTCCTATTTTTCCTTCTGGCAACCCCATTTTGTTGAGGGTTGTAGGCTATTGTAAACTCCCTCTTAATCCCAACACTCATGCAAAAATCCTTAAAAATTTTAGAGGTGTATTCTTTCCCATTGTCTGTCCTTAAGGTTTTTATATTCTTCCCACAAAAGTTTTCAGTAAGGGCTTTGAACTCCTTGAACCTTTTAAGAATTTCCATTGACTCTTTACACTTAGGAAATAAATCTAGGTCTTCCTAGAGAAATCATCTATAAATATGACATAGTATAGAAAGCCAGCCTTGGAAGGTACAAATATGGGTCCACATAAATTAGAGTGAACTAGTTCTAATACATTTTGGGTTTTACTTAAGCTATTGTGAAAGGATCCCTTTGTATTCTTTCCTAGGGCACAACCTTTACAAGTTACTTCATGAGATGGTTTTAACTTAAGAAATCCCATTACAAGTTTTTCCACAAAAGGTAGGGCATGAAAATGGAGGTGTTATAATATTCTATGCCAAATTTCATTTGAATCAGAAGTATCAAGGGTGAGGGCTTGCTTAACTTCAGTGCATAGATTGTAAAGATACCCTTGTATTTCACCTATGGTTTGAGCTTTCTTGATAGTTGAGTTCTTAGGCCATGCTAGAACTTTCCCATCCATAAAGGTAACTCTATATCCATTGTCTTCAAGGGAAGAGATGGATATTATATTCCTTTTTATTCTAGGTACAGATAAAACTCCATTGAGTTGAAGGGAGAGACTAGTTTTCAATGTGATGGAACAAGTTCCAACTCCCTTTATAGGGTGTACACAATCATCCCCGATGGTTACATCTTCATCAGTCTTTTCAGACACAGTGTCTAAGTTTTCTCTGAACCTTGTAATATGCCTTGAAGAACCACTATCAATTACCCAGTTGTGGGTGTTGTTAGATACTTGACTAGATAAGGCTGAGTAGAATACAAATTTCTCTGATTCGTGGTCTGAATTTGACTTTCCTACTTTAGCAAAGGATGCTTGTTGTTTTGATCTGTCAGAGCACTTCATTGCATAGTGGTCATATAGGTCACTTCTAAAGCATTGTACTTGAGAGATGTCCTTTTTCTTGTAAGATTCTTTTCCATAGAAATTTCTCTTTCTTTTAAATGATCCTTTCTTATAGGAGTTTTTCTTATTCCTTTTATTAGATGTTGTGTTGAGCACATGAATGTCTTCATCTATGTTCTTATGTTTTTTTTCTTTTGTTGAGAGTTTTGATTCCTCTTGTAGGCAGTCAGTTCTTAGCCTATCAAACTTGGGGAGTTTAGATCTCTCACTTGTTCCTTGAACAAATGACTCCCATGAGTTTGGAAGGCCTCCTAGAGCAATTAGACTTAAATCCTTGCTATCAATTTGATATCCGATTGTGGATAATTGATCCCTTAGTTCAATGATCCTCATGAATTATGCATTAATGGTTTCTCCTTTGTTTATTTAGACATTGTTGATTTGCATTTTTAATGCAAGAGTCCTACTGGTGTTTATTTCATAGGTGCTCTCAATAGACTTGAACATTTGATATGCAGTTTCATGTTTTTCTAGGATGGGCACTATATGATCCCTAACTACATCTACTAATATTTTCATGGCCTTTTCATTGTTCTCAATCCATTGAGTTTTCTTAGGATCATCCTCAGGTTCCCTTTTGTTTTCTCTCACAAATGAGTCTAACTTATTTTCTTTAAGGATCATCATGATTCAGAGTTTCCATGATGTGAAGTTTTTTTCTCCTTCAAGGCGATCTTCAAATCTGATCACGCTTGACATTATGAAGAATGTGATGCAAATTCGATTTCTCAAAAATGTGAATTTTTCCTAAGTAATCTAATATCTAGATTTCATTTTGATCTACTCAAATTAGCTCTGATACCATGTAAATGTAATCAAATCTTTTATCAAACTAGGAGCCTAAGGATTCTAAGAAAATTCTAAGTGTGAAAATTTTATTCAAGATTCTAAGTCAGATTTTATTTCTCTTAAATTGAATGTGTTGATTGCATAACATTTATGAATTTCAATGTTTGCAAATCAATCAATGAACTGCCATATATACTTTGGAGACACGCCTCTACAAGAGAAGCATCTCATGAGAGGACATGTCTCCACAAGGTGGAGACACGTCCACTCATGGGACGTGTCCCTTAGGCGCGCGGGCTCTAAACAAACCGAAAATCATTCGGTTAACACACATAAACTAATGTGTGTGGCAGTAATATAGATATTCCTAATTTCGATTTCATTCAATGCAGATTTCAATTTTATTCAATGCGGATTTTGATTTGTCATCATCTCAATTTTGAATAACTTATTTGATGGTATTTATATTTAAGAGCAAATCAATTAAATATAAATGATGATGATACTTTAATGCAATCATCATTTATATTTGACCAATGCTATCTTAAATCAATAAAAGTAAAATTGAAATGTAGAAACAACAAACACAAAAATGAAAAATGAACTGTAAATGACAAAATATGCAGTGCAAAATATCCAAAGGGACTAATTCACCCAAGGTGGCAAATGAGTCTAGGTACTATTTTTTTTGAAAAATTCCAGAATCTTTGTATCGAGTTTTATGACTTTTATGTTTTATAATGCAAATCTGAGATGCAAGTGCATAATTTTTCTGATTTTAAATGAAATTAAGTTCAATAATGTACATTAAATTAGCTTTTCACTAATGCAAGAATTGAAACCCTAGAATTCCAATTAACCAATGCAAAACCTAGTGCAATGTTAATGCAAGATAAATCTACGATGTAAATGCACTCCAAATAAGAATCATCATGCTCTAAATGTAGGTTCACCAAAATGAAATGAGGAAAAATAGGGTCTTTTCTCTCTAGGGATTCTAGGGTTTTAAACCTAAAAGGAGAGGTCAATTTTCTTCTTCGATGTTTTACTCAAGAACAAACCCTTGAGATTTCAATGCAAAGGAGATTGAAATTTGGCAAAGGAAATTTCCTAAAGGTTTGAATGATAAGAAATGAGGGTTCCACCATCAAGTGTAAACTTGGAAAAGAAAATGTTTGAAAACATAGTGTAGTATGCAAGATGACTTAAAATGATAAGTAAAATGCAATAAAAAGCTATGAAACTGAAAGTGTGCACTTGGGATACTGAAGAAGGTAGAATGGAGATTTGGATTACAAAAAAATTATTGTTTATATGATGACTGGGACTCATTCACCAAGATGGACGAACCAGTCCAGTTTTCAAGAAAATGTGCAGGGTAAGCACAACCAAGATGGTTCCCAAAAAGGGAACTTAAATGGACAACTTTTTTTGAAATCAAGAAATACTGACCTTGGACGTGAAGTTGAGGATAGTTACACTCAAAATTTAGAGATGGAACAAAAACAAGGATCGAAGTTCTCTGAGTCTACTTTCTAAACAACAAATTTATTTTTAAAATGGTTGAGATTAAGGGGTTCAAAAGAGGGACGTACACAAATTGGTGTTTTTGTCAAAAAAACATAACATAGAAACTCTTGTACGACCCTCCTATGGTGAACTCTTTTTTAGTATTTTTAAAATTGCAATGGTCAGAAGTTAGCTAAC
This sequence comes from Sequoiadendron giganteum, assembly GCA_007115665.2. Lineage (NCBI taxonomy): Eukaryota > Viridiplantae > Streptophyta > Pinopsida > Cupressales > Cupressaceae > Sequoiadendron > Sequoiadendron giganteum. The sequence continues at coordinate 69,467,518 of CM021105.1, forward strand.
ACTATGTAGTTGATGCATGATTTTTTCGATAATTTTTTAATGACTATTTGATTTTTTACTAATTTTTGAAATGGACATTTCCTGAAAAATAGAATTTTGGTTGTGCATAGCCCTACAAATTTTGGAAACTAATTTAATTTTTTTCTTTCTATTTTTTTTTTGTAGAATGGAGTCTAGTTTCTAAAAATGTAATTTATTTGAGAATTCAATGAACGGTTAATTTATAACAAAAAAAATACCAAACACTGCTTTTTGGCAAAAAATAGACATACAAATAAAATAAATTATGGATGAAAGGCTTAAAATTTTCAAAAAGTGAAAAAAATTACATCGTTAGATAGCTAAGAGAGAACCCAAGAGTACACATGTGCTCAAAATTTTTGATATTGAACCACGTGCAATCCTGACGATGAGCACAAAATCGATAATGTGAAATATGGTAGATTTTTTAAAAACATGTCTCTGGTCATTGGGAATGCCCTCCAAGCCTTTGGGTTGGTATTCCGAGGAAAATAGAAAGCCTAAGGCTCGGGAATTCCCAAAGCAAGATATAATGCGAGTGCGCTATAGCATGCTCGTGTTATAACACGCTCACGTTATATCCCAATTTTGACATGGTTTTTGCTTCTGCAGGGAACATGCCAACTAGGACATAATGCAAGCACGTTATAACGTGCTCATGTTATGTCCTCCTTTAAATGTTAAATTCCAATATATTGAATGTATGCTGACATATTTGTATGTTCGTATGTACATGTATGCTTGTATGTCATGTATGTATGCATGTATGCATGTTTGTATGTATGTATGTATACTTGTATGTATCAATGCATATATATTGTATGTATGCTTGTATGTATGTAATATTGTATCTACACATCTATGTATGTATGTATGCTTGTATGGATGTAGGATTATATGTACATATGTATTATGCTTTTATGTATGTATTTACGTATGTCTTTAGAGGGAGTGAGAATCTAGAGAGAGAGAGAGTCCGAAGAGATGGAGAGGGGGTGGAAGTGAGAGTTTAAGAGAGAGGGAGTGGGAGAGAAGCGGTTGGAGTGAGAGGGAATTAGATAGGTAGGGTGGGAGGGATAGAGGGAGGGAGAGAGAGAGGGGGTCTGAGAGAGAGAGAATTGAGAGAGAGGGAGAGATAGAGAGGGGGGAGAGAGAGACAGAGAGAAAGAGTGTTATGTAGGTAGGGTGCCAAAGGGAGAGACTTAAGAGTGTGAGGGGGGTGAGAGGGAGAGACTTGAAATATAGGTAGTGAGAGGGAGTGTGAGAGTGAGGGAGTGTGAGAGAGAGGGAGTGGGAGAGGGAGAGGGAGTGTGAGGGAGAGGGTGTGGGAGGGAGCGACCTAATAGAGGTAGAGAAAGAGGGGGTGGAGTTAGAGAGACTTATCTAAGCAGGGTGGGAGGGATAGATAGAGAGGGGATAGAGACAAAGAGAGAGTTACCTAGGTAGGTTTCCAAAGGGAGATACCTGAGAGAGAGGGGGTGAGAGGGAGAGACATGAGAGAGGGAGAGAGAGGGAGTGGGAGAGAGTGGGATAGAGTGGGAGGGACATAGAGAGAGATGGATAGAGGGAGCAAGAGAGGGTGGTAGGGATTGATTGAATGAGAGGTACATAGAAAGAGGGAGATGGTAGATAGAGACAATTAGAGAGGGTAGGAGGGAGGGAGGGAGGGAGAGGTGAGATGCATAGATAGAGAGAAAGTGATAGTATTTGAGGGTATAGGGTTGAGGGATTAGGGTGGATTATCTATAGGGTTGATGGTTTCTAGGGTATTAGGGTTTAAGGTTTGAGGGTTGAGGGAAAAGGGCCAATGGTAGAGGGTATTTAGTTGAGGGTATAGGGTAGAAGATTTAAGGGTTTAGGGTTTCAGGTTTCAGGTTAAGGGTTTACTTGGTTGAGGGTACAGGGTTTAGGGTATAGGTTTGAGGGTATATGGTTGAAGGATTAGGTTTAGGGTCCAATGTAAGGGGTAGAGGATTTAGGGTTTAAGGATTGAGGGTTGAGGGTTGAGAATTGATGGTTGAGGGTTTAATGCATAGGGTAGAGGGTAGAGGGTTTAAAGGTTTAGGGTTTAAGGGTTGAGGGTTGAAGATTGAGGGTTTAAGGTTGAGGGTTGAGGGTATAGGGTATAGGGTCGAGGGATGAGGGTTGATGGTCAAATATATAAGGTAGAGGTTATAGGGGTTGAGAGATTAAGGTTTGAGGGTTTACATATTAGGGTAGAGAGTTTTCTTGGATTTAACGGTGTAAGTGTTGAGGGATTAGGATTTAGGGTAGAGAGGATTGGTTTGAGGGTAGAGGGTAGAGGGTAGAGGGTAGAAGATTTAAGAGTTTAGGGTTTAAGGGTTGAGGGTTGAGGGTTTAGGGTTGAGTGTTTAAGGGTTTAAGGGTCAAGAGGGTTGAGCAATTAGGGTAGAGATTTTACTAAGTGGGTTTAAGGGTTGGGGTATTAGGGTTGAGGGTAGAGGGTAGAGGATTTATGATAGAGGGAAGAGGGTTTATGGGTTAGGGTTTAAGGGTTTAGGGTTGAGGGTTGAGGGATTAAGAGGTTATTAGGTAGAGGGTATAGGGGTTGAGGGATTAGGGTTTAAGGGTTGAGGTTTGATGGTTTAGGGTTGAGTTTTGAGGAATTAAGAGGGTATAGGGGTTGAGGGATTAGGTTTTAAGGGTTGAGGGTTGAGGGTTGAGGGATTAAGAGTTTATAGGGGTTGCGGGATTAGGGTTTAAAGGTTGAGGGTTGAGGGATTAGGGTTTAAAGTTTGAGGGTTGAGGGTTGAGGGTTGAGGGTTGAGGGATTAAAAGGTTATAGGCGTTGAGGTATTAGGGTTTAAGGGTTGAGGGTTGAGCGATTAAGAGGGTATAGAGATTGAGGGATTCAAGTTTAAGGGTTGAGGGTTGACAAATTGAGAGGGTATAGGGGTATCAATCTCTCCCACTATCTCCATCTACCATTTATCTCTTAACCATTTAAACCATTAACCTTTAAAACCTTAACTCTTAACCCTCTACCCTCTATATTTCTCTTCAACCATCTCTCCCTTCCTCTATATCTCCATCTCTCCCACTATCCCTTTCTCCCCCTCTCCCTCTCTCTCCCTATTTCTCTCCCACCCTCTCTTTCTATCACTCTACCCCTCTCTCCTTCCCACTCTCCCACTCTCTCTTTCTCCCAATCTCCCCCTCTCTCCCTCCCTCTCTATCTCCATCTCTCCCACTATCTCTTTCTCCCCCTCTCCCTCCCCCTCTCCCTCCCTCACTCCCTATTTATCTCCCACTCCCTCCATCTCCCTCCCTCTCTCCCCGTTTCTCTCCCACTCTCTCCCTCCCACTCTATATTTCTCCCATTCTCCCCTTCTCCCACTCTCCCACTCTCCCTTTCTCCCACTCTTCCCCTCTCTCCCTTCCACTCTATCTTTCTCCCACTCTCCAACTATCTATTTCTCCCACTCTCCCACTCTCTCCCTCCCTATCTATCTCCATCTCTCCCACTATCTCTTTCTAACCCTCTCCCTTTCCCTCCCTTCCTCCCTCCCTCTCCCTCCCTCTCTCTCTTTCACTCTCTCTTTCTCTCCCACTCTTTATTTATCTCCCACTCTCTCTTTCTCTCCCACTCTCTCTTCCTTTCCTAATATCACACACAAACACTCACCTCTATCTCCTATACTATAAGGGTGTAGTGGAGAAATATAAAATTAGGATAGATGGTAGAGGGTAGAGGGTAGAGGGTAGAGGGTTTAAGAGTTTAGGGTTTAAGGGTTGAGGATTGAGGGTCAAGGGTTTAGAATTGAGTGTTTAAGGGTTTAAGGGTTGAGGGTTTAAGGTTCAAGAGGGTTGAGGGATTAGGGTAGAGAGTTTACTAAGTGGGTTTAAGGGTTGGGGGATAATGGTTGAGGGTAGAGGGTAGAGGATTGACGGTAGAAGGTAGAGGGTTTACAGGTTAGAGTTTAAGGCTTTAGGGTTTAGGGTTGAGGGATTAAAAGGTTGTAGGGTAGAGGGTATAGGGGTTGAGGGATTAGGATTTAAGGGTTGAGGGATTAATTGGGTATAAGAGTTGATCGATTAAGAGGGTATAGGGGTTCAAGATTGAGGGTTGAGGGTTGAGGGTTGAGGGATTAAGAGGGTTTAGGGGTTGAGGGATTAGGGTTTAAGGGTTGAGGGTTGATGGATTATGATGATATAGGGGTTGAGGTATTAGGGTTTAAGGTTTGAGGGTTGATGACTTAGGGATTAAGTGGGTATAGGGGTTGAGGGATTAGGGTTTAAGGGTTGAGGGTTGAGGGTTGAGGGATTAAGAGGGTATAGCGGTTGAGGGTTGATGGATTAAGAGGTTATAGGGGTTGAGGGATTAGGGTTGAAGGGTTGAGGGTTGAGGGATGAGGGTTGAAGGTCGATTGATTAAGAGGGTATATGAGTTGAGGGATTAGGGTTTTTAAGGTTGAAGATTAAGGGTTCAGGGATTAAGAGGGTATAGGGGTATCCATATCTCCCACTATCTCCATCTACCATCTATCTCTTAACCATTTAAACCCTTAACTCTTAACCATATACCATATATATCTCTTAGTTTATCTCTCCCTCCCTCTATATCTCCATCTCTCCCACTATATCTTTCTGCCCCTCTCCCTCTAGTCCCTCTCTCCCTCTCTTTCCCTCTTTCTCTCCCACTCTCTCTTTCTTCCACTCACCCCCTCTCTCCCTCTGAATTTATCTTTCTCCCACTCTCCCCTTCTCGCCTTCTCCCACTCTCTCTCACTCTCTCTTTTTCCCACTCTCTCTTTATCCCACTCCCCCCCTCTCTCCCTCCCTCTCTATCTCCATCTCTCCCACTATCTCTTTCTTCCCCTTCCCCTCTCCCTCCCTCTATCCATCTTTATCTACCACTCCCTCTCCCTCCCTATCTCCCTCTTTCTCTCCAACTCTTTCTTTCTCCCACTCTCCCCCTCTCTCCCTCCCACTCTATATTTCTCCCAATCTTCCCTTCTCCCACTCTCCCACTCTCTCCCACTCTCATTTTCTCCCACTCTCCTTTTATCCCAATCTCTCCCACTCTCCTTTTCTCTTACTCCCATTTTCTCCCACTCTCACCTTCTCCCACTGTCCCACTCTCTCCCACTATCTCTTTCTCCCAATCTCCCCCTCTCTCCCTCCCTCTCTATCTCCATCTCTCCCATTATCTCTTTCTGCCCCTCTCCCTCTCCCTCTCCCTCCCTCTCTCCCTCTTTCTCTCCCACTCCCTCTCCCTCCCTATCTCCCTCTTTCTCTCCCACTCCCTCTCCCTCCCTATCTCCCTCTTTCTCTCCCACTCTCTCTTTCTCCCACACTCTCCCTCCCACTCTATCTTTCTCCCACTCTCCCCTTCTTCCACTCTCCCACTCTCTCTTTCTCCTACTCTCCCCATCTCTCCCTCCCGCTCTATCTTTCTCCCACTTTCTTCTTCCACTCTCTCTTTCTCCCACTCTCCCCCTATCTCCCTCCATATTTATCTCCATCTCTCCCACTATCTCTTTCTAACCCTCTTCCTCTCCCTACCTTCCTCCCTCCCTCTCACTCCCTCCCTCCCTCCCTCTCCCTCTTTCTCTCCCATGCTCTCTTTCTCTCCCACTCTCCCTCTACCTCTCTCTCTCACACACACACAATAACCTCTATCTCCTCTACTATAAGGGTGTAGGGGAGAGATATAGAATTAGGATAGAGGGTATAGACAAAGAGGGAGAAAATAAATATATTAAGAAAACCATATTTCATATAACACGTGCGTGTTTTTAAGAATTAGAGATGTAACCATTTTAGGAATAAATAAGGTGCTCACGTTATAGTGCGAGTGCATTTTTTATTCCACTAAAATTGTAAAAAAACCCAATATACCTGTGATGTCAAGGCCCATAGTCTACATATTCTCCTAGTTTCGCATGTGATCCAACAAAAAATAGCTTTTTGATGATGTTGTGAAGTGTGCAAGCAATTTTTTCACATTCCATCACCTTTTCCATAATCTTTCTACCACCTTTGCATGAAATAGTAGATTTTCCACATTGAAAGACATATAATATCAATTGATGTTTGGAGGGGAACAAGCTTTTGAACAAGTCAAAATTGTTGTGGAGTTTGAAGAAAGAAGAAGCTGAGGATACATAATTGGGTTGAACTCCTCCATTTGAAAGTGTGGTTTTTTAGGTATGTGAAGTCTTTACACATTTTCTTTCATTCTATTATGGCTTTCTTTCATTTTTTGTTAGTTATTATAACCTTACATTGTCAATGCACGTTTTAAATTATAGGGTATGTGCAAGATCGTGATGGGCTAGAAAGTTGCAATATCTAAGTGATATGATGACCCATGTGGCTAACAAATTTTTTTTTACCCAAAATTGATGAAACGAAAAGGGTTTCTAAAGGATATTCTTAGATTTCCACCAATATAAATTATTCTTTACTTTGAATTTAGTAAATAAGTATTATTCATTTTCTATTTGAATTACGATAAAAGTCCAGATTGATAGGCTGATTGAAAAAAATTCTGTAGATTTCAAATGGTATCACATTCTATTTTTCACATACTATAAGATTAAAAAAAAGAATTGAATTTCATGAAGTTTTGACCAAGTTAAGGTGGTCAAACATATGAGGTTTTTATATATTTTTAAAAGTTGTAATAAAAAAATCATAATTAATTATTTACTTGGAAAAAGATTACAAAAGAATATGCATCACATTAGGACATGAGTCTCCTACTTATATCTAAAATCTTATAAAAAAATATTATCATTTTATTGTGGTGAGGGTGGTTAGACAGACACCTACTTTTTATTTTCTCCTTGAAATTTAATTACTACTGCATTGAAATTTCAAATTTTCACCAAATAGATTTTCTTCCTATAAAAGTAAACCTAGTAGTTTAGAAACAAAATTAAATTTTCTACAGATTCTATTCTTACATATTTTTGAAATAATATAGATAACTTATTCAAATTTTTACTTGAAGTTGCCTAACTTTGATTTTCTGAATTTTATTGCCACTTAAGGGCCTATTTTTTCCATGATGATCCTGCACATACCCTACACAATTATATATATTTGCCAATTATCATTTTAAACTTGATCTAGAGAATCTACTAGGATCCACAAATCATCAAGGGTACTTCTGACCCTAACTTAAATTGAAGAAGATCAACAAACAAACTCAATCATCTTTTCATCAAAATCCTTCAATTTCACTTGATTTTATATTTCCACAAAATATTAGAAATTGGTTTCAACTCTTTGTCAGAATCAAAAAATAGATTAACCATCATAAAATTTATTGTAACATAGAAGAAATATTTATTATAAACTTAGAACCATTCAATTCATTCATGATTCACTAATTCAAGAACTCAATGCTGCAACTTACATGGCAAAATAACAACAAAGCATGGAAGGTAACTACCGACATTTATTTGGAGACATCCAAGAAACTATAATAAGAATGTTATTGATTGAAATAAACCAAATACACATTCCAAATATCTCACAAAAATTCATCCTTTGAGCATGCTTCCCCTTGCAGTATTCGAAGCCCGTGGTTGAAGGGCACCTACAACCATGTTTCAAAATCTACTTTGGTGACAATATGTCTTAAGGTATTTGGGTGAGTTCAAGAGTTTTTAGATGATTTTTCATAAATTTTATCGAAAATAAGGTCTAAATAGACCAATCTGTCATGTATTTAGGGATTTTGTGAATTTGGTGATCAAATGTGCAAGTATGCACTCTTGCTTCAAAAAATTGTCAAGTTTTCCATATAATCTTTGAAGGAAAATTATGCAAATTGTAAATGGAAGTGAAATAAAAGAGTATAGAAGTTGTATTATGGATTAAATAAAGGTGTTTGAGTGGTCTTAGGTGTCTTGGAAAACAAAGTTGCATAATGTTGCTTATTTAGCAAAAGTTTTCAATATTAGCAATTTTTAAGACAAATGAAGGTCTTGGTAGTTAACAAGTGGTTAGAGGTTGGTTATAGGGTGGTTATAGGGTGGTTATAGGTTTTTAGTTAACATTTGGTTATAGGTTGGACCTTCAAAACACCTTGAAAATCTTGAAAATAACTGATTACAATCAACTGGGTTCCTCAAAACATCAACCAATGATTATGTCATTCACAAGTTGTCTTAAATCTTTCATAATGGCACCATGGTTTACAAACACAAACTATAATTATTAAGGCACAAAAAAAACATTATTTTCTTAATAAATATTTGTTAAATGAGTTATTACAATGAAAATGAAACCTTTTAGAAGTCTTCTCTTACACACAAACTCGGTTCCTTTGTTGATTGTCCACAGTACTTGTAGCCAAGCATCTGCAAACTGTCACATGTATCTCCAAAACCACACACACACTTCAAAATGTGATACTCATTTTCGAAACCCATTTTACTCATAAAAAACATATTACAAGATGGATAGTAAGTACTTTAGAGAAAATGATTGTAAACTAGTTGTTTCAATTTGAGAATAAGCCTAACTAAGCCTTAGTGCAAACAAGGGTTATTGGTTTTGCTATCCCCAACACAAAACCCTCATAACCAATAAATAAAATACCTTTGATTTAACCTTCCCAAGCTTATAATTCCATTAGAAGTTCATTTTGAAACACATTTCCATAAACCCTAAGCTCCAAGCTTCACAATTCCCCGTTTTACCAGTCTGAACACAATTTTATAGTCAAGAAAAATTATTTTCTTCACACCTTAGTCCTCACCATATGATTGGTAACCTTTTAAATATGAAATTAAATTCCAAAAGGATTTTTTACACCAAAATTGAGAAATTTCACTGAGTAGAATGAGAGAAACACAATTTCTCAAGTTCACTGCTTACCCTAAGAGAGGGTTTCACAGTTTTAGAGAAAAAATCCAATATCTGACTCAAAAGTTAAGAAAATGCATGATTTTTTTTTTATGTGAGAGGTGATTTAGTTTGAAAACACTTAAAAACATCCAACCAAGAATTCTTTCCCGTAAAAATTCGTACAAGAGCATGAAACATTGAAATTCTAAAGAAAATACAAAAAGCAGTGTGTTTATTCATTCAAAATCATATATTCAATCACCCACAACTTTACAAACATACATGAGGCCTTATAAAGGAATTACATACATGTCTTATCAACTTCCAAGTTCCTCCAAGTTAAAATAAGCCCATATGACCTTTCACCTTCCCTATTTCACAATTTTTGTAACTTTTCACAATTTTGTATTTGTGCAACTTTTGCAAATAGTGACAACTTTACAAAATACACATAGGAATTAAAAATTAAACCTCATAATGATTCTCATACATGAAAAATGTATTTAATGAACCTCTTAAAACATGGAGATACCCAAAATTGAATCAAATTTCAAAATGGAAGCATAGATTGTCAAGGTGCTCCTGCACCACAACCTTATCAAAAAATCACAATGACATTAGACTCATTATGATTGTAAATTACATGATATTTATATTATTTTGCTTCAAAATCAATTCCCCCAAAGTATCTAAATATTTTTGTAACTTCTTAACTAACTTATCTCTTCACAAATTTTCCAAAAAAATCATTTTTTTGCGAATGTCCATGCTTCCATTTTGAGCCTATTTTGCAATCATGACATGCCACGTTACCACTTTTCTTTAAGGCATTCTGGATTGAAAAAAAACATGTCACATTTGTCTATGCTAGTTAAATTTTGTATAGGATGATTGTAATTATTATTTAAATGAAGCCTTGAATGACATATATTTTTCAATTAACTCGAATGGATACATTTTTTAGGAACTAATATTCATCTCATTACCATGGTATAGATAAAATTATCCACCATGCCAAAGAAAAAGACAAAGAGGAAACTAATAGACGAAGAGAACGAAACCTTAAAATAAAAGGAGAGAGTTTGGGTGGCGACATATTGTGAAAAGAATAAATTGGAAACGATTGACAAAAATAAGCCAATTGAAGATGATCCTCAACCATCAAAAAGAGAATGGGAATTGGCAGCACAAAAGGCACGAATGCAAAAGCATCATCGTAAGATAGATTCAAATACCATAGTTGGAGACACACCCTCCACGACAAGTGCATATGAAGGGACACCATTAAGAACAAATGAATATGGAGGGACACCATCTAGTACAAGTGAATATAGATAAACACCATCTACTACAAGAGAATATGGAGGGACACCATCTACCTCAAGTGAATATTGTTGGACACCATCCAACAAATCTCAAGTTGAGAGTATATCATTACTAAAATTTGACGAAGAAGGTATGCCATCATCCCCATGTGAACCTCAAGGTATGTCTTCTTCTCCACCCTCGATCAAAGGTATGCAATCTAGCACACCTCAATTAAATATTGATAAAATTCCTAATGTTGAGATGTATGTACCTAGGAGAAAACCACCTAGAATTTTGTGTAGAAAGCCAAAGTATTTGATTAATATTGATGATGAGATTTTACAGCACATGAGAGGTAATATTTAAACAAACAATTGTATAATATTTTTTGATAATATTTGGGAACAATTATTTGGAAGGCTAAATGAGACTACAAAATGTCAACTATTTGTTGAAATGTTGCGGGGTGTAAAGTAGAGGAACATCATGAAGACTCTTGGGTTGAGAACATCGAATGCATCAAGTGAAGACACTATTGTGAATAATCTAATGGATTCTTATGAGAGTGTGGAAAAGACCTCACGCTCAAAGGATAGTAATGGGTATGTGCAAGATGATCATAGAAAAAATAGGCCCTTAAGTGGCAAAAAATTCAGAAAAATCAGAGTTACACGCCTTGATATAAAAATTTGAATAATTTATCTATATTATTTAAAAAATATTTAAGAATAGAATTTATAGAAAATTTAATTTAGTTTATAAAATACTAGGTTTATTTACAAAAAAATAAAATCTATTTGGTAGAAAATTGAAATTTCAATACAATAGTATTTAAATTTTAGGGAAAAAATAAGAAGTAGGTGTCTGTCTGACCACCCTAACCACATTAAAATGATAATATTTTTTAATAAGATTTTAGATATAAGTAGAGGACTCATGTCCAGATGTGATGCATAGTTTTTTGTAATTTGTTTCTAAGTAAATAATTAAGTATAATTTTTTTATTACAACTCTTCAAAAATATAAAGACTCGTGTGTCTGACAACCTTAACTTGGTCAAAACTTCATGAAATTCATTTTTTATTTTTTAATATTATAGTAAGTGAAGCATAGAATGTGACACATGTTTTAGATTCAAAAAATGTGATACCATTTGAAAGCTATAGATGTTTTTCAATCAACCTATCAGTTAGGACTTTACTCATAATTCAATAGAAAATGAATAATAATTATTTATTAAATTCAAAGTAAAGAATAATTTATATTGGTGGAAAGCTGAGAATATCCTTTAAAAGCCCTTTTTGTTTCATCATTTTTGGGTAAAAAAAAATTCATCGGCCACATACCCATCATATTGCCACTTTTTGGCCCATCATGATCCTTCACATACCCTAATGTCACTCGACGTGTTATGACATCGACTTTGGTAAGCTATAAAACAAAGAGAGCTCGTATCATTAGAAAGATGAGTGAAAAAATGAGAATTAGTAGAAAATATTGATGAAGAGCCATTCAAAGGTGGCAAAGAATTGAGGGTAATGATTCAAATGGATTATGGGCATTCTCGGGGAGATTGTCACGAAAAGATAAAGAAGTTGTTGAAGCCTTGAGAACACTAATTGAAGAGTATTGGAAGAATTACACAAGGCCATCTTCGAGTCAAAGGGATGTGGTAAGAAGGAGAATCAGTTGTTGGAATCATGAGCCATATCCAAAGCATTTTTTGGATATGACTTAAACCAATTTTTTCAGAAATTCAAAAATGATTATACTCAAATTAGTATTTCTCAAAGATTTTTTGAAATGCTTAAACATTTTTATGTCAAGATAAGTTACACACACATTACTTGTTGTTGTAGACTAAATATTGAATTTTCTAACCATTATTATGTTTATTGTTCTATATGTGTAGATTTGCATACTAACGATGTTTTGCAGGATTGTGGCATAGAAGCCCCACCAAAATATTGAAGAGAGTTCTTATCAAAAAATTTATGTGAAATAGAGGATGGCCAAATATTCTATAGGAAAACATGCTTGGATGGTTCATGTGAGCGTTGTGGTGGCTTCTAGCGTATGCATGTATGTCAACATATGGAAAGCACATATGAGGTGGGACAATAACTAGTAGAGTTTGGGAAGTATGAAACAATGGAATATGCTACAAAAGATGGGTCTCAAGAAAAAAGATGTGATTTGGTTATTGAGAAGATTCTAGTGTACTAGTTTATCTCCATGTTTCGTGACAATATATTATCTGAGTATGCAATGCATACCCATAGAGATCGATAGTTGGACACACAATTCAAGTTATGCAAGGACACCTTTCCAATTGGAAGCATAGTATCAGTGGTTGAATTTGTAGAGAACTACACTCTATAACCACAACATGAGGTACAGTCGCAGTATTACAACTCCACACAGGTTTCAATATTTATGCACATAGCATTCATCAATGAATCTGATAGTATAGCTGACCAAAGGAAGGTATTGAGGGAGTACCACTTTTACATTATTGATGATCAGACACGTTCTCCAGAGTTTGTGCAAGGTTGCTTCTAGATGTTCAATAGTGGTTTGGCTCAGAGGGGCATATAATAAGACCGACATATAATATGGTCTGATAACTGTGCAACATAGTTCAAGAACTCACACATGTTCTACTAGTTGTGTAGGATGCATGTCACTATAGATGTTCAAAGTATGTGAAACTTTATTGAGGTCGGACATGGAAAGGGAGAGCATGATGGTGCAAGAGCATACATGAAAAGAGCATTAGCATGAGAAGAGTTAAAGTATAAAGACAATGCAAAGTTGATAAATGCAAAATCAATCGTTGAGTGGTGTAATGCTTTCATGGGTGCAGGTAATGAAGGTACATCTTCAGTTCATAGATTTTTTTGGTTGATGGATGATACCAACATTGCACCATATGAAGACTGTTGTACAGTAACAAGATTGAGTAAGGTACACTCTTTCCTTAGCTGAAATGCAAGTTCATGGATTATCGATACATGAAATATGGCATGCTTTTTTTATTCATGTTCAATGCAAGCTTGGAATGATTCTGAGTCAAGGGAGTGGGTTGAAAAATGGTTGACAAGTTATCTTAGCCCACTTCACATGTATCGCCCTCCAACGGTATTGGAACTGACATAGATGGAATCATTGATTGACTTTGACCATGTATTAGATCTAGTTCATCTAGGTGATATATCTAATTTCTTAGTTGTTGAAATTCCATTTTGTTATCTTACTTTGTATTGTATTTGTAATGTTGACAAATTTCAAGATATTTTCTACACATATCTGTGCAGGGCATGTTTATGCAGTTATTGTAGATGAAGACAATGAAGAGAGAACAAAAAATTACTTGTGTCATTGTGTTGAGGCCAAAAATAAATTGGAGGCCTCAGTTATAGATGGAGAAAACATCAAATATCCTACAAAATTAGTTGTGGTTACTGGAACATGGCTTAGAAGGTACCCACATTCGAGTGTTAAACATTGGCTATTTCAAAACTTTGATACACATCGTAAGATTATTCATTACTCGAACCTTGTCATGGAATCCAATGTTTGTTTGACCAAGTATGGGGGTAGAACTTTGAACAAGACCTTGTGGAAGGTCTGTGAGTCTAACCATGAGGCAATACTTGACACAATAAAGAGTAGAGCGAACTTGAATGGTTCGTTGGATTAATTTATAAGTATATGCACATTGGTTCTTATTAATTTATACTTCTATGCATATTAATTTGTTTGATGCCAATGCTATCATCTTATTTTACTTTGTGCATTTTGAAGTAACATACTAAACAGTGATTGGTGTCCCCTTGCAAAAAAATGCAGATATATGAGCCATCCAAGAGAATGTTAACCAGAAAAGAAATGCAACATCCCTATTTCGATGATCTTGACAAATATGAATAATGATTTTAAGCCATTATAAAAGTGTGTGCAAAGCTTGGTGAGGTAATTTCAAGTTATTGATTTGAAGTTAACCTTATCATGAGCACCTATGATGTACACATTACAAGAGCATCTAAAATTTCAATTTACTCTATTCATGAGAGGTGTTGTGTGCAATAGGTATGTTGGAATTCCCAGTGAAGATGCATGACCAGGAGTGACTAAGTTGTGAGACCTGCATTCCTATCTGTAAGTGCCTTACATCTGTTTGTATTTCATTTCCATTTTAGATGCTCTTTCTTTTTCTCTTTTACTTTGCGTATTTGTAAGTAAACTACTAAAAATTGATTGATCCCTCATTGCAGAAAATGCTAATTTATGAGCCATCAAAGAGAATCTTAGCCAAAAAAGCAATGCAACATCCTTATTTTGATGATCTTGACAAATGTTAATTTTGATTTCAAGCCATTATAAAAGAGCATGCGAAGCTTAGTGAGGGAATCTCAAGTTACTCAATTGAAGTTAACCTCATAATGAGCACCTATGATGTGGACATTTAAAGAGAATCTCAAATGTATGAGTGAAATTGCAAAAGATTTATGAGAATGAAGTACCTAAGGCATTGTAATGAGATTTACTTACATAATGAGATTTACTCAAATATTGTAATTTTGGATTTCATGTTTGGTGCAGTAGCACCTTGTTCTATAAATGCCTTCAATAGGCAAATTTGCAAAATTTGAAATTTGAAATGTAAACAATGTGAGAAAGTTCATGCAAAGGTCATGTAATGTATTCAAAGTCACAAAGAGGTCATTAGGTGATTATATAAGTGATATAAAACATATAAGGGGTATGTGCAGGATCATGATGGGCAAAAAAGTGGCAATGAGAAACAAATCACGTTTTGGATCGACTCAAAAATGAGGAAATGTCAAGTGACTTTTCTAGGTTTGGGTGTCAGTACATTTAGCCGAACCAAAGCCCAAACCTAGTTTCTACAAATTAGATATCCAATCCAAATCGGATATCTGATTTGTGGAAACATTATATAAAAAACAACCGACTCTTATAACTTCATTTCTCACAGTTTGCATGCAGGCGCACAAGGAAAAGCAAAAATCTAATATCCGCTTCTATCAGATATCCGATTTCAAAGGTAAGCATTTTGTTTTTTAAATGTTGTAATCGATTTTTCAAGTAGATTCTCTTAATTTGAAGTAGTTTTTATGAATTGTTTTATAAAAAATAGGGTTTTCTATTGATTTTTATCAAAAACTATAGTTTACATTGAATTTTATCTAAAATTAATGTTTCTCAATGGATTTTAATTAAAAACTAATGTTTTTGATGTATTTTTATCAAAAAATAGAGTTTGTAATGGATTTATGTGAAAAAGTAGGGTTTTTTTGGATTTAATTAAAAAATAGGGGTTTTTTACAATAATTTCATTTATATTGTGTAATTTCAATTAGATTAATTAGTTTTTAGCTTTAATCAAGTATTATGGCTGAGAATGAAAATGCACAAATACCAAATGCTCCACCACATCCACAACCACCAATTGAAGACTTAATTGGTGAAAAATTCGGGCAATTGAGGGGAACTTGTGAAGTTTATAAGACAATCCCTTGATTGAGAGATATGACAAACACATTGAAGGAAATAATTAAAAATATAGAAACCCCCTCCATCCAACATAATTCCTTTCATTCGTGGCGAGAAGACATGAGAGAATATTATGGATGTGGATTGTCCTACGATGATATTATAGATCTCCAAATAACCAAAGCCCAAATAGCCACTTTATTCATTGACCCCCACATCGGTTTTCCAGTGAATGTTAATAAAAAAAAACTTTCTATAAAATGGTGCATGCATAGGGACATTGTAGCTCACTTTTGGGATCATTGGTGTATGGTTTTTGAAAAACCACCGAACAATAATTCCGATATAACATTTTACTTTATTAAAAAACTATATGTTGAGTTTGTGTTAGGGAATCATGTCAATTACTTTGACATTAAACCCTTCCAGGGCGTCGGTGGAGGTATGCCCCAGGATAGACTAGAGGCAGTTAAGGTAGTCCTCTAGACAAATTTTCCCCTTTCTCCCCTTCGTCCCCTTCCTTTGCCACCTCCAATATATCATCCAAAGATTATCCAAGATGTAGCCACACTGACTATTCAGGCTATTCACTCTTTGAGTGGTCATTTGGTTTTGCATTCTTCTACAATACATCAACCACATTCTAGTGATGTTGGATCGAGTGTTGCTGCATCATGCTCCTCAGGTCCACATATTATGTGCCACATACTTGGACTATGTGCCGCCAGATATGCTTGGGTACTCTTGTACAACCCATTGAGAATCCCTTGGAAACTTCTGATTATGACCTTCATGATTTGGACATTATAGATCAATCGTAGGGGAGTGGAGCACACCCTATAGAGTCCTCTCCTACTAGAGAGGGGGTTGTTGAAATAGTGACATAGGTAAGATTTAAGTTATAATTTCATAACTTGCATTTGTTTTTAAATGAATATTAATAAGAGATAGTATCAAGTACTAATATTTATTTACATGGTCTATTTAATAGTTGATGTTTGAGGAGGAGCTCACATGAGTGACTGATAGCACCCTTAGGGCCATTTAATTTAGCTTGGAGACACACACAGTATATATTTTTGCGCTCACTCGTTTACATTTGATATTATATACTTGCTTGTCATTTGAATTGTCATTAATGAAATTATATAATAAATTATATGCTTATCTTATTTTCCTCATGTAGGAAATACCTAGAGCAAGTGAGGTGCAACCTTGTCTAGAATAATGAGGCACACCATTAGATAAGGGGAAGTTAATTGAACTAAAATTGGATTGAATTAAGATTTTTAAGATCTTATATTGATTATACATGCATCGACATAGATTTGTAGTTTCATATGTACTTGTCAATTTTATGTAGAAGCAATTATAAGCTATACAGATTTGTTGACAAGTGACACACTACCTAAAGGAGTAGGTATTAGAACACCTCAAGGAGTAGGTGTTGAAGCAACTAAAGGAGGAGGTGTCGAAACAACTAAAGGAGATAAAGAAAAAGATCAACCTAAAGAGGTATGTGTTTACTTTATTTTGTGTTTGGTAAATATGTTCCTATTACCAATAATCGTATGCTAACTTGGATAAATTTTATGCTTTTGTTCACATATATAGATTGGAATTTCAAATGTTGGTTTGTTATATTCTAGGACTCCTGACCCTTTGAAGAGACATATATTTCAGGTAATCAAGATTTCAATTTTAGAGTTCAATAAAAATTCAATGTATATTGATTTTGATGTTAATTATTCAATTTTAGATTATATAGTATAACTAATCTCAATTGTGGTTTGAATTTTTCTTGTGTAGCTACCTTCAGAGCCAACGAGTGCTTCAAAGAGGCTCCATTTTGATGATCCACCAGTAGTTTAGGATGAGATAGACATTTTTGCATGTAAATTTTGAATACATATTGAGATGGCGTATGCCACATTTTGTAAAACTTTGTTTGAGTTGGCATCAATGCCATTTTTGTATATGGACATATACTTGATTATTGGATAATTTGATAGATAGAAGTTGACAATTTAAATTTAATTTGTTCCTCATGTGCATGATTAAACTCTTTGAAAATTTTAGCTTGAGAAATGGTTAAATATCAATGTACAATAGCATAAAAAAGAATGGTTATATCATGTAGTTTATATTTATATCGCTGATTGCATTGCATTACACATATTTCAAACTCAAATCATTACTCCACATTGCATAACTAACAACTAGATGTTCATAGATGAAAAAATTTCAATTACAATTATTTTTACAAAGTCAACCTATGCAGTTATGCAATTACTTCACATTGCATAACTAAAAAGTATGAGTATTTGTCAATTGCATTTGTTTTTCATTGAATTCTATGAGACCACATTTCTTTGAAATTTTTTTTTCAAATATTCCATTGCCTTGTCTATGCTACCACATTTTTCATACATGATAGCGATCACATTAAGTTGTAATAAATTAAATGATAGCCTATGGCTATTTAATTTATACTCATTTTATTTAAATGGATGAGGTTGACCTTCCTTGATATTATTTTGTAATTTATTATTTTCAAGAGAGGTCGACCTCCTTGAAGAGTCACCTTATTTTTTATAAATACAAGGTGATGTTTGTTCATTTATTCAATCAAGTTCATTCAACATAATTCACATTCCAAGCAGAAGTTCGTACTTGAGAAGCAATGCTTCATCTTCTAGCAGTAGACCGATTTCAATGAGAAGCATATCCGATTGTATCTTTGCATCTAGGAGAGGTTCTATTATTCATTGTATCAAGATGTTGAATGGTCTTAAAATTGAGGATAGACTCGAAGGAGCATCAAACTTCACTTCATGTAGATTTTGAATTATGCTCACTTTGGAGGAAAAAGAATTGGTTGAGTGTGGAGAGCAAAGTTTTCGAACCTATGGATGAAGAAGAAAAATTTCAATGGAGGAATAAATATATCAAGGCGAAGGAGATGTTAGTTGATTCAATGAAGGACCATATTGTTCCTATCATCTCTAAGTTTAAGACAATGAGATAAATTCTTAAGACTTTGGAGGAAATGTATGAGATCAACAACACACCTCGTGCTCTAGCCTTGAAGCGAAAAATTCATCATGTTAAGATGACGAAAGGAGAATTTCTCATCACCTACTTCATGAAGATTTACGAATTGAGAGATCAACTCTCTACCATTGGTCATATTGTTGATGACAAAGATTTGACCATGTTGGCTCTTAATGGTCATCCTTCATCTTGGGAGTCTTACATTCAAGGAATCAAATTTTATCAAAGTCGGTCAACTTGGATTTTCTTGAAGTCAGTTAACTTGGATTTAACATTGGTAGCTCTGCAAACCTATTCAGAATAGAGTGATCTGAAGCGGACATCCTTAAATCTCTATAGAGGTGTAAAGTTGCAAAGTAGTGCAACTTTCATTCTCAACATCGTACGACCAAGCAGATTGTTCCAACACGTCAGGATGGGTACGTTTATGCTAGGTATGGTCCTCTTTTGCACCCAAATATGCCAAATCATTCTGAGTTGCATTGGATCGACGATTTCCCTTAATAGTCCAAAGTGCTAAAAGGAAGCAATCTTTGACAGAATATTCCTTGGAAACCATGATGCTTACTGTAGACATTAAAAATGTACAAATGTCATTCAACACACTTGATCCTGTTTACTAAAATCATTTCTTTCTAAATCATACATTTTGTCTCTTAATCATTATTCATATGATTAAGTCTATCGTCTCCTTTGATTAAATTAATCAATTTAATTTAATTTACCTTACCTTTCTGTTTAATTAAATAATTCATTTTATTTGATTAAATCCCTAAAGTCTTCTTATTAAATTAAATAAATTAAACCTTATTTGATTTAATCTAACATATTCTTCCGTAGTTAAATAAATCAAATCATTTATTTAATTAAACCCTTCCTCTCATTTTGATTTAAATCAATCCTAAAATCTAAGTCAAAATGGTCAAATCATCTAATCTCTCATTAAATTGATCAAATCCTGATTAATTTAATCTCAATCACTAAAATCCTCTAGAGAATGCAACTTGCACAATAAATCAATTTATTTGATTTACTAAATTCCCTATTTTCCCTCACAAAGCATCAAAAGGGAATATTCCCTCAAGTTTGAATTCAAAAATGCAAGTGGATGGGTACTTCCAACAAGGCATTCACTCCTCTTACATGTCCTTGTGCATTGAGCCAAGTGACATTAACTCCACTCTTATCTCCCCCCAACTTTCAAATTCAAAATTCAAACTTGCACATTGACCAAAATGTGCTCATTCCTCCTACAATCACATGTGGACAAGTGGCACAATGCCATTGGATTATCTTTTATCCCATATTGCTTATTCTCACTCATTCTTCCAAGATTGGAATCTATAAATGAGAGAATCTTCCTCTCATTCAAACATCCACAATTTGAGTAAACTTACTATACTCAAATCCATCTCATCCACAACTCATATGCAAAGTTACTCTCTTCAAGTGAGAACTAATTTTGCTCTTTTCATCCATACATTCCTATCATTTTCACATTTGCACCAAGGTTATGCTCAAATCTCTTTGGAGATTTGACCATTTCTTCATCAATCCACATTGCAACCATAGGAATCGGGAAAGGGCCAATTGCAACATATCATTGGCACCAATTCCCCATAAGATCTGTAACTTATTGGCTTAATTAGGATTTAGTTCAAGTTTCTTGCTTTATGTTCTTCATTTTCCTAATTTTAGCTTAATAGGAGGATTTCATGGGGAATCCTTTGAATCTTTACATGCATTTTGATCTAACACTAACAATGTTTGACGTCTATGTGCATTTGCAGGTTTAGGGGTTCACATTTTGGCACTAGAAGGAGGGTAGACTCACATTTGACACATTTTTCTTTCAAAATTCTGTGGTTTTTTCACATTTTTTTTTTCATATACAAGAAACTGCACCGCGGACCAGACACGCGGCACTGTATTGCACCGCGGACTCATATGTGGTGCTGTATTGCACCACACCTCCCAAAGCCCACGACACCATATAGCACCGCAACTGCCTCTCGCGCTTCAAATTTGAAAATTTACTAAACACTGCCGCTTCCAAACTCCATCGCGTGTAAAACTCCGTCGCACCCGCAGTCTCTGTTTATGTAGAGCACCGCATACAGTCGACTGTGCGGTGCTGTATAGCACCGCTTGTGTTTCTGAGTAACACCACACTTGCTAAACTCTACCACGGGATCAGTCTGGTTTTTAAAATTTGAATAAAATTTTTAAAAATTTTCTTAGCATTAACCTGGTTTGGTGTATTTCTTTTTTTTGCTCTCTATTTTTCTGTTACTTTGCAGGATGGAAGCAAAAGGAGAAGTTCACCATGATGTTATCTTCACAAACCCAAAGTGTTTCTAAACACTAAAAGTGTTCTTTAACTTTTCTTGAAAAAATTTGTTAAAATCTTTGGCCTTAGGAAAACAAATTTTACTTTGGGCTTTAAAACACGTTCAAATTTTCTTTTATATCATGTTCATTTTGTGCAAAGTGTTTCTAAACACTTAAGTGTTCTTCAACACTTTTTAAGGAACTTGTTAAAATCTTTGACCTTAGAATACTAAATTTTCATTGGGATCTAAAAAGAACAAACAAACTTTGTTTTTTAAAGTTGCCAAGGGGCTAAAAAGAATTTTAGGCAAATACACTAGAGTTGGTTTGAAAGGTAATAATTGAACAAGGCAATTTCACACTTCATTTGGTGCTTTTAAAAAGAATTCATCATTGCTTTGAAGGTTAAAATGAACAAGTGTCTTTTATGTTTTGCAAAGTTTTTTACAAATTAACATCATTAAAATACGTATGCACTTCTCTCGCGCTTTATAGCGATCTTGAGAATCAAAAACATTTATGTGATATTAACTTGTCAAAAAGATTGCCTCCACATTTCGATTTGGGCACATAAAATTGAACAAAGCATGCGAGTGTGAGCATAACATATTGTGGAGGTTTTCCCCTTTGTTTTTCAACAAAGGTTGTGTAAACGATAGGATATGTTGGCTCGCTTTTGTTTATCTTAGAGGGTCTACCTTGTGGGAAAAAGTAATCACCCAAGGGAATGGCCCAATCGGGAACACGCTAAAGCCAAGCGACTTCCACCTAGGATATAAGTGTGGATATTGGAACAAAGGCCAATATCAAGAGGATTATTCTGATGAGATGGATGTAGCAATGGACTCTCGTTGATGTTGGATAATCCCCCATGAACGAAATGCCCGAATTAGAACCCCTTGTTTAGAAAAAGGCCAAAACTTTGTCTATCTTGTTGGTGCAAAAGGTCATATCCTTTGAAGCCGCCCTACATTATACATGCGGTCTTGTTGTAGAAATGGAAAGTATGCCATGAGAGATTCATGGGTACTAATGCTTGGTTGACTCGAATAAGTGAGTGCTGTGAAGGGTAGCCAGTGTGGTCAAACATTTAGCCATTCACACAAGATTTGCATAGTTGAATTTATCCAAGTGGGAACCCAACAAGATATTGCCTCATCATCCTAGGATTGTAAAAGGGCTTGAAGGAAAAGAACACATTGCTTGGTCCTCAAAACATTTGAAAACAAACATTTGCAAAGCCTTCAAATTTCAAACCCCTTGTGGGAAACAAATACCTTTGATGAATTTAGCCACTCTTGCTTTCCCTAGGGATCATATTCCTAGAGGTTTCTAAGTGCACAAATTCTACCGTCATTTGTTTTCAACAAGGTTAAACATAAGAAACCTTTTCCCTAATTTTCTTTGATTTCCACACAATGGACCTTGTGGGATGAGAACGAAAGTGGGACATTAGACACATAGTTTGAAACATAAGCAAGCAAGTGCCTTTGGTAACAAAGAAATCATTAAGCAAGATAAACAAACAAATCACACGTGTTTGTTCTCTTTTGGGTCATATGGTTTTCATGCAAACTTTGGTCTTTTGGTTTGAATAACTTCTAGGAAAAAAACATGTTCTTCATCACCTTGGTCTTGTAAGTAAGTCCTCATAGGGTCATCTAGGATCAAAATCATCACTTCATCCATCCAAACATCAATCAAATTTCCATCTCACCAACAACTTTTGGAACTTTGCAACATCATTTATGCTACACTTTTGGAAAATCAAAATCACCTTGTTTGGATTAACACACCTAGCCAAATTATCATCTTGTGTACACATTTTCTCTAGGATAACGCAACTTTCTAGGGTTTGCAAGTGCATAATCATCTTTTTTGACTCAACACACTTAGTCAAACTATCCGCAATCAAAATCAAATCAAACCAACTCCTAAAGTCTAGCATTGATCCAAAGTTTCTAAAAGTTCAAAGCACCCATATCATTCACCCCTTTCATCTTTCATCTCATCATTGGTCCTAAACACCTTAGAGGTTCGCTTTCGCAACAAGGTCAAAACACAAGAGGAACATGGAATACAAACTTGATCCATACATCATGAGCAATTAGAGTCAACCAAACTATCCAAGTCTCACAATGCCAATTGATTATCAAAACTCATATTCAAACATGGCATCATTATTGCCTCCAAACCTCAATGGTACAACGAATGTGAGTATGCCCAATCCAAAGTTTGGAACACCTTTTCCAATGATAGATTTAAATCCAAGTCCAAATTTATAAATCTATCAACCAAACGCTCAATGCATGAGTTTTCCAAACAACATTATCACACCAAATGCATACATGCCAAGTGCAAATTTACCAAACATGACCATTTCAAATCCATACTTGGTAAACTTTGGGATAGATATGCTTTCAAATCCCCCTAATGTTGTTCAAAATCTTGGCAGTATATTGGCAACTCCATATGTTGATTCAAGTCAAGGTAACACCATGCAGAATCAAAGTTACCTAAATCAACCTATAATACCAAATCATCCCATTTTGCCAACAATATCACAACAACAAATGACAACCACCCAAGAAACCCAAATGGTTAACACATCTACCATTCCTCAAATGTCTCAAAGACCAAGAATCTCAATCACACCATTCACCACTCAAACTGTGGTAATCAATGAGACTGTTTTTCTCACCCTAACAATCCACACCATTCCCAATCCACCACCACCACCGCCAAAACACAACATGACCAATTCATTCTCCATCATGTTGCAAGCCACTCAAGAATATTCCCGCAAAAAGGAACTCCAAAACCAACAAGCTTCTCAGCAAGCACAAGTGGCTCAAGTATCCCAACAGGCTCAAGCTCAAGCCCAACACCAGGCTCAACATGAGCAAACACAATTCAGGGCATTATTGCAAGCAATCCATCAACACACAACTCAACAACAAGCCCAACAACAAGCATTGTTGGCACAACAACAACACGACCAACAACAAGAATTTTTGGCTCAGCAGAAAATGCATTCCTTACTCCCACAACAAAGCTTGCAACTGATTCCCATCACAATCATTCAAAATGATGATCAAGATCCGTCGACCAATGATAATGTTGAAAATGTCTCTACATCACCTAATGATTTAGAAGACATATCTCAAGAATTCACTCCAAAGCATGATGAACATCTTTCACCAAGGTCTAGCAATGATCCTTTCCAAAACATATGGACATCTTTTGACCTCAGAACATTTGAGAAACTTCCTATACCTACTGAAGATATCCAAGAAAGCAATCCATTCTTTGAAATTGACCCATGTCAAGAACTTGATCCAAAGCATGCCGAAAGCAATTCTGAAATCATTCAAGATCAAGAATTTGCATCTCCAAGCTACTATAATGATATAATGGACACTCTCCTATCCATACAAGATGACCACATCCACATAGGACATACTCCTCCATCTACCCATGAGATGCTTTCTTTGGATGGACATGTGGATGATCTTCATTCAAAACAAGAGTCTCATACTCTTGAAATCATTACCAACGAATAGGAATCTCCTACTCTTAACATTTGTTCACACGATTAAGATATAGAGAAATCCAGAGACATATCAGAAACAAATCATGAATCGGAGACATCTTGTGAAGTAAGTCATGAGGAAGACTTTTGTGTGGGCAGTGAAGCATCAACATTTCTTGAAGAAGCATTAAAATTTGATATTTCCCAAGATCAAGCCAAAGGTATCAATCAGGAATTCATCCCACATATGGAGGATCCTCTCACTTATAAACTTGGATCACTCACCTTTATAAGGGAAATTCATCTTATCAATGAAAGAGCTATGACATTCGAAGATCCGCCACAGAGCAGAGAAGGATTAGCACCTTGTTTCCGAGGCAAATCATATCCTATTGTAGACAAAATGTTTCTATAGATGAATTATCAAGGCAATGGATTAGGTCTGCACGAATAAGGAATCCTAGAACCAGTGCAGATTATTGGCAATCCTAAGCATCAAGGCCTTGGTTATTCGACAATCAAGGGATCTCAACATATCAGTAAAACTTTCACAAAATTGTGGGCAACTTCGTCTCGAGCAAACATCAACATAAGGGGCACAAAGAATCCTTATGATGAAACCAATGCCAATACTACAACCTGTCACGTCATGAATCTTCATCCACCCATCACCCCATCCATAAATTGGGACCAACGTCAAAAGAAAGACTTGAATCAAAGCACGAAGAACGTAATTAAAGAAAAAGAAGTATTGAAGCATAAAGGACAAATCAAATACAAATGGATACCAAAGAATACAAATAATGATTATCCCTATCAAACTCCATTAGTCAAAGAAACTATGGGGAAAAATAAAAAAGGGAAAAGTATCCATCCAAGATGTCCACAAAGGAAAAAGTAGGCTTCTCAAGCAACATACAAAGTGTATCAAGCAATTGGTCCCAATTCTATACACACTTCTGTATCCATCCATCATTGCTCATCTGCCCAAATTTGGAGAGTCAGAGGCTCCAAATTATCAACCAATCCATCTTTTACCTCTAAACACACTTCATCCATGTCTCTACGCATGATATCTAAGTCTCACATTGACCATGTATTGGCAGCAACCCTTCATCAAAAGGATTCAAAAGGCACTCTATCATGATGTGCGCACAAAGACAGAGTTAACTCCAGTATCAGCAAAGCAGATCAGGGATCTCAAAAGATGCATTCAAGTGCACGTGTCTTGGAAAAACAACTTCTTCAAGCAGGCTACTGATGGCATGTCATGACAAGAGAATCAATGTCAACAGTACTAGATGATTCAACATCAACTTAAAATCTCTCAGAAAATACAAAAAAATGCAAAAATCCAAAATAAATAAATAAATAAACCAGAAAAAGGATTGAAAACAGTAAAGAAAAAAATCACCCTCTAGCGAAAACCATTTCGGTGGCACTTTGGATAAGTACCATGATGAAAACCTAGCAAATAGGCATCATGTGTAGAATCAAGCATCTACGTATGCCAGTTCAGAAGAAGGCATCTTATCGCATCCATAATAAAGCCAACATAAATCCGTTCATCCATGAACCATTTATCCAACCCATTTCCATCTATCTACCTTATCTAGATCTTGATGAAGGTTTGGTGCACACTTTACACTTGCTGGTGGCAAACATCTTGACATGGGTCATTTTCATTGATCCCATCCTACCCAACATTATTTGAACCTTGAACCACTATCCAAAGGCGCATTCAATTTTTGAACACTTTTATCTTTTCACAAGATAATCCTTTGCATGCTTACCATATCCATCCATCCACACACCTATCCAAGCATCTACCTGTGGCATTCCATACATTGCTAGACACTAGGGGTAGATAATTTCATCTTGCTTCGGGAATAAATCTTGATATATATCCTTCACACTTATGTGGAGATCCGAACATTTGCAAATGTGAAATCAGATTGGTCAAAGCATTTGCAAGCCAAAAGTTCCAAATCACTAGCCCATGACATATTTTGACAGGAAGATGTTCCTTACTAGGTTTTATCTTTCATTGAACATCAATCTGAGCAATTCATATTAGTCGCATCTAATGCGCACATCTATGTCACATCAAATCATCAAAATAATTTTGTTTCAAACCAAGCTTCATCAATCTTGATCAATCAAATCCAATCAATCATCACCTTGTTTCACTTAACACACTTAGTCAAACAATCATCTTGTGCACGAGTTTACTTTAGGATAACACAACTTCCTTGGGTTTACAAGTCCATTATCATCTTGTTTGGCTTAACACACTTAGCCAAATTATCAAATCCATAATCACCTCGTTTGGCTCAACACACTTAGTCAAACTACCCTCTTGTACAAGTTTACTCTAGGATAACACAACTTTCTAGATTTTACAAGTGCATTATCACTTTTGTTTGACTTAACACACTTAGTCAAACTATCAATTCATCAATCCGATTGATCAACATTAAGCTTGTTTTTCAACAAAATCCCAAAATAAAGCACTGATATCATTATGTATCATATCCAAATTGTCAAAATCATGTGAAAACCAAAAACATTCAAAAAATAAAAATCCAAAAACATCCGAATCATTCAAAAATCCAAAAACATGTTAAAATCTCGAAAAATCTTCAAAAAATTCATCATCAAGTCTTGTCAATCTTTCACCTTGTTGAACTATGTCATCTCTGAGCTTGAACGTAGGCAAGGTTGATCTTTGATCATCCCCTGAGACAATTAGGGTTAGTTCTTTAGGCGTCCGTCACATTGGCAATCCGTTTTCCCACCTAGTCTACAATTAGGGTCAGTCCTTTAGGTGTCCATCACATTGGCAATCCGTTTGCCCACCTAGTCTACAATTAGGGTCAATCCTTTAGGTGTCCGTCGCATTGGCAATCCATTTTCCCACCTAGTCTACAATTAGGGTCAATCCTTTAGGCGTTCATCACATTGGAAATCCGTTTGCCCATCTAGCCTGCATCTTAAGTCAGTCCTTTAGACAATAAAATGGAAACCCATTTTTCCATCTTATCATCAAGTCAGTTTTTTGTCATCCGAACTATGTTGTCTCTGAGCTTAAATGTAGGCAAGGCCATCCTTGATTGGCCCTCGAGACACCAAATCCAAAACATTGAAAAATGTGAAAATACCAAAAACAACCTCAAAATATCAAAAAATCCAAAATGATGCATCCATTTCATCTCGCTTTCACCCATGATTTTCATCACTCATAATAAATCAATCATCACTTTCACCCTTTGGTGAGTCAGTCAGAAGCAAGTTTAGCAGGTTCCAAAGTGAACACCTAATCGTCAAAAGTCTTGGAAGTCTAAGTCAGTAAGCAAGCAAGTTGGTCAACTCGGAGTATCAATAGCTTATCACCCAAATCAGTCTCACCAAAATCCTGATCACTACATGTCCTAGGATGAAGCTTTCCTGTGATGGACATAAGCATCAGGTACCCCATAGTAGTTTAGCCTTGGCTAGCGGTACGAAGAACATTAGCTTGTTTGTTTACTTTATTTGGTCTTTTTGACTTATCTTATTTTGCACTCATTTCAAGGACCTCTCGATGATTCCTAAACAAAACAAGTTTAGAGAGAAAGGAATGGGGCAATGATCATTATCTTTTTTATCTACTATGCTTGTTGGATACTCTTGTAAAATAACTTGGTGAATACTTGCTTTGTTGGGTCCGTCCTAGCAAGGTTCCCGTATGTCAAGTGTGAATGAGAATACTCTTATCTGATTGTCGAGTCAATGTCCATCACACTAGGTACAACGCCATCATGGTCCTTTATACCTTGATGCATTGTACCTATGTGTGTTATCAAACATAAAACAATTGGCCCTTTGAAAATCCCATTTCCTGATAAGCAATACCTCATTATCATTGGTAATAATGTGAACTTGTGTGGATCCTCCTTCCATCTATCTTATTCTTCTTATTCTTCTTATTCTTCTATTTTTATTAACATTTCTATCTAAAATTGGTGTGTTTTGTCAAAATATACACGAGGCTACCCATGGCCGATTACTATCTATACATCATTAGAATTGTCTACATCAAAAAATTATTGTTTATCCTCTGATCAATAGAACCATTCCTCTCGCATTTTATCGCGATCTCGATTGGAAAATCGTACATTTCTGCTCAATCTCTCAAGGGGGGTAGTATACCAGTGTAATCCTTCTCACTAGGGCAATAGTGGGGCATCTGAAAAATTGATAAAGTTTTGAACTTTGATCACAATAGTTTATTTTTTGAAACAATGCAACAAGTACATTGCTTCAAAGAGGGGAAAAATGTAGACATTAAAAATGTACAAATGTCGTTCAACACACTTGATCCTATTTACTAACATCATTTCTTTCTAAATCATACATTTTGTCTCTTAATCATTATTCATATGATTAAGTCTATTGCCTCCTTTGATTAAATTAATCAATTTAATTTAATTAACCTTACCTTTTTGTTTAATTAAATAATTCATTTTATTTGATTAAATCCCTAAATTCTTCTTATTAAACTAAATAAATTAAACCTTATTTGATTTAATTTAACATATTCTTCCTTAGTTAAATAAATCGAATCATTTATTTAATTAAACCCTTCCTCTCATTTTGATTTAAATCAATCCTAAAATCTAAGTCAAAATGGTCAAATCATCTAATCTCTCATTAAATTGATCAAATCTTGATTAATTTAATCTCAATCACTAAAATCCTCTAGAGAATGCAACTTGCACAATAAATCAATTTATTTGATTTACTAAATTCCCTATTTTTCCTCACAAAGCATCAAAAGGGAATATTCCTTCAAGTTTGAATTCAAAAATGCAAGTGGATGGGTACTTCCAATAAGGCATTCACTCCTCTTACATGTCCTTGTGCATTGAGCCAAGTGACATTAACTCCACTCTTATCTCCCCCCAACTTTCAAATTCAAAATTCAAACTTGCACATTGACCAAAATGTGCTCATTCCTCCTCCAATCACATGTGGACAAGTGGCACAATCCCATTGGATTATCTTTTATCCTACATTACTTATTCTCACTCATTCTTCCAAGATTGTAATCTATAAATGAGAGACACTTCCTCTCATTCAAACATCCACAATTTGAGTAAACTTACGATATTCAAATCCATCTCATCAACAACTCATATGCAAAGTTATGCCAAATCATTCCAATCTGCATTGGACCGATGATTTCCCTTAAGAGTCAAAAGTGCTAAAAGGCAACAATATTTGACAGACTATTTATCAAAAACCGTGATGCTTCCAGACACTTCATCTGAGGATATGGGGTTGTGTTGGGACCATATACAATAACCTCTCTCAGGTTTCTCTATCTCGAAGGTGTTTTCTCGTGGTGATGAGTTTTCAATTGACGAAAAAAGTTGCCAAATGCAAGCAGTGTAAATTTGCAAAGTAGTGCAAATTTCATTCTCAAACTTGTATGAACAAACAAAATATTCCAACACATTCAGATGAGTATTTTTACACTAGGTATGGTCATCTTTTTCACCCAAATATGTCGAATCACTCCGAGCTGCATTGGACCGATGATTTCCCTTAAGAGTCTAAAGTGCTAAAAGACAACAATCTTTGATGGACTATTTCTCACAAAACGTGATGCTTACAAAATATTCATCCGAGGATATAGGATCATGTTGGAACTATATACAATAACCTCTGTCAAGTTTTTCTATCTCAAAGATGTTTTCCCATGGTGATGAGTTTTCAGTTGAGGGAAAAGTTGTTAAAATGCAAGTAGTGTAAAGAACCCCACCACCCAAGGCCCCTCAATCCCCCCCACCCGCTGGGGTTTTAGCCTTGGGATAAGTAGTTGATAAATGGCTAGAACGCTAGCGAATCAGCTGGGTTCCCCAGAACTATACTATTCCCTCCCACCCAATTCCCCCGACGTCTCCTCCTCCCACCCAACTATTAGTAGTTGAATCCCCCCCCACCTGCTAGGCAACTAAAAAGGAATATATGGTCGGTATCAACCCCACCTAACTTGTAAAGTGGTGCAACTTTCACTATCAAACTCATACAACCAAATGAACTATTCCAACACATCTGTATGTGTATTTTTATGCTATGTATGATCCTCTTTTGCACCCAAATTTTCTGAATCACTCTAAGCTGCATTGGACCGACGATTTCCCTTAAGAGTCCAAAGTGCTAAAAGGAAGCAATATTTGACGAACTATTCCTCAGAAACAACGATTCTTATAGAATCTTCGTTTGATGATATGGGATTGTGTAGGGACCATATTCAATAACCTCTCTTAAGTTTTGATATCTCGAAGGCGTTTTCCCGTGGTTATGAGTTTTCAGTTGAGGGAAAAGTTTCCAGATGCAACAGTGTAAAGTTGCAAAGTGGTGCAACTTTCATACTCGAACTTGTACTACCAAATAGATAATTCCAACACATCTAGATGGGTGATTTTACGCTAAGTATGGTCCTCTTTTTCACCCAAATACGCCGAATCACTCCGAGCTGCATTGGATCGGCGATTTCCCTTAAGAGTCCAAAGTGCCAAAAGGCAACAATCTTTGAAAAACTATTCCTCAAAAATTGTGATGCTTATAGACTCTTCGTTTGATGATATGGGATCATGTTGGGACCATATACAACAAGCTCTCTTGATTTTTTCTATCTCGAAGGCATTTTCCTGTGGTGATGAGTTTTAGCTGAGGGAAAAGTTGCCAAATGCAAATGGTGTAAAGTTGCAAAGTGGTGCAACTTTCATTCTCAAAATTGTACAACCAAATGCACTATTCCAACATGTTTGGATGGGTACGTTTATGGTAGGTAGGGTCCTCTTTTGCACCCAAATGTGCTGAATCACTTCAAGTTGCATTGGACTGATGATTTCCCTTAAGAGTCCAAAGTGCTAATGTCAATCGAATGTGGGGCCAAAAATATTTAAGGTTGGATCAAGATTTTACAATTCCTAGCTCTTGCATCAAAAAATTATTACCCAATCAACTTGAATCAATTACATGGGAAATGAAATTCACATGAACTTTTTACATTTTTTCTTTTCGAAAAAGTGGCAAGCCATTGTGATTTGTTATATATAAATAGGATATATTACAAAACCTGGTTCAAACGAGCATACTGACAAGAAAGAACCAGGAAGAAAACCTCTTGTTTTAGCTCAATTAAGTATAATTTTTTTTTTACATTTTAAACATACCCTTTATACAATGCCAGACATTTGACCCGTATTTCAAAAAACATCACTAGATATAGATTATTCCTATACATAGTTATAAAATTTTTACATTGTTTCACATTTCAAAATTTTCCTATTTGAGGCATTCAAGGCACAATCTTCCATAAGAGTATTATGTTGGTGTTTTAGACTGACAAGCACCTTTACAAACCATCAAGGTAGCAATTAAACTACATACAATAGAAAATATTCTTAGAATAACCAATCTATATTATTATAATTTTTCACACACCTCTTCGAAAGGATCAGAGGTACCTATTGTTGCAATAGGTCCATGATCAATTGTGCCAGGAATATCACAAAATTTGTCAAATGATAAATCTATACTGTCACAACAAAAAATATGCTTAGACTAACAAATCTATATTAATCTAAACAACTTGAATGATGATGAATTGGTAATGCAAACTATAAAAGATGCTTTGAATAACAAATCTATATTATTGTAATATGTCACATATCTCTTTGAAAGGATCAGAGCTAGCTATTGTTATAGTAGGTCCATGATCAATCGTGCCAGGAATATCATAAATTTTTTCAAATGATAAATCTATATTGTCACAACAAAAAATATTCTTAAGCATTGTACCTTCCATTCTTGAATATGTTATTCAAATATTTCCTGAGGGGTCATATATTTACTTAAGAGTATCCAATATTGCTTCATGATCAACATTACTAAGTGTCCATATTTGTTTTGTCTTTGGTTTGGCATGATGCTTCATAAAATTAACATTTGTTACTATAACAAGGTGTGAATATATGAGAATGCTTTTGTGTTTCTCGTAGTCTTCAAATGTAGGTATACCATTCTTTCTAATAATGTATGCTCACAACCAAGACCTTACAACCAAAATTGAACCTGTATGATACACGAACCCATCATAATCTTCCATCGATTGTGTTAGATTGTGTTTTACCCGTACACATAGAGCCAACAAATATTTTGATCTCTCTTCATTCCCCTACGGTGCAACAACTACAAAAAAATGCCTTGGATGTAGTAGATCTGAAAGCCAGTCGTAATCAAGTCAACATTCCATTGTGTAATTTTTCATGGATATAGTCTAAGATAAAGGAGTTAGATACTGTGGAACCCATGTATCCACCTAATCACTTGACTCGCATTGATCCCAATCACATTGAATACAACTCTGACAAAAACAAACCAAATTTTGTGTCCAAATGGTCCATGTTCTTGCATCTGAGCTTCAAAAGGAATGCATCTTTTAAGAATATTTGATTGTACGAAAATCCAATCTGCCTCCCACTGAACCCTCCTCAACCAACCAAAAATATATGTGCACTATTGAATCAAGTGTCCCTCCTTGTGACAATGCTGAACAACACCAATCAACAATAGAACGTGCATCATTGAATTTTTCTCTTAAAATATTCAATTTCTCCTTAACTAGAGCTTTCTTTACACATGCACCTACTCCATCATGCTCCCCTTTCCCATGCCTAGCTTAAAAAAACCTCCAAATATTAGGTACACCCCTTTCGACATGCGTTCTACTCAACCAATAAAACATACGAGAATTCTTGAATTGACCTATGCTATTATCTGACCAAATAAGATGTCGGCCCAATGCTATATCATTCTCCTACAAGAACTCAAAAAAATTCTTGAAACAATGTTGGACATACTCGGATGAGTGAGATCTATCATCACTCATATAAAAATGATACTCTCTGATTATCTTTCGATCCTCCTTTATACTATCAGGTGCATGTCTAAACATTATATGGACAAAAATAGCAATCTGAATGGAATTGTAATACTGAGATTGTACCTTGTTTGTGGTTGCAATGTGTAGTTTTCAGAAAAATCAACAACTGATATAATAGTGCCAATCAGAAAAGAGTCCTTACATATCCTGAATTGTTGATCCAACCACTGAGACCTATGACTATGCCTTGCATATTTGTAGAAAATATTATCCTTAAAATCTAAAATAAAATCAACAACATTGCATTCTTTTGCAACCAACTAGCATCTAGAACCTTCACCTCCACTCTACAAAGTATATTTGACTATCTCATATGTTTTTTTTCTCAACAAGATTCTTTCCAAATTCATGTTCAAAACACTCATGAAAACATTGAAAAAACTTTGACAAGCCACCACATTGTGAGCACTTCTCATTTAAACAATAATTTCTATAGAAAAAGGAACCATCATCCCTAGAGCATAAAAATAGATCTAGCAAGTCCCTTGATGATTTCGGAAGATGCATTGCACAACACTCTTGCAACATTTCATTAGTTTACAAAGTAGAACGGATATAGCATAATAGTTCATGGTACATTGAAAACTCCACATGGTATTTGCAACAACAAGTATTATAATCTTAAGAGGCACACAATAAAATGGCTTCAAACCTTCAAAATTTCTTTGCAATATTTCCATATTTGGATGTGTTTGAATAAATTTGTTGAACAACATTGTTTGGCTTGATTCAAAGAAATGTTTAAGATGTGGTGTACGGTCTCGACTGCCAATTCTTAACTTTAAAACATCCTTTGCATTGGTTGATACTCTAGAGTTATCATGCCAAAATTGTTGAATTGCCTACTTTACATTATCAGTTAGCTTCTTATCAACACATGGAAGCCTCCCGAAAAAATACCATGTATCATTTTGAAGAGTATCATCTATTCTTTCTCTTCTTGCAAGTGCTCTATCCAAAGTTTTATGATTTAAGTCAAAATCAATACAAGTTTGTCTTATAAAGTGAGTCTTTTTCAATTGATGGCTTACTAGGGCGGTTGTAATGACTCTCCAAGTAGCTCTCTTATCTTTTTCCTTGTTGTTTTTTCCAATAGATTTGAGAGCATTAAAAAGATTTTTGACAATAATAGAATTTTTTTCAGTCCTCTTGTTTACACTAATCTTAAATTTGGCTAGTAAAGGTCTCATCTTTTGCATCTTTAGAAATTGTACTAAAAGTTGGCATTGCTCGGTCAATGTCTTATTGCTAAAATATTGGTTGAAAAGTATTCTAGCCCATAACCAAATAGTTCGTGTTGACCTCTTGCCTTCAAAATTGTTTATAATGTTATCATCAATTTCAACTAACCATTTAGGGGTCCTAGAAGGTCTTGAATTTGGAATATTTCTTTCTTCCACACAAGGTTCTTCATTTCTCATGTAATCTAGTGAAACATAATTTACACTTGCTTCAATATTATGTTCAACATCTTCATTTCGAACATTTTCACCTTGAACATTTTCAATATCAATTTGAATAATTTCATTCTCAATTTCAATATCATGTTCAACATCTTCAATTCCAAAATTTTCATTATCAATTTAAATATTTTCATTCCCAATTTCACTACCATGTTCAACATCTTCAATTCCAACATTTTCACCTTGAAAATTTTCAATATCAATTTGAAAATTTTCATTGCCAATTTCAATATCATGTTCTACATTTTCACCTTGAACATATTCAATTTCCTCTTCACTTGAAAGACCATAGGGCTCAGGTTCACCAATATTTAACATACCTTGTCTTTTCTTCCTATGACCTTCTCTATGTCTTTGTCTATATCCTTCAATTTTTTCTTTTGCCAGCTTTCTCTTACGTTTTTTATTCCGTCGTCTGCTGCTCCCCATTATACCAAATAAAAGATGCTTAAAAATTATTATGTATGATAAATTTGAGGACAAGATGCTCCAAAAAGTTTATCTTTGTCTCTTCTTGTCTAAAACCACGTGTTTGTCACCTGAAAAGTGCTACAAATAGATTGTAGGGTCCATTGGAATGCACAAAAATGACCCACATGGGGTTTTTATATGATCCACAAATATGATATCCGATATAAAAGGATATCTGATTTGTAAAACATGTTCTGTAACGGTAAGATTTTGGCTATACCCATTGAGGATTCACAAATTAGATATCCGAGTTTTACACACATAGACCTAAGAGTCAATGGTAGAGAGTGGGAAAGAGGGAGGAGAGTGGGAAGGAGGGAGGGAGAGTGGGAGGGATAGGGAGAGAGAGGGAGAGGGAGATGGAGAGAGGGAAAGAGTGAGAGGGAGAGTGAGGGAGAGTGAGGGAGAGAGAGGGAGAGGGAGAGAGGGAGGGAGAGAGGGTTTAGAGTTGAGGGAGAGAGGAGAGGGAGAGGGAGACAGACAGAGGGAGAGGGAGAGAGACAAAGGGAGAGAGGGTTTAGAGTTGAGGGAGAGAGGGAGAGGGAGAGGGAGAGGCATAGGGATAGGGAGAGAGGCAGAGGGACAGAGAGTGAGTGAGAGGGAGAGAGAGAGAGAGAGAGAGAGAGAGAGAGAGAGAGAGAGAGGGAGAGGGAAAGAGATAATATTTGAATATTTTATATATTGGTAATATATATATTTAAATATTTATAGATTAACTAAAATATTCAAATAATCTTTAAATATTATAAATTTCATAATATATT
Source organism: Sequoiadendron giganteum (assembly GCA_007115665.2). NCBI lineage: Eukaryota > Viridiplantae > Streptophyta > Pinopsida > Cupressales > Cupressaceae > Sequoiadendron > Sequoiadendron giganteum. Next base: position 69,503,806 of record CM021105.1, read on the forward strand.
ATATATTAAATACATAATTCGGTAAGAGATTATCATTAATTGTATATTAAATATATTACATTATAAAATTTATTGGATATTATATATATTAAATTATAAAATTTATTGTATATTATATATATTAAATTATAAACTTTATTTCATTTTTAAATCATATATTAAATATTGTATAATTGTTTTAAAACTCATATCTAAAACATATCATATATCAAATTCAAATCGGATATCGGATTTGAATTGGATATCTAATATGCTGACATAAAATTTAATGCCCAGGGATTAGGCTCGCTATTAGGGTTGGGATTTGGTTTGGACCTACCAATACTAAAGAGTCAACACGTAAAAAGTGTTTAACAACTTACTTTTCTTTTCCACACTTCGCCCATTTGGATGATGACTTTTATTTTACCCAAAATTGATGAAACGAAAAGGGTTTGTAAAGGACCTTCTTAACTTTCTACCAATATAAATTATATTTTACTTAGAATCTAATATATAGTAATTATTTATTTTTTATTAGAATTACGACTAAAGTCCTGATTGATAGTCTGATAGAAAAACATATATAGCTTTCAAACAGTATCACATTTTTTGAATCCAAAACATGCGTCACATTCTATGCTTGGCATAATATAGGATTATAAAACAAAAAAAAATGAATTTCATGAAGTTTTGACCAAGTTAGGGTGGTCTGATAAACACGTACTTCTTATTTTTTCCCTAAAATTTTAGTACTACTGCATTGAAATTTTAAATTTTCACCAAATAGATTTTTTGTTTACAAAAATTAACCTAGTAGTTTAGAAACTACATTCAATTTGCCACAAATTATATTCTTACATATTTTTGAAATAATATAGATAAATTATTCAAATTTTTATGTCAAGTTGCCCAACTCTAATTTTCTAAATTTTTGTTGCCACTTAGGGCCTATTTTTTCCATGATGATCCTACACTTACCCTAAGGTTGAATTAGGATGGTTTAGGTATGTCTGTGTTTCTTTGTGTAGGGGACTTCAAGAAACAAGGGTGGAGTTGTTGCTAAAGGGTTTTATCATGATTTTTGAAGTGAAAAGAGTGGTGCCAAGTGGTGTTTTGAGGAAATCTTCTCAAATGAATTCACAAAAAAAATGACTCATCTAGATAGCTATTATTGAGTTACAACACATACTTCAAAATCAACAGTGGCTATTTTGGAACATGTGCATAAAAAAGGACCTTCGCTATCCTCATTAGGCTAACTAGGCCTAATTTACAAAGGAACACATCTTTAAACATTCAAGAACCCCCTTAGCTTGTTGGGGAAGCAATTATCATGTATCCAAACCCTCATATCCACAATTTGTCTCAGGATAAACTCACTCCACCATGCTAAATGAAAACCCTTATTTTAGGCTAGTATAATGAGGGTTTATTGAAATAAATGGTTTCACACCTTACCAGAACATGCCACCACCTTAGAAATTCTTAAAATAACCTACAAAAAATCAAAAGACAATCACTCAACCTCTACATGCAATATTTTATCAAACCCTAGGGTGAAACTTCATTTTTCATGCCCTTTTCCATAAAAATCTATAGGGGTAGCAACACAAACCCCATAATTTTTTTCCCCTTTCACTTATAGATTTATCATCTGATCGTACAAGATCACGTCTGGCCCCTCTAGAAAAACCTCTTTTGGTATTGGCTATCTCAGAGTGGTTTTCTTGTGGCAGTGAATTTTCACTTGATGGAACAACTTGTGTCAAATTGAAGTTGTGCAAAGTTCCAAAGTGGTGAAACTTTCACTCTAGAACTCGTGTGACCAAAGTAACTGCTCCAAAAAATCTAAATAGATATTTTTACACAAGGCATGGTCATTTTTTGCATCGAAAAACACATAATCGCTCTGAGCTACATTCCACTAGATCAATCCCTTAAGGGTCCAAAGTGCAAAATGACTACAAACTTCAGCATGCTATTAGTCGGATACCATGACACTTAGAAACTTATCATTTGATCCTATAGGATGGTGTTAGGCCCCTCTACAAAACTTGTCTCAGTTTTGGCTATCTCAGAGTGGTTTTCCCGTGGCGGCGAATTTTCACTTGATGGAGAAAGCATCAAATGCAAGTAGTGCAAAGTTACAAAGTGGTGCAACTTTTGTTATGCAACTTGTGTGACCAAGAATATTTTTTCAACACATTTGAATAGGTATTTTTATGCTAGGAATGGTCCTCATTTGCACCAAAACATGCGGAATCACTTCGGGCTACATTCCATCGGATTCATCCCTCAAGGGTCCAAAGTGCAAAATGTCTACAAAATTCATCATGATATTACTCGGATACCGTGATGCTTAGAAATTTATCGTCTAAGCCTACAAAATTACCTTGGGCCCCTCTACAAAAACCTCTCTTGGTTTTGGCTATCTTGGATTGGTTTTCCTGTGGTGGCGGATTTTCATTTGATGGAAAAAGTGTCAAATTCAAGTTGTGCAAAGTTGCAAAGTGGTGCAACTTTTGCTCTGCAACTTGTGTGACCAGGAATACTATTCCAACGCATTGTTACAAAGTGGTGCAGCTTTCGCTTTGCAACCTGTGTGGGAAAACTAACTACTCCAATGCATATGAATAGGTATGTTTATGCTATGCATGGTCTTGTTTCACACCGAAACACATGGAATCACTCTGAGCTACGTTCCACCAGATTGATCCTTTAAGGGTCCAAAGTGCAAAATGACTTCAAACTTCAACATGCTATTACTCAGATACCGTGACACTTAGAAACTTATCGTCTAATCCTATAGGATAGTGTTGGGCCTCTATACAAAAAAATCTCTTGGTTTTGGCTATCTCAGAGTGATTCTCCTATGGAAGCATATTTTCACTTGATGGAATAAGCGTCAAATGCAAGTAGTGCAAAGTTGCAAAGTGGTGCAACTTTCATTCTGTAACTCATGTGACCAAATGAACTGTTCCAATGCATCTCAATGGGTATGTTTACATTATTCATGGTCCTCTTTTGCACCCAAACATGTGGAATCATTTTGAGCTATGTTCCACTAGATCGATCCCTTAAGGGTCCAAAGTGCAAAATGACTGCAAACTTCAACAAGCTATTACTCGGATACCGTGATGCTTAGAAACTTCTCATCTAATCCAATAGGATCACGTTGGGCTCCTGTAGAAAATATTCTCTTGGTTTTGGCTATCTTGAAGTGGTTTTCCCGCGGCAACGGATTTTCACTTGATGGAAAAAGTGTCAAATTCAAGTTGTGCAAAGTTGCAAAGTGGTGCAAATTTTTCTCTACAACTCGTGATACCAAGAAGATTGTTCCAAAACATCTGGATAAGTATTTTTATGCTAGGGATGGTCCTCTTTCACATGGAAACATGTGGAATCACTCTGAGCTATGTTCCACCAAATCAATCCCTTAAGGGTCCAAAGTGCAAAATGATTGCAAACTCCAACATGCTATTACTCGGATATCGTGATGCTTAGAAACTTCTCATCTAATCCTATATGATCGCGTTGGGTCCCTCTAAAACAATTCTCTTATTTTTGGCTATCTCAGAGTGGTTTTCCCATGGCAATAAATTTTTCGTTGATGGAAAAAGTGTCAAATTCAACTTGTGGAAAGATGCAAAGTGGTGCAAATTTCATTTTGCAATTCGTGTGACCAAAATAGCTACTCCAACGTGTCCCAATAGGGGGGTTTGTGCTAGGAATGGTCATGTTTCACACCCAAACACATGGAATTTATCCGACTTGCATTCAACCGACTTGATCCCTTTTGATGGCATGCAAAATATTGGAAAAGAGAAACATATAGATGACAGTTGAGAAGTCTGAGTATTCCACACAAAAAGCATATGATCATTCATGCAAAGCACCTTATTCCTCCATTTGATGAAGAAGGTCTATTTCAGTGGTTTTAGTGATTATCTGATGGTGAATAGGTTGTTCAATAGGTTGTTGTGGGTATTTTGACCATGCTTTGTCTTGGATAAGGTTAATGAAGACCATTAAGTATATTTTAGGGTGACTTTTGGGTCTAGTGATAAAAAATGTAAAAATTTCAATCTTGCACTAGAAGTTGTCTTTGTAGCCTTTGAAGGCAAATTTGTGAATCTGTATATGATTGTGAAAGAATGGAATTTTTTTGATGAAATAAGGCTATTTGTAAGCCATCTGTGTGGGTTTAGAGGTAATTATATGTACTCATTAGGTTGGAGGAGTTTAAAGTTACAAATTTGTAAGTTGGTTAAAGCAACAAATTTGAAATGCAACGGTTACTTGTTTTGAAAGTTGGTTTTTAGTTAGTTAAGGGAATGGATCAGTTAAAAAAGGGTGTAAAAAACTATGTAAAGCCTTGAGAGGCTTGAATGGAGGTTGTTGATAGAAGATCTAATAAGAATTATTCACATTGTTCTCTATTTTTTAGATTTTTGATACAAACTCGTTGATCCTGTACTTGGTACGACCTCCAACTTTACTGTACGGTCCCAAGGATGACATGGATTGAAAGAGAGCTGAGTTGGATTTATTTTGGTGGTGGTTTGGTGCAAAACCATAAAGGAATAAGAGAATTCTTATCATTGATTTAAGTGAATGTTGTAGTCTTAGTGGGCATACTGCAGAGAAGCTGTGTCAAATCACAACTTGGTTGAGCCACTCTGCATCACCAATGGTTCTTTTTCAATTCAAAGAGTGATTGAGAGAATTTTGCTTTTCTAAATATAGACCTATTCAGAGGTCTAGTAAAATGTTGAGTCCATTTTTTATTTGTATTATAAATTATAACTTTCTTTCTCGAGAGGCCATTTCATATACAAGAAATAATATTGCAAAAATTTGACATATAAATCTTTTGATAGTGATGCATCAAGAACATATTGAAATCATATTATGAATCATTTCATGGAATGCCAATTGTAAATGTGTTTTGTTCTTCTAGATAAAGTTGTTTAGCATCAATCAATTAATATTCAAGACAAATCATGAAGGAAAACAATGATCAATGCTAGGGCTAACCAATTAATAATTATACACATGAATAATTCAAGCATGTACATGTCAATAAGGGAAGCACAAGTACTCGAAAACACGTAAGCCTCAAAAATTATACACACGAAAATATAGTATACACAAATTAATACAAAGCATATGCATAAATACAAGGTATGCAGATGAAAACATGTAAGTCGCAAAGTATAAATTCAAATGCACGTAAGTCACAAAGTATACATGTAAGTTGTAAAGTATGCACTTGAATACATGTAACTCATATCTATTTAACCATCAATTTAGAATGAAAATATGGACATGCATTGATAAATATATTTGTATTAAACAAATAGCCATGTAGGAATACATCAATATATGTCAATATAAGTATGAAATATATGTACAAAATAGCCATATATGCTTACGAGAATCCCATATAGGCATTCAATGTCAAATATTTCCAATAAAAAATATGTACAAAACTGCCATATATGCATACAACAAAGGGCTCTGGAATAAAATTTCATTGCTCTCCATGCCCTAGAAATAAATTCTTTCCCTTCCCTTTTTGATCGAATGGTGATAGGTTTGTCACTCATTTTTTCTATGCTTGAGGAGTGCTCCTCCTAGGGTTTAGTTCATGGTAAATTTTTAATTGTTACAATAAGAAGTAAATACATGAATATATAGAAATTACATTATAAATAATGATATATTTGATAAAATAATCACTTAACACCATCTCATGATCTCTCTCCATGATGAAAATATTCTCACGCCCATGCTCATGCATGGTCAAGCCTTGTATAAACCATACAAATAGAAATTAAACTACGTGAATCAATAATGGTTTAATTTTTCACTAACTAACATCTATAACAAAAAATATAAATTAAAATTTACTAATTTTCCTCATACCTCTCCTATCAGAACTATCAAGGATTGTATAGCAGATGACACACCATTCTCCATTTCCCTCACCACATTCATAGGAGTTTCGGCTTGCAACATCTAAAAATAAAACAACAAATTATTCAACATAATCAACGATGTGCATATAAACTACACAAACCTATTAAGTACTTGATTCATTAGTTAAATTATTTATTCTATTACCTCCATGTAGGTTTGAGTAAATCCATCACCACTAGGAAGTGTTCCATCAAAACCTCTAATATTAGTTTGTTCAACATCCAAAATCGCATATTAAATCACCATTCGTAAAACAATACTATTAACATGCAATAAATTTATAATTATTTACTAGTTACATACCCCAACGATAGGTGTAATACACAAATAAGTTGGTGAGGGATCGGTGTATCTAGTCTCAACGCTGTGACCCTTTGATTTTATTAAAATCATAATTTATTTTTAGTTAATCTTGCATTTCAAAATCAAAATTTAATAAATTAAATTCAATGAACATGCACTAACTTTTACCTAGCTATAAATTCCATATGCCTCATACAAAATGTTAGGTACCCTCTCCATATCCATAGCTATAGATGGATCCGATGTACCAGTCTCCTGAGTGTCGGTAGGGTCATATGAATAAGTAGCCCCACAAGATTGACACACATGTGTTTGAAGGCCATCACTCAAAGACTCCCCTGGATGGCACTATAAAATAGGGTTAGTATGATGGATGACATTCTAGGTCAAAATATTGATCGCTTGCAATCTCTCTATGTCAACACTTTCCTTCATGAAGGAATACATAACAACGTGCTCATGAGGTGGCCTAGCGAGAGCTTGTCTACCTTTCCACGTAGGATCTGACTGTGCACTGGGTCTATCCTGAGTTGACCCCCCACCTCTCCCCTAGAAATCCCTCGTATCAAAATAATTTGGGATTTTGTTCAATATGAACTCACTGTATAGTTTCCTAAGGAAATATTGCGAGACCTCACAATTGTTGCATGGTGGGTAATCGAAGACCACATGTACCACCTATCATAAAATTGGTCCCTAATCTTTTGGTGGTGGCACCAATGGATAGAAAACCTCTTCGATTTAAGGGTAAGATTTTGATTTATGTGTGGGTTAGTGAATAATGAGCACAAATCACCTTTTGTGATTTTTAAATTCTTTTCATTTTTGTATGATACTTTATTTACATAATAATCCCTAGCCTCCTACCTCCTATCTTTCCATCCAATTATTTTTTTGCTAATTGAATCTGCATTTTTAAGAAAATATTCAATGAATTTGCTAGGGTTATTCTTCCTACGATTGAACCATCTAGATCACTCAACCCACTGATACAATCCTCAATTTTTTTTGTTGTTCTCAATTTCACTCATTAAATTTTGTTGAGTTCCTAGAGGGGGTTGAGTGATTGGTGGAGGAGGTTGTTGTTGTGGTTGATTTTGATCTTGAGGATTTGGTCGGTCTTCCTATTGAGGATCTTGAGGGTTTGTAGGTTGATTTTCATCTCCTAAAAATTCAAGCAAATATATATTAAATTCCACCTAAAACTAACAAATTCAACCTAAAGCTTAATAATTCAAAAAAAAAACCACATAATCCTTACCTCTCACACCTCCTCTTCATCATTGTTGGTGAAGAATTTTGTTGAATTTCTCCTCCTAGAATGCTAGCACAAAAATGTGGGGGTTTTGGCCACAGATACAAGAAAAGAATAGTCGAAATAACAATGACAGGTTTCCACATTTTTTTTTCTTTTAACAAGCAATAACATGAGCACATTATAACACAGTCCCATTATTGATTTTGTTTTTGATGAGCCTCAAGCTTGGAAAAACAAGCCATAGTGCTAGCACATTATAACACGCTCGCGTTATGGCTTTTCAAAATATTTTTTGAAAGGTTTCCACGAAATGGCTACCCATTTCCATGCACCCGCCCTGCAAAAATAGGTTTCAGCCAAAAGGGTATCCAGATCTGCAACAATCCTGTTTAGGCTTGTATAGTGGGACTCATTTTCCAATAGTGGTGAATCTGTTCACTTCTAATTTTCTAAAAATTATGAAGTGGATTATGTGCCTCTCAGTCTTCTCTGCTCTTCTTGACTGGTTTTTGGATCTGAATATGCAAAATAACATAGGTATAGGTCTTCTCCAAGATTTTCCAAGGTTGAATAGCATCTTTGAAAAAATTTCTCCAACTTTTCTCGTTGATAAATCTTCATCTTAGACCTGAAAATCACACACAAGAAGTGGGAAAATGGTTGTGGGGTTAGAGAATAAGGGTTTTCCTTAGTTAAACCCCTTGTTGGTAATTAAACCTTGAAATGAAATAAAATGCAAAGAGAGAATGATGAATGAACAAAAAGTAATATTGCAACTCACCAAACCCTAGCAATAAAGTGTTGCAATTATGCTTGGCTATAATGGATGTGCTTCTTGGCTCTTTCTTGATGTTGATAAATCTTGAATGCAATGATTTCTTGGATCATGAACTCTACATCACAATTATGAGCACAATAAAAAACATGAAGAATGTGGTCTTTGACATGATTATTGATGCTTGAAGAATGCTTGAATAATTCTTGATGATTTTCCCTTGAAAGATTTCAATTTTCTTTCTCAAATGCTCTTGTAAACTCAATTTTCTATAAGTATTCTCTCACAAAAGTCTTATAGATACTAAGATGAAAATGAGTGAAATAACCTTGTATTTATGTTTAATTATGCAAGAGTTCCCAAAATTACAACACTACAAGCCGCCATTGGATCTTGGAGAATAAAATCTCACCAAAGATTTAAATTAAATTTGATTTTTATTTAAAGGGGACTCAATCACCACCCTGGGTGAATGGGTCCCACCTAAGGGGACTCATTTGCCCAGAATGGAAAATGAGTCCCACCTTAGGAATTTGAGGTGGGTTTTTAGGATTTTGATGTTTTAAATTATTTTTGTTGGGATTATCCTCAAAAATACACACAAATAAGGCTCGTGGATTGAAAATAGGGTCAATTAAAGCATAAGAGAGCCTAATTATTGATGAAAATCCTAGAGGAATGTGAAAGTAGTGTTACAACACTTTAAAACACACCAAATAAGGTAAGCTTAATGTAAAACATGATTCAAATTATGTTTGTTATGCTTAATTAATTGATAAAATCCTAGAACAGTGTGAAAGTTTGTTACAATACTTTACAACACCTTTACAAGGGTCCATAAAAATAAATTACTTCACAAGGGCCCAAGACCTAATGTGAATGTGTTATCCACATTAAAACACTAAATCAAGGCAACATTAAACCAATATCCATAGGGAGTCCCCAAACGAGCTCAAAAAAGCCAAACGACCCTTTTTCGATGCTACATTTAGCCCCCAGTTGAGTGAGAGGAGGAACTTGCTTCAAACTCACACTAAAGTAGAAAAACATGCATCAAGAGGGGTTCCACTATACCAATGCTAGCAAGATGAGATGACAATGATCAAGAGGGATGATCAAGCCCCCAAGATCAAGGTCCCATGGAAAACCAACATAAGCACAAAGGAACATAAATGAAAATGATATGAAGAACAAAAACAAGGCCAATCATGCACTGCCAAAGATGAAAAGGAGAAACGAAATAAAATAAATTTTAAAAACAATATTTGACTGTTTCTCCATCATGGTGTGGATCAGATCTAGGTTGTTTGTTAGAAAAAAATGGAAACTCACTCCTAAGCAACAAAACTCATGGTTGTCCGTCGGGTGAGAATTCAAAAAAATGTGGGAAACATACACTCATGGATGGTATGTAATTGTAAACACATGCAAGTGACTATGGGGAAAGTCATTCCTTGAATTGAGCTTCTCGCTCAATCATACAAAAGTTATACCTCCTGATAAATTTAATAATGTGCCACACAAAATGACTTTTTGAGCATCATGAGACAAGAAAAACTTCGTATGGGGTGAACCTACATAAGTGGTGAACACTTTTGTGGAGGAAGGGAAAAGTCAATTTTTCCCTCTACACAAAGTAAAGGGGTTCGGCCGAACCAAAGTGTTCGCCCAAACCTTTATGTTGGTTCAGTTGAACCCTATGTTCGGTCAAACCCTATTGACCTATGTGCGAAAATAATAAAATAAAGGGGTTTGATTGAACTATAGGGTTCGGGCAAACTAGGGTTCAGGTGAACTAGGGTTTGGATGAACCCCGTTAATAGAGATTAAAGAAACAAAAACTCTGTCATTTTCACCAAATGACAAATAGTGATAGAGGCGTGTGGCGAACAAGGTGCGTGCGGTGAATAGGGTGTGTGCGGCAAAGAAAAAACAAGCATAAACACTTCACCTTCGAGTGAACCGGCAAAGAAGCAACCTCTATCACCTTCCAACACATCCTCTCAGGTTGGTTGCACTATTCCATAGCTCATTGCAAAATTCGTGGCATGAATTGAAAAAGTTTCTAAAGAATTTTCAACAAATCTATTATCTAGAACTTAGAAGAATATGAATAGTTGAGTATACAATCCAGTTTTGTATTGAATTATTTTTGTATTCAATCCATTTTTGTATATGCAATTCCAATGGACAAAGAAAGAAAAGACAGTTAAATAAGGAAGGTATACAATCCATTTTTGTACTCAAGCATAAACAAGATCTTCTCACAACCTTCAACAAGAAATAATGAATTGAATTATTGCTTTGGTAAGATTAACTTTATAAAGAAATTCGAAATAGGTTTTGTAGAGATAATGAGGCCACTAAATGCAAAGATGATGAAATATGCAAAAATATAGTGGAAAATGTAAGCTAAGGCATTTTAATAAATCAAGAAATCATTTTTTGAATCCCCTATATTGGTTACAAGCCCAAACTGTTCTAAACTATTCTACATATACTCATTTTCAGTTGACCACATTGTACAACCATTCTTACTCAAATGAGAAACCTAGGAAATGAAAGTCATGTAGCCTTCATGAGTGTATCGTTCGAAGATGCAAAGATAAATTATCCAAATTTCAAGCAATATTATGCTTTAGTGTGAGTATTGATTAATTTTTAATTACATTTTCAATAGTAAAGTAGTTTTAGTAGTCTTTGACATGTAGTAGTAAAGGACTTTCTTAGTAGAATAAATCAAGAGACAAAAAAGAGAAAAATGGACCACTATATTATAAAAATTTGATATATAAAACATGCCTATGAAGTTGGCCAAAGAATAGAAATGAATTAAACTCATAACACAAGTTGATCTAGGTTGATCAAACCAATATTATGTAGATGATGTGATAACAAAGGATGATTCATATGCTAATAAAACTAATTATTTTATGAGTAATTAATTCCTTATATATATATTTAAATACTAGTTAAAATACATCCTTGCACCTTAAAATGAAAAAGCTACATGTGATTATAGGAGGCTTATTACAAATAAATCATGAAGGAATATATACTTAAGGTGATTAAGTAAGGAAGAGGTAGAATGGCTATTGAATTTTTATTATAATTTCCTCTATTAAATTATTTTCAAATATCTACTCGGTGATGTCCCCTACAAGTTCAACATGCTTCAATTTCTAAAAATTAAAAAAATATCCTACGTGTGAAGTTGTGTTGGTCATTTTCATGAATTTCTATCAATTACCATATTTTTATTTTGATGGATTTTCATACCAATATTTCATCTCTACCATCTCCATTTTTCTTTTTCCATTGGTCTATTGGGCTTCATCCTCAAAGTATAATCTCTCAACTAATCTTGATAATCCAATTTCAACCTTTGTTAAATTTATCTAAGTATGGATTCTATTGGACTTCAATTTTTTTGTGGTTGTCATGCTAGTAATCCAATCCTTAGTGTTTCTTAGTGACCTAGAATATTTTCTATTTGTTTGGCTTGACCCTCCATTCAAACCATTCTTGTCTCCATATTCTTTGACCCCTCTTAGCTCTATTGTATTCAAGTGTTATATTTTCTAGGATTTTAGACATGGTTATATCCTACCATACCACTCCCTTTTAAACTTAAAAATCCCAATCCATTTTAATCCAAATGTCTAAGTATTTTTTCACTAATTTTTTCATCTCTCAACCATCATGTCATTTCAATAATTCCCCAACAAATTATTTGTATTTAATCCTTGTAGTATTGGGAATTTATTCTTTCTAATCCTTAAGTACCATCCCCTTCTAACCCCTATTATCTTGATCCTCTACTAGTAAAAAAAAATCTTGTGTTTTAGAGTTCTAGAATTGATTCCATGCATCTAAATTTTTATCCATCTTTTATTTCACAATGTGAAAATCATGATAATGCCATCTTTATATGATGCTAACATCATAAATTTTTAGATTTACCTATTGAGACATACCTACTAACACCATCTTTTCATTCTCCAAAAAATAAAAATATATAAAGCTAGAGGATTCGACCTTATTTTTCCCTAGTATATTATTTCATACTCCCACAAACCCCAACACCTAGTTGAATACTTTTCCTATCTTTTAGAGTAAAAAAATTGGCCTTTTATATTTTTATAAAAAAACTAAGGTCATATAGATACATTAATCTCAACATCTCGATGATTTGTCCTTTATTAAGGTCATATAAGAAACCTTTTATTATAATTGTGTATTATGGGCCTCCATTTTTATTTAAGTTTTTTTATGGATTCATGGAATCTTTGAGTTTGTGTTTTTTGTTCTTTATATTAATTTTTTATTAGTTTGTATCTAAGACGTGCTATAAAATTATGTTACACTACATGTAGATCATGCTAGGATGAGAAAAATTTCTAAAATAATATGTGGGGAATTTAAATTGATTGTGGATTATCAATTAAGGTGCATCATTGGGGTAAAATGGAATTTGAGAGTGTAAGCTCTAAATGATAAATCCAAGTGCATTAGATTGATTTGAATGTTAGTATTTTATTCAATTCATTAAGGTTTCATGTATTCAAGATAAATTTGATAGTTGAGGGTTGGACATTCTATTCATTTAGAAAGAATTTATAAAAATATCTATGTTAGTGTCATATTATAGTGAAGTAGGTTTTATTCCATCATCCTTAAATTTAGTAATATTTAAAGCTATTAAATCCCTAGAGAGTGTTATTCAATACATAGTATTTGTATAGGATTTTATATGATACTATATAAATATTAGGTAAATTATTATTGTGATAAACACAATATATATATATATATATATAGGGATGAGTAGCTTGCTTATATATAGAGTCACATCATTTGAACTAACTACCAAATTACAAATATCTTATACTAAATTAGTTGTGTTCCTATATTTAAGATCTCTAGGAAATAAAATTCCAAACCTAGTAAGGCTCAAAGAAGAGGAGGATGCTTTACCCAGGTCATTCTATCTACTCTAGTTTTTCTCCCCCTTAGTCTAAATATATAGGCTACTTCCCCATTGCCTACATTATTCCTAGACTGGGACATTATGGTAGATTTCCTTAATATCTAGATGGTTGGAAGAAAAATACCCAACACCACATCCTCTACAAAAATAATTCAATTAAAATTTTAAGATATCCATCTTCAAAACATCAAGTTATCTGTACTTTGTACATTACATTAGGCACTATTCCAATTATTCTCTATTTATTCCTCATAAAGAGAAAACTTTAGATAATGGAATCTATAATGACATCATATTCTATGAGTCAAATTTTGAGCATACTTAGTATTGTGGGATTGATGTACTTGCCTCTCTTGATTGATATTCTAGTGTACTCACCAATATTTTCATGATTCCCAATATATTTTGGTTTTGTAAAGAGAGAAAAATAGTGTTCAAACTAAGAACATTCTTTTAGTGGACCTCACGTGATGATAGGATCTAAGGCACTTCTCATCACACAAAATATCCATATTGGATCCAATTCTAGACTCTCATACACTACACCCCCAAGATTAAGAAAATGACTCATACATCATTATAAAGAGTAAAAACATTTCAAAATATATAAAATCGCCATTTCTATAGGAGCATATGTTGAGCATATGTGAAATTATGCAGATTAGTAGTCTTAATGAATTTATTCTAATCATTTTTCATTCTTACATAATCAAAATCATTGAAAGAGAGAAAAATAGAACCATAACATAAAGATAATCAATAAATTTTGCTACAACTATCAAGAAAAGAAGAAGAGAACTAGATATCTTCAATAGCAATAAATGAATTAATACTTAAGTTATGAGGATCACAAGATTTCCAACTAGGGTCATACTCTTGTGGATCTTGCTATAGTACAACTTAACAATAAAATTCCTCTAGCATTTCCAAATCTCTCTATCCCTTCACCTCCTATCATGCCACTAAATCTTATTACAATATATTGAACTTCAAAACATCACACTATGCACTTTGTAGATTATATTAGTTACTATTCTACTAAGTATTTATATATTCCTCATCAAGAGAAAACTTCATACAATGAACCACATAATGACATTATTCACACAATTCATCCACATGAAGAAGGTATCCCACCTTTTAAAACAATCCAAATACAAGGTATAACCTTCTCTGCATGTATTCTACTAAACCAATATGAATACACAAGCATTAAATTGAGTTAATCAGTATAATTATTTGACCAAATATTGATTTTTTGAACCTTTATAATACCAATGTTTTCTTGTGATAACTCAAAAAATTATTGAAAACAATATTGTACATACTATGACGAATGATATTGATCATCACTAACATGTAAAAATTGTGCTCCCTAACTATCTTCTTATTTTGTTTTTTACTATTAGGGGCACTGTGATCAATAATAGTTTATCTGAGTAGAATTGTAATATTAATATGATTCAACTTATTTTTGTGGCTTCAACATGTAATTTTATATAAAATTGACTATAGATCTATAATAGTTCCAATTACGAAAAAATTCTTGCACACCTTGACTTGTTGATATAACCATCAAGAATAGTGGCTATGTATTGCATAGTTATTAAAAATATTCTTAAAATCAGAAATAAAATTAGCAGTGCTTCTCTTGTGACCAACTCACATCTAGAATCTTCACCTCCACTCTTCAAATTGTATTTTACTATCTCATATCTCTTTTTCTCAAATATTTTATTTCCCAGATCATTTTTCTTCCATCATGGGTACATGATATAAACTTTGATAACCCACCGCATTGTAAACACTTCTCATTTAAACACATTTTTACAAAAATTACAATCATTGTATCTAACACATTAGAATAAATCTAATAAGTCCTTAGATAAATTTGGTATTTTAATTGTAACACACTCTTGTAAATTTTGGTTAGTATTCTAATTCGGAAAGGTCCTCTCTCTTCTTAAGTAACTTGGAGATACAATGACTTTCATTTTTTTATGTGTGTTATAAATTTTATTAATATTATCAACAATTGGATCATGCAGTATAATTTTAATATCATGGAGTTCATTTCTACATTATTCAAAAATATTTCTAAATTTGAATTCTTATTTTTCTATGATGTTACTCTTTACAACAGGTGTTTCGTAACATTTTGCAACATTTTCGCTTTCATGTTCAATATTTTTATTTTCAATGTTAAGTAATAATGTTTTCCCTTTATTACTAGTTGTAGGACATAAATCTTAGATGCAACATTTATCAATGTTTTTTAAATTGTCTTTAATGGCACATTTTGTTCTAGAGTGCACATGCACACTTGTAAATTTTCATTTTATAATTTTTTTAGATTATGGTTTTTGTGCAATCTAGTAATGTGAATGTTTTGATTATTAAAAACTATGATAGATGTTGAAAATGTTTTGTGTTAATGGTATGGAAATATTATTAATGAGTAGATGAATTATTAGAACTGTTTTAGATTTCTATTCCTTATCTCTAGATATATTATTTAAACTAAGGTCTCATTGCTCCTTTAGGTACACATCATACATAACATGGATAATGTAGATGTTCCACCTCCAAAATCTTTGTTTGCAAATACCACTAATGAGATTAATAAATTGAAAGACTCATTAGCACAAAATGCAAACCCAGGGATATATTCTGAACCATGCATGTCAATATTGCATAGTCTTGAAAAACTAAGAGATGAACTTGAGAGGACAAGTGCATTTTCTCGAGATAGAGTAGCTACTATTCTTTCCTGCATGCGGGAAGAAGTACATGGTGAGGTTCTCCTTAAACAAATACAAGATAGTGTGAGTAAAGAAATGATAAAAACCAATTGTTTTCCATTTTATCAAAGTACATGTAAGGTTAGGGGATACCAGGTCACTAGATGTGTTGATCGTGATATGGCCTCATTGATCTACCCATGATTTATCACATCACATGGTCAATACCCAAACAATAACCAGATTCCATTATATTTTGTTCAATAGTTGTATGCTGAGGTCCATTTGGGCCTTAAAGTCAACTACCTAGACATTCCACCATATACTGGTTAGGGGCATGGCATGATTGCTGATAGACCCACTTATCATCAAGCAGATAGACTGACCCCAGTGTTTAGGGTATTGGTTGGTGAGAGGTCTCTTGCTCTCACCCCAACTCTAGCCCCCATAGCAGATGAGGTTTTCGTTGCTTCCCAAAATGAAGAAATTGATACTATAGGTAACATTGCAGCTGCCACCACTAGGATATCTACTGATCATGTAGTTCAGTATTTGATGTCTAGACGTCTCCGACCCACACCATCTTTAGTACAGTGGGCCACCATGGACCCTTTAACATCAACATGCATCCCTACTCCCACAGAGCTTCAAGCACTTACAGGAGATATGGCACGCAAGAATTTAAATTGTTTGGCTAAGGAACTCTTGGAGGCATATGATTTCATTGCATTGGACTATGGGATCAGTATAGAGCATGCTAGAGATCTTTTGGCACATGGAGGTCGCTCACTTCTAGGATCCCATCACTCTCAACCCAACACTAGTGCATGTCAGGATCCACCATCTAATCATTCGATAGTTGTACAGACTATGGGTTTTACTGAGATGTTGGTTGGTTTCGGTTCATTATCGCTGATGCCATCTCACCTACATAGTCCTCTCCACTCATCATTTATGGTACGACATGAGATAGATTAGATGGATGCAGATATTAGTTCATCACTTGACCATATAGTTGATATGGTGGAGGCGGCTGTTTCAGAGGACTCAGCTCATCCAATATCAGATGATGTGCATGTATGTGTGCATGTGCATGTTTTAATTCCTTTTTAATTATTTTTAAATTTTAGTTTTAATTTAACTAGATATTCATGTACTGATATATATGAATTTATATATTTGTAGCTGGACATACCTAATGTCACTCCTAGCATTGTTCCAGATCATGTACATCGACATGATTCTATGGATGAATCTGATGCTAGTGGACATGTGAGTTTTAATTTTTTATATATACATGTGTATATGTACATGAAAATGTACATGCATAGATCTAGATACATATTTAATATAAATTATATGTATTTAACACATTTTGTACACTATTTTATTTGCAGGGCTCAACACATCCATTAGAGCAGGACTGTTCTCATTTAGATGGTTGTTCAACTAGGAGTCAACATTCATATTAGGCCCTGCATATTAGATGTATTTTCTTATATGATGATCTTTCTAGTATTTGACATTTGATTATCTCTAACTTACATTTGCTATAAATGATGATTTTTAGTATTCAACATTTCCTTATATGATGATCTTTAGTATTCCACATTCGATGATCTCTAACTTACATTTTCTTTTATGATATACATACATTTGGAACTTTGATTATAACATGTTACATGTTTATACATTGATCAATATTGTTATGTTTACATGTTTATATGATATATGTATACATTTTCTTATATTCAATATACATACATTTTCTTATTTGATGATCTCTTACAACTCACATTTCCTTATTTGATATATTCATTTGATCTCTCTAGAGTATAATTTTAGGAAATGAATGCCACTTTATAATTAATTTCATTCATGTTGATCACAATAAATATTTTGCACACGCATGCCCATGTTGAATAAATTATAGTAAGCAATCAAAAATTATAAAATAAATGACTCCCAAGCTCAAGTAAACTAATGATATTTTATAAATGAGTGTATTTACTTGAGCCTATAATTTATTAATTTCAAGGACATGTTCTTCTAGTTTTAAAATTTGATAAAAATGATGAAATTAAAATCTTGATAGAAAGTAAGAACAAATAAACAAATAAATTTTATTCTTTGAAACATTAAGAAAATTCAATTCAAATTATACCTCTATTATCTTTTTGACATGTAACAAAACTCTAAAATTACTAGATATGTTGCATATCTATACACTAAATAACAACAAACTCCACAATGAAATAACTTGTTTGATTACCACTTGATTCATTTAAACTAGTGTTTAGAGAACATGAATAAGAACTGTGGTAAAAAACTAGTATTTAGTGAACATGAATAAGAACTGTGGTAAACAATTGGTATCTTTCTTAAAGAGTTTCAAATTCCTATTCTTATCGTCACTAACATGAAATCTATTATAAATGATCAAAGCCCTCTTCCCTATTAATATATATCTAGATAAATATATACTTTTCACAAGAGTAGCCTCAAATTGATCTATAAAAATATAGGGTTTTGTCCTAGGAATATACCTAATAGGAAATAGGAAGATGAAATCATGTGTCCATGTTATGACTTGACAATAATCTCCAATATCATGCAATGATTCAATAAAGTTAATAATTTAAATTAAAAAACTATTTAAATATAGATACTTGCAATAATATTTAACATGTTACATTTCAATAGAGAAATCAATTAACTATAATTTATTAACCATCTTGAAAAAATATATACAACTATATACATAAATATAACATTATATTGAAGATATAAATAAATAAACATGCTAGATTTGGGGGATCATTGAAACTAACACTAAATTTTCTTCTACTCTCACCATCACTCTTCCAATGAATATTTTTATGACAAGGTTTGCACATTATGTACATAACAAGTACTTGAATTCCATGGAACAAATATATAATTGGAAATATCTACTCAATTTAAGGTTCTCAATGTATTTCAACCCCTAATTTGTGTCCAACCAGATTTAAAACACTTGTCATCAACATATATTATAAGTAACTAAAACAATCCAGAGTTCAAACAAGTTACTATAAGTTCTCGTCTTGAACATGTATGTACATGTACAAGTGAACTTGAAAATCATGGATATAATATAACTCAAACATTCTGGTTCAACCCGCTCTTGAATAACATGTAATTTGTTTTGATGGTCATCACTATCTAGTCTCCATTTTTTTTGTCCGCATGCATGTGGAACTGCATGAAGATGTAGGGCAGTAGCAATTATAAGGTGACTATATTGATATACCTTGTTATCAACTTGATAGTACACAAAATGAATCCCATGTTGAACAACTTTGACTTGTCTTAGATATATCCCTTGCACAACAACATAACCTACACGACAAACATGAACCTAAGGTAATACATGTGCATGTGTACAACATTTGCGTGCTCAAGGTTTGTACAATATATATTTAATGTTTTTAAGATAATGTACACATGTACATAATGTATATATATAATTTTAAATTCAAACTCACCTGTGGGAAATAACATTCCATCATTTGTTTTAGGTCGTGTTAGCTTATTCCTCTCTTCTGTGCAACACAATAAATAATAGCTAACACCTTCTATGTTTTCAAGCTTTGCTATAACTACAAAAACATCTCCTGTACACCAAATTTACACAATAAAATTCTAAAAAAATTAGAATTGTCTCTAGACAAGTTAAAGATCATTAAATTTATATAATATTTAAATTATTGAAAACTTACACATGTACCTTTTCTAACCAATCCTAAAATATGGTCATAATCAATTGAAATCAAAGGATTGTCTTGAAATCTTTCATCCACATTTTCATCGTATGTGTCTAAAACGAATAGTGGTACCATATCCTATTTACTAACGTATTCAAGTTCTTCATTGTTGCATGCATGAGAGTTTCCTGCAATGCACTCAGTGCAGAAACAAGAGTAATCCCTTGTGTATAATGTCCATCCAGGGTGACTATCTGAACTCATAACACAATGCAAAGATCTTTTTTTTTCTATCCTCTTGCATCCATGCATCGATCTTCTATCCACACCTAGATAAATGTAATTGCAATACACTGATGTGAACTTGAACATGTGTATATATATGAGTGTGTAAATTTTAAATTTAAATAATTTTTTTTTTTTAAAGTAATTTATACATACCCGATATCTCCCAAAACACTCTATGTGGAATGTTTCAATTTGTTCTTGAAGATGTTCCGACCTCATTTGATGCAACGTGTTAATTTCACCATTCAACAACATCATGTGCATCATCTATATGATCTTCTGAATAACTCATTAGATGTTTTCTTAAAGCACGTTTGATGCAAGGTCCTGTGCCATCATGCTCACCCTTTCCATGCCCACTATCAAAGAAACTCCAAATATGTGGTATGTTGTAAATTTTATGATATCTAGAAAGTGCATAAAATGGCTGTGATGATTTGAATTGTGCCGCACATCCATCTGACCATACAAAATGTTTTTCAAATTTTACACCCTTGCTTCTCAAATTCTCAATAAAACATTTTGTAAAACAATGTTGTACAAAAAGTGTGTCATGCTTTTTATCATCACTAATATAAAAGTTATATTCTTTCTTGATGGCTCGTTGTTCATCTGTAATCTCAACACCATCCAATTCCAATTCTACATGTCGATAACACACATGAACCATAATAGTGACTTGCTTTGAAAAGTAATATTCTGATTGAATCTCTTTTTGATGTACAAAAGAGTAATTTTATGCAAAGTCAACTACTGATAGAATTGTTCCAAGTGGGAAAGTATCTCTTAATGTTTAAAATTGATGTGATTTCCACTTAGCATTAAATGAATGTTGTATGTATGGTTGTATCAATTTTTGAAAATCTTCCATAAATTTCCCAATAGGTATCTCCTCTTCTACATAGTTTAACCTTGTGGATTCTTTCCCAAAATTTATTTGGAACTTTGGATACTTGTAACTCTTGCAATTTACTGTCTGACTTAGGTCAGCATTTTCATTTGTTGAAGGAAAGTTAGCCAAATTTCCACAGGTTTCACAGAGTCCATTTATGCAATTTATTTGAGGTCCATTTTCATGATCACATAATAGATCCTTTATGAACAAACTTACCTGTTTAGGAGGTGCCTTTTGAAAACCATATCTTTCTTCTCTCATATTTTGAAACACTTGATAGTAGAGATCAAATTCAATGTGATAACGACAACAACAAGTTTCAAAAAACTTGTTTACCTTCCCATAATATGGCTTTAACCTTTCAAACATTGTTTGCCCAATCTTTATATGAGGATACATATTACAAAAGTTCATATACATCTCAAGTTGTGTTATGTCTAGCCAATGTTTAATATGTTCTTCATAAATACCAAGTCAAATCCTATACCTCATAACATCTCTAGTATTTGATGATGGATGAGTCTGATCATTCCAAAAACTTGAGATCAAGTTCCTAACAACATCTTCAATCCTGTCAGAATGGGGAGCTCTACACATAATTGCCCAATTTCCTTCAGAACTATCATCTAAAACCTTTCTTTTTTTCTCATATTTTATTAGTGTGGTTCTACTATAACCAAATTCAGTGGATAGTGCTAACATTTTTCCTTTTCTGGATATTTCTTTATTTAAAACAAATGTCAAAATCACCTTTCTTGAAATTGCCTTATCCACTGATCGAGATCTTTTCCCAATGGAATCTAAACCTTTTTTAACATTTTCAACAATATATTTTTGCATTCTCATGTGTTTCCTCTTATTCGATGCAGAATATACACCCGTCAATTGTAATGACTCTTTCAGCTCATCACGAAGAAGTAAACACGATAACAATTGGGTTTTTTCAAGTGTTTCAAGATGATTGAAATGATAATGGATTATTCTATTTATAGATTTAGTTATTGACCTCTTAATTTTATTTTTAGGTTGGTCAGCATAACATTTTAGTTTCTCCATATCCATTTCAAGTAACTGATCTAAATTTCTATAAGAAATTTGTTTCCCCACTGTTTCAGCTACTTTTATATGCTCATCCATTGATGTAGAAGGAAGTGATCCCGACCCCTCTCCAACATACATTTTTTGAAATCGGGCCTCCTCCCTATCTTCAAGGTCCATGTGTTCTTCAACTAATTCATTTGGTCCAATATCGAGATTGGGCTCAACTTCTGCTTGAGAACTTCCTGCTTGTTAAGCCTTTTGTACATGTCACAAAATATTGTGCAAAGAAAGTGAGAGATGATGATATATAGTGGAGTTGAACATATGAAATCAAATGAAATCAAAGATTCTTGAACTTAAGAATTCCATGAAAAAAATGTATTTGAAAAGGATATGATTCAAATATGGGATATACATGAAAATGGTATGTTATATATGATGTGATAAGCTAAGAATGCAAGAGTTCAAATGCAACTCTAGGTCCAAATTTGGTTATGATGCAAGGCTTGAATTGTGTTATGATGGATAAACACAAGGGACCAATGATCAAGAGAGGGTATGCAGGAGATGATGGACTCCAAAAGGATTTCCCTAGACAAACAAGGATAATGGTATTTTCCCTAACTTGAAAGTCCATGATAAACCTTAAGTGATGTGGGCGATAGATAAAAATGGATTAGTTTTGAGACCTATGAAGAGTAGTGGAACTTGTGCAACAACTAAGGGTTTTATTTGATCAATGATGAATATGAAAAGGACTAAATTCATGGAATGTATGCAACTTGGAACTTAGGCACGATATGATCTCGACATATGCACTTGGGGTTATACATGGAAGAACTAGGTGAAATGATATATATGTATAAAAGGACTATGTGATATGATCTATACATATGTAAGAGTAGGAATATGTAAGGACCAGGATGCAATGAAAAGGATATGATTCTAAGATGGGATATATGAAAATGGTATGATATGATGTGATAACTTAAGAATGCAAGAGGTCAAATACAACTCTAGGTCCAAATTTGGTTACAATGCAAGGCTTGACTTGTGTTATGATGGATAAACACAAGGGACCAATAATCAAGAGAGAGTATGCAGGAGATGATGGACTCCAAAAGGATTTCCCTAGACAAGCAAGGGTAATGGTATTTTCCCTAACTTGAAAGTCCATGATAAACCTTAAGTGATGTGGGCGATAGATAAAAAATGGATTGGTTTTGAGACCTATGAAGGGTAGTGGAACTTGTACAATAGATAAGGGTTCTATTTGATCAATGATGAATATGCAAAGGATGAAATTCATGGAATGAATGGAACTTGGAACTTAGGCACGATATGATCTTGATATATGCACTTGGGGTTGTACATGCAAGAACTAGGTGAAATGATATATATGTATACAAGGACTATGTGATATGATCTATACATATGCAAGATTAGGAATATGTAAGGACTAGGATACAATGAAAAGGATATGATTTTAAGATGGGATATATGAAAATGGTATGATATGATGTGATAAGCTAAGAATGCAAGAGGTCAAATGCAACTCTGGGTCCAAATTTGGTTACGATGCAAGGCTTGACTTGTGTTATGATTGATAAACACAAGGGACCAATGATCAAGAGAGGGTATGCAAGAGATGATGGACTCCGAAAGGATTTCCCTAGACAAGAAAGGATAATGGTATTTTCCCTAACTTGAAATTCCATGATAAACCTTAAGTGATGTGGGCGATAGATAAAAATTGGATTGGTTTCGAGACCTATGAAGAGTAGTGGAACTTGTGCAACAGGTAAGGGTTCTATTTGATCAATTATGGATATGCAAAGGACTAAATTCATGGAATATATGCAACTTGGAACTTAGGCACGATATGATCTTGATATATGCACTTGGGGTTGTACATGCAAGAACTAGGTGAAATGATATATATGTATACAAGGACTATGTGATATGATCTATACATATGTAAGAGTAGGAATATGTAAGGACTAGGATGCAATGAAAAGGATATGATTCTAAGATGGGATATATAAAAATGATATGATATGATGTGATAAGTTAAGAATGCAAGAGGTCGAATGAAACTCTAGGTCCAAATTTGGTTACGATGCAAGGCTTGACTTGTGTTATGATGGATAAACACAAGGGACCAATGATAAAGAGAGGGTATGTAGGAGATGATGGAATCCAAAAGGTTTTCCCTAGACAAGCAAGGATAATGGTATTTTACCTAACTTGAAAGTCCATGATAAACCTTAAATGATGTGGGTGATAGATAAAAAATGGACTGGTTTTGAAACCTATGAAGAGTAGTGGAACTTGTGCAACAACTAAGGGTTCTATGTGATCAATGATGAATATGCAAAGGACTAAATTCATGGAATGTATGCAATTTGGAACTTAGGCATGATATGATCTTGATATATGCACTTAGGGTTGTACATGCAAGAACTAGGTGAAATGATATATATGGATACAAGGATTATGTGATATGATCTATACATATGCAAGAGTAGGAATATGTAAGGACTAGGATGCAATGAAAAGGATATGATTCTAAGATGGGATATATGAAAATGGTATGATATGATGTGATAAGTTAAGAATGCAAGAGGTCAAATGCAACTCTAGGTCTAAATTTGGTTAAGATGCAAGGCTTGACTTGTGTTATGATGGATAAACACAAGGGACCAATGATCAAGAGAGGGTATGCAGGAGATGATGGACTCCGAAAGGATTTCCCTAGACAAGCAAGGATAATGGTATTTTCCCTAAATTGAAAGTCCATGATAAACCTTAAGTGATGTGGGTGATAGATAAAAAATGGATTGGTTTTGAGACCTATGAAGAGTAGTGGAACTTGTCCAACAACTAAGGGTTCTATTTAATCAATGATGAATATGCAAAGGACTCAATTGATGGAATGTATGCAACTTGGAACTTAGGCACGATATGATCTTGATATATGCACTCTGGGTTGTACATGCATGCAAGGACTAGGTGAAATGATATATATGTATACAAGGACTATGTGATATGATCAAATTAAGAGGTGTCGAAATGAGAAAAAAATTGATATTTTATAGAAAATGTAATTTTGGATGGATAGATGAGATTGAAGATGAGAGAATGACAAGGTGAGATTTTCACACTAGACTTATGAGTTGGCAATAGCTCACAAGAGGATAATGAATAAGGACTTGTTTGATTTGGTCCAATGAAAATTTAATTTTTGAGACAATGGTTTGACAAAGCAAGGAAAGTTTTCCTATCCCAATGTGTGCAAAATTGAGGACTTGATTTGACAAATGTGGTTCATGATGGAAAATGCATTGTAGGAAGTGATTTGACAAAATTTCAAGTAGATTGCAAGGAATTTATTGCAGTTTGACTGTGTTGATTCAGATTTGGAGGATGATGTTCATTTGTTCATGTTGTTTGAAAACAGTTGGCAAACACGTGGTGTTGTAAAGAATGAAAATCAACCACATAGAAGACATTTACAAAAAAAATTCCTAAGGCTACAAGGACAATATTCTTATGGATCCCATGAACCACATCCTTAGCGAATGAATTTCAGAAGCTTCACCCCTTGGGCTCCCCCTTACAGTGCACTCACTTCTCAGGGCAACCAAGCTTCCAATATCCATGCAACTCCCATGGCAGATTGATCATTTCTACTAAGAACTGCGTAGGTGTGGGTGCCTTGGCAACGACCTTTGCTGCACCAAAGAATAAAAGGTTTGTGGTTATCTAAAACAAAGGATTTATTTTGAGCACCCATTTAGAAGGCCACATGAGAGGCATTATCATCCCAGTCTACAGAGGTTAGGCTCTATAGGTTTCGACGCACCACAAGGGTATTGGGGAGTCAATTGCTGGTTTGCAGGAAGTTCTGTAATGCTAAGCTTTCCTTAACATTCAAATTTATATACCGGTTGGGTGTCGCTTAGCTTTAGTGTGTTCCCGGTTTGAGTCGCTTTGGGGTGAGTACTTTTTCCCACCAAAGTAGGCCCAAGATCTAAGGCTTAACAAAAGCGAACCAAAATATTCATAGTTCAATTGATCTTTGTTTAAAAACAAAGAGAGAGCACATGAATATTTCAGATCACACTCGCATGGTGTTCTTTTTAAACCAAAATCAAAATGTGAACAAACAAAGAATGCACAAGGTTCATTTTATTCATTTGTAGTGTTTTTCAAGCAAAGGGGTTATTTTTAACCGTTTGTAGTGTTTTCTATCTAAGAGTTAATTTTAAACCCAATGAAAAAAAAAGTGTGTTGTTCTTTTTAACCCATATGCATTTGCATGTCTGTTCTTTTTTAACCAATGCATGTAAAATGCAAGTTGAAAAGAAAAGAAAAAAAACAATTAAAATAACATTTAGCTAATTCCAGCTGGACACATGCTAAAACAAGAATTTGAGGGGTTTATTTTATGCATTTCATTCAACATTAAATTTACCGTGCATAATTTATTTCAACTTAGAGATGAATGTTTGGGGGTGTCCATAGATTCAAATTTTAGATTATAATTAAAAAAATGATTCAACATTTAAATGAAAATAAAAGTGATCTAATTTTGAACTCAAATTGATAAAAAATTAAAGAAACTTTCCCCTCTCATCTTATAGATAAATGATTCATTAAATTAAAAACGCCAAATCAATAAAAATACACTTTATAGTACACAATAATTTTATCAGGTATTACATGAAGAAAATAACACACATTGCTCATGACTATTTTTCATCAAAAATATGAGTGTGTTACAACATGATAGCTTGAGCTATTATATTTTCATGTTTTAATGCAATTAAATTTATGCATGCTAGTAACTAAGTATTAGACTTGTTACTATAAGTTGTATAATTCAATCATGTTATGGTTTCCATAAAAAGAAACATGTTATTAGATAGTGTGGTAAGTCTATGAGCCTCTTTGTACCTAAGTAGATAGTCAAGATCTAGTAAATTTAAATATTTTATTTTTCTTAGATAAGGTACCCATTACGAGTGATCGTTAGGATTTGTGTCTCAACCTTCAATCCCTATCTATTAATACTGAACAAAATCTAATTTTCAAGTTATAAAACAACAAATATATATATATACATACAACCTGGACTATGTTATGTGATCTATGTATGCAAGAGTTGGAATATGTAAGGACTAGAATGCTAAAAAATTAAAGAAAATTTCCCCTCCCATCTTATAGATAAATGAGTCATTTAATTAAAATTACCCCAAATCAATAAAAATACACTTTATAGCACACAATAATTTTATCAGGTATTACATGACGAAAATAACACGTGCATTACTCATGACTATTTTTCATCAAAAATATGAGTGTATATTACAACATGTGGTAGTTTGAACTATTATATTTTCATGTTGATCCATCTTCTCAATTTTATTTATTTTATATATCTAAGGGATACAGTTATTGCTATAGATTATATATATTTTTTATGTTGTACTCGTCTTAGTTCTAGATGCACATAAGATAAGAGCATAACCATATTAATCTAATGTCTTCTTATTTAATTATTTGTGGAGGTAAAAATACCAAATTAGGGATTTGACAATATAATTGGTAAGATAAAAAAAAAGTCACCCCTTTCCCTTTGTGGCACTAGCTACATGTATTCTTGGAAATCTCTTCATATGGAGGTTTTGTGTCTTTTGCTATCTATCATGATTATATTATCTTAGAGCTCAGTTTAAATAACATTATGACCATTTTATACATCATTTAATTTATTTTAACAAATTTATTATGTTATTCTACTAAAGTTTCTTGTTATTGGTTGTGTATTTTATTTTTATTTTACAGATTTTCAAATTTTGTATAAACTGGTATTTTTTATGTGCAACAAAAATCTATGTAGACATATAGACCTTAATGTAGTCATGCTACCATCTAGGAAACATGATGTAATTTTTATTATCTTCTATTGATTCATAATTCTAGATTCCTATCATGATGAGATATCTATTTCTCAACTCTCATTCTAGGTTTTTCTTTGTTTATAATTAAATCCCATTTTTAATATTTTGTTTAATAAAAAATAGTAATTTTTTTTAATAGGAAAAATAAGCTTGCATAGTTTATATAGGTGAAACCAATTTATATTTTAAGACCATTTACACTTGTTGATTTATCTATTTTGGATAGTATTTTTGTGTTATTAATCTTAAATCTAGGAATAAAGTTAGTTAAAACTTTCAAATTTTTATTTACGTTATGAAATTCAATACTTTTTTTTTTTACTATCAGTATATGTTTATTTCTTTATGAATTATTTCACTCTTATAAAGAATATTCGAATTATATGTTAGATTATGTGTTAGAAAATTTAGAAAATATTATTTTAGATACATACTTCTACATTATATGTTCCTCACATATAAACTTATTAATTTAATGTATGCTTTATGTGTATATTCATCGTACTTCTAGTTAAATCTATCCTAATCCAAAAATAGTTATTGTTAACTAATATGATTCTATTTATTATAATTTACTTATATTTTTTACTAATTTTTGTGTGTTTGTGGGGTGTTTGAGTTATCCCACCTTCTCAACTAATTATCACTATTTAGGTTTTTTAGATGAGTTTAAAAATTCTCTTATGTTGAATTATCTTGTGTCATCTTCTTTAATCCAATTTGGTTATACATAATGATTTCCCTACTATTCATTTTCATGTATTGATACAAAGGGAGATACTACTTGATAGAGGGAGAAATATTGGTGAAAGATGGTATTTCTACTAGATCTATATAATTGATGATGCACAATTGGATGAAATAAATATAAGGATTTAAAAGACATACACATAGATATCTATGCAAAATTGGGTGCTACAAAAAAATACAAATAAGGAAAATATATTGTAGATCAAAAATATTAAAAAATTTAGTATAAGGATTCATAAAATCTAGTGATAACTTGCAGATTTTAGTTTTATAGAACCCATTGATGATATGCATTTGAGTTTTCTTTTTCAAAAAATTGAAATGAAGAACATTCAATTTTGTTATATATCAATTATTGGATGCATTTTTCCTTGTTGCTAGATAAAACATATGATAAACTCACTATTGTAAGTAAATAAATTTACCCATATTTGACGAGAAAGAGAAGAAATACACACGTACTTTGTTTCTTTCTATGATAATTTGTCAAGTTTTTTTTGCATCTATTTTCTTCTTTATCTTTTGATATTTTTTGTTGAGCTTTGTTTTTGGTTTTTTCTTTTTGTCCCATTTTCTTCTTCAAAACACAAATGTTTGATTTAAGCTAACAACAAATTCTCCTACAAAATGCAAAAAATTTGTCACAAACCATTTTCAAAAAATATAAAACATTTTTTCACCTGTTATTTGTCTTTTTTAGTTGACACGTTTGAAAGCTCGCCTGGAAAATGCCGTTTACAGAGGAGATCGGAAAAATGCACAAAAACCCTGGAAAAGTTGTTTGAATCTCGTATGTATACTGGAGGGGTTCGATCAAACCCCTTTAAAATAATTTCGCTCATTATTTTAATTTGGTTTGGCCGAACCCCTTCAAGTGGTTCGGTCGAACCTAGGTTCGGCCGAACACCCTTTTTCCCCTAGCTTCTCAAAAAATAGATTGTTTTTGTAAAAAATTATCGTTCAAAGCTCAATTTGAAATTGAAAATGAGCAAAAATTCAAAAAACCAGTGAGATAATGATAGTCCTTGGAATGAGCTATCCATCGAATATAATTTTAATATGATTTTATTTTATTATGTATTTTATTTTTTAGTTTTATTAAACATAGGTTTTTCACTAAAAATCAAAATCTCTGGAACCTTTGCACATGTGGAAAAATAAAAGACTATCAAAATATTTTTTTTTAAAATACGTTGAGGCTGGGTATTGATGTCCTTGATCAATTAAAAAAAAAAATTGAATTTGGTTTCATACAGAAAAATTTATGTCGTATATAGTCCGCATATGTCTGAATTGTAATTGGTTTGACTTTGAAACTTGATTAAGGAAAAAATATTCAATAAAATACTATGAGAGCATATGAAAGTGCTATATATCGTAGTTAAAAATCTAAATTCGAAAAAATTAGAATTTTATCCTTCATTCAAAAAAGTTTATGTTGTATACGGTGAGTGTCACTTTTTCAAAATGCTGATTTATGAAAAAATCTAGTTTTCGTGGGAGATGGAAAAAAAAGTGCAATTTGATTCCAAAAATTTTGAAAAAAATATTTATAGAATGTACAAAAAAAATGTGATGAGACTCTAGTTTGCATCATTTTCAAATTCTTCACGGTTTAGCCGCTACAAGAGCCCAAAAGTGAAGATTTAGTTAAAAATAATAATTGCAGTGTCCAGTTTGCCCAAAAATTGTAAACCACTATTGTGGGATCACCCTATGCTTGGAGCTCCTTAACAAACAAGATGTCTACATAGGAATGCAAGCTTCGTTATGGAAGATGGACAGATAAAAGTTGCAAAATGCAAAAATATAAAATGTTCAAAGGAGTCTTGCTTAGTTCATGTGAGGTCTTTAACTTAGGGAATGTTCTGCCTAATGTCTACAAAATAGGACCAATCAAAGAATATAAAATTTTCCACGTAGGGGATGTAGTGTGTCACATAAACCTACTAAGATGAATATAATATTCTAAGAGAGATCATGCTCATAAAGGACATTACACCCGATTTCATCCACAAAGCAAAAAAATGCATCATATGAAGTAAAAAGACTACACTAAGAACCATGAAAAATGAAAAATGCAAAAGAATAATGCCAATGTATGCCCCAGCTTTAAAGGAATTTCTAAACACCGTATTGTGAGTAATTAATTTAAAGTAGAAAATAAAAAATACAAACAAGAAAAAGACATGAGAGCCCACTTAGAAATCCCTTATCCCAAGTCATATGTTTCTGAGTAAGGTTGTGTCATGTAAGAGAAAATAAAAGAGAGGGGTTTCCCCCAAAATGAAAAACACCAAAAACATAAGGGATCTATGGATTTGGGGTTAGTATGTTCTTTACTGCAATATTTTTAGAGAGCTCAGAACTGTCACCATCCCCCAAATACACATAGAATTGGATGAATGATACAAAGAGAGTGAAAACAAAGAAAACCCTTTTTGGTCAACATGGAAGAGACATAGGGTGTCTCGGCGCCTTATGTCATCCACTAAAGGAAAACAAAAGAAAAGGATAAAGATGAAATGAAAAAGGCAAGAGAAAAATAACGCCTTTTGGGATAACATGAAGGAGACATGAATGTATCAATTCCTTTTATCATCCCTAGAAGGAAAAGAGAAAAAAAAGATAAAGATGCAAGAGTGAAAGAGATGCATGACATAGAGAAGAATAAAGGTAAAAATAGAGGAATTTAACAAAGAGAGAGAAAACAAAATGTCACACAAGATCACATCACACACATGCAGTCACACAAAATAATTTAATGAAAAATAAAAAGGCTAGTAAGGAAAATACAAGTCAACCTATGAGAAAGTCATCCACCTCCCAATTATGTTCATTATACACCAAAGGTGGGAAATTAGCGAATGGAAAAAGAGAAAGTGCCAAACTAGGAGAAGCACCAAGTTCAATAATATTTATAGAATATTTATCATTTAAGCTCATGGAAGAGGAAAATAATGTATTCAGTTCATTATGTACCTCTTCATAAATTTTAGAATCCTCATCATCATCATCTAAGTTGATCACAAAAGGAGGTCAAAGAATAATTTCCATTGAAGAGTTCAACTCTTGTTGTGGAGGATACATTGAATTTTCTTGCTTCGACTAGGGAGGAGGGTCATCATGTATTTCTTTAGTCAAGTTTGGATCTTAATTTTCTTTATTTAATTCATCATGTAACTTGTGATCAAGGGTATGTTGTCTACGTCTACGCCCCATAACACCTCTATTTCATTTATTTTTATTTTAAATTTGTATTAGAATGGGTTGATCAACCATAGGTTTATTTTCTTCTCTAAGGGGAGGAATGAAAGGAACCACAAGAGGTTTTTCTTGACCACTTTATCTTTGACTTTCTAAACTTGTTTTACTCTTGGAGGTGTTGCAAGGTTGGTTTCATTGCTTCTTTGTTGCTTTTAAGAGGTAGGTGAGGTTTCTATTTTAGGTTGGTCTTGATTGTTTTGGTCTTGCTTAAGTTCAAGCATGGTTTCTTCAAGGATGGTAGGTTTGAAGATGGATGGGGACATGTTACAAATGGATAATTTGGTTATCTTCATTTCCTTGAAGTTTTGATAGGACAAGAAAACTAACTCTTCTCTTGGTTTTATAGGTTCCATGGTCTCAGGACAAAAGGATTCTAAGGAAAAGTTTCCTTTAGATGACAAGGGGTTAAAGACACTATGGTGAACAATGAATATCTCATTATCAAAGAGAAAATTTAAGAATCTGTGCACAATCAAAGGGACAAATTTCATGGAGAAAATTCATGGGTGGCATAGCTTCACACAAAACTTGTTCAACTGTGGGATGATGGAGAATGGAACATCTAATTTTTTTGGTCCTATTTGTAATGGTAGGGTGATTGATCCAATCATAGGGCATGCAAAACCATTGTGCTCTTGATCCATGCTTTCAGTTTGTCATATTCATCTTGATAGAGCTCATGAAAGAGTAAGAATTCCTTAGTGATCATGTTCTCTCCATGGGTGAGATCTACTAATATCCCATTAGTGGGCTTGTCATAGATATGACCGGCTATGTAAAGAGGACCATCAAGAAAAGGTTTAAGTATATCTTTAGAGGAGAAATTAATTTCAAGAGGAATCTTAGCTCGAACCTTATGAGGGATGATGCCAATAACCCTTATCATTTCATCTACAGGATTGACATTGATAGCATTAGTTGGAACAAAATAAATGTTTTCATCATTTGTATCAACATTCATCACACCATTCTTTGGATTTTTGCTAGCTTTGACAAATGAAATATAATTTTTGGCATGGGATTGGTAAAAATTTGGAAATTTTTATTCGGAGGGGAAATATGCTTATTGCCATGAACACTAGTAACTATAATGAATAGACAACCAAAATCAATGAGGTCTTTCACAAGATTTTTAAGATGTTTGCAATGCTTTGTGTCATGTCCATTTTGTCGATCATAGTGACAATAAGCATTTGATTTAAAGGTCAGAGGTAAAGGATTATTAGGGTCAAGTGTTTTAATGGGAGGCAAGGTAATAATTTTTTGGTTTAGAAGTTGGGAAATCATATTATGAAGGGTGTCAGGTAAGGGAGTGAATTGTCTTTTTGGATCTCCATAGGTAATGGGCACTGTGGCTTTTACATCAACAACTTGGTAATGAAAATGTTGAGTTGGTTGTTGAGGGGGGTTGAATTGGAGGAACCCTTTATTTTATTTTCTAAAAGGTTGAGAATTTTCTAGGTGTGCATGCTTGGATCTCTCAATTTGGCTAGAATTGGACTTTGTATCTCAAATACAAACCGTATTTTGATAATCATAGAGGGTAGTACAAAAGTGCATGAAGGATGGGAATTTCATCATGGTCAATTTTTTTTGTATTTTGTTTTTTAAAATTTTCTTTGAACATATTTTGAAGATGTGGGCCAGGGATATCAATATCAACTTGGGAATAAAGCAATTGATATCAGGAGATAAAGTCAATTATCTTTTCATCCTTCTTTTGCTTATATCTCATCAAGTCAACCAGGGTCATATTTGGAGTAATTTGCACTTGGAAATGGTTTATAAATTCCTCAAAAAGTTTATGAAAGGAATGAATCAAGTTATTCGATAAAGAAGAGAACCACTCCAAGTTAGTGTCTTTTACGGTTCTAGGAAAGATATTTTTCAATAGTTTTTCATCAAGGAAAAATTCACTACATAAGGCAGTGTAGGCATTAACTTGGTTAGAAGGATCTCCCTTACCTCCATATTTATCAAATCTAGGCACCTCTACACCTTGTTGCATCAAATTTCCATAATATCTCCAAGGATAATGGACTACTTTTGACATAATATACATGGGTGGGCCATTTTTATTTTGGTTGATTGTGGAAACTTTCTTTTGAAGGGATGACATGGTTTGAAAAATTTGATGTATGAGAAGGTCATTGCTTGTGTTTTGAGATGGAAGTGAAAGTGGTGATGGAGTGTATGTGTTTGTGGGACAAGTGCATGGAATTATTATAGGTGGAAAGGTAGTAGGAGCTATAAAATGTGATGCCACATAGGAACTAGGGATGCTAGCTAGAATACCCAGGGAAGGAATCACATTACTAACTTGTTGCATTATTGTGACTTGAGGAGGGGTGTAGGCAGGGATTGAGGGTATTGTTGTTAGAGGATAAATTTGAGTTCCTCCTTGGCTTGGAAAATTTTTCACAGGGAAAGGAAAACTAGTGGTTGAGGGAAGATGATTTCCAAAGATTTGAACTATGTTCTTCACAAGGTCAAGGCCATATTCACTTACAAGCATATGGTGAATGTTTTATATTGTAGGAATTGTAGTAGTTGAAGTTTTTTCAAGGCTAATTTGATGTTGTAAGTTCACTATATCCTCATGAATATGGATTTGGTATTCTTGTGGGATGCTATCATTCTTTAGTTCAACTTGCATGCTACTTGAAGGAGAAAAGTTATTAAGGATGTTATCCATGCATAGTGTACTAGTGTCAATACTAGCAGTGAAAGCTCTAGATAACCCAAGATCTACAATAATTGTGCTATCACAGGATGACATGAGTCTCAAACTTCTTCTCACTATGGTATTAGCAATGGGATACCAAACACTCATTCAAAGGCTACTAAATGCGGGGTGAGTGCAAATGCAATGTAAACTAATAAGAATCAAATGCTTATAATTGAAATTCTAGAAAGTAAAATTGAAATTTAGAAACAACAAACAAGAAATCAAAAAATGAACTATAAATGACAAAAAATGCAATGAAAAATATGTAAAGGTATTGATTCACCCAAGGTGGTGAATGAGTCCAAGTACTATTTTTTAATATTTTTTTTAGAATTTTTGAATCAAATTTTATGAATTTTATGTTTTCTGATGCAATTATAAGATGCACATGCATAATTTTACTAATTTTCAATGAAATTAATTGCAATAATGGAAGCTAAATGATTTTTCACTAATATAAGAATTAAAACCCTAAAATGCTAATTAACCAATGCAAAACCTAATGAAATATTAATGCAAGCTAGATATAGAACGTAAATGCACTCCAAATAAGAATTATCATGCTCTAAATTCATGTTCACTAGAATGAAATGAGGAAAATAGGGTCCTTTCTCTCTAGGTCTTCTAGAGTTTTAACCTAAAAGGACAAAGGTCAATTTTCTTCTTGTACATTTCACTCAAGAAGAAACCCTTGAGATTTAAATGCAAAAGAGATTGAAATATGGCAAAGGGAATTCCCAAAGGGGTTGAATGATAAGAAATGAGGGGTTCACCACCAAGTGTAAAATTGGAAAATAAAATGTTTGAAAACACAGTATAGTATGCAAGATGACCTAGAAAGATAAGTAAAATGTAGTAAAAAGCCATGAAATTGAAAGTGTGCACCTGGGTGATTGAATAAGGTATAATGGAGATCTAGATCACTAAAAAATTTGTTGTTTATGCTAACTAGGACTCATTCACTAAGTTGGGTGAATAAGTCCAGTTTTCAGGAAAATGTGCAGGAATAGATTTCAGCCAAAAGGGTATCCAAATCTTTAAAAAAATTGTTTAGGACTATATAGTGGGACTCATTTACCAATAGTGGAAAATTAATCAACTTATTCTTTCCTAGAAATTCTAAAGTGGATTTTGTGGCTCTCGATCTACTTTTCTCTTCTTAACTGGTTTCTGGATCCGAATATGCAAAATAACACGTATAGGTCTTCTCCAAGCTTCTCCAAGGTTGAATAGCAACTTTGAAAACTTTGAAGACTTGATAAATTTACTTCAACTTTTCTCATTAACAAATATGCAACTTAGACCTACAAATCAGACAAAAGAAGAGGGGAAAATGGTTGTGGGGTTAGAGAATAGGGGTTTTCCTTGGTCAAACCCCTTGTTGGTAATTAAACCTTGAAATGAAAAAAAATATAAAGAGAGAATGATGAATGAACAAAAGGTAATGTTGCAACTCACTAAAACCTAGAAATAAAGTGCTGTAATTATGCTTGAAATGGCTACAATGGATGTGGATCTTGACTCTTGGTTGATGTTGATAGACCTTGAATGTAATGCTTGGTTGGATCATGGACTCTACATCACAATTGTAAGCACAATAAAAAACATGAAGAATGTGATCTTTGACATGATGATTGATGCTTGAAGAATGCTCTTGAATGCTTGATGATATGCCCTTGAAAGCCTTGAATTCTCTTATGAACTCAATCTAATATACATATTCTCTCATTAAATATTAAAGATGTTAGGATCAAAATGTGTGAAATAACCTTGTGTTTATACTCAATTATGCAAGAATTCTATAAATTACAACACTACAAGCCAACATTGGTTCTTGGGTGATCCCACAATACTCTTTTACATTTTTTTGCCAAACTAGACACTAAACTGATTTTTTCCAACTAAATCCTCACTTTCGAGTACCTATAGCGGCTAAACCATGAGGAATTTGAAGATGATGAAAAATAGTGATTTTTGAAATTTTATGGAATCAAATTTCACTTCTTTTTCCATCTCCTTCAAAAACTAGGTTTTTCAGTAAAAACCATTTCTAAGGAGTGATGATCATTGTATACAACATAATTTTTTTTCCATGAAGGATAAAATTATATTTTTTTTAAATTTACATTTGTAACTATGATATCTAGCACTTTCATTTGGTTTCATAGTGTTTTATTGAATATTTCTTTCTTAATCAAGTTTTAAAGTCAAACCAGTTACAATTCAGACATAGGTGGACTGTATACAACATAAAAAAAAATTGTATCTATTGAAATTCAATTTCTTTTGTTGGATCAAGGATTTTAATATCTAGTGCACTGATTTTTTTTTTTGATAATATACTATTTTTCCACATATGTAGAACAAAGAGCTTGATTTTCGGTGAAAAACCTACATTCACAAGATATAAAAAATAAATAAAATAATAAAATTAAATTTATTAAAAATTATACATTTTTGGAAGCTTATAATAAAGACTACATACTTAAAAAATAAATTTAAATGAATTCATTTGATCCCTCAAAAGGTAAATTGAAAGTGGTTTTTTAATAGCATTTTGATAGGTGTAACTGAGACACCATTATAGGTATGGTTTAATACTAGCGGGGTTCTATCCATGGGGGTTTGATCTAAGGTGGTTTGATGAAACCCTCTTCAATTGAAATCCTCAAAATGGTACTTTTTAAGGCTTAAATCATTATATTATCTAAAAATATGTGATTTCAACAAAAAATAGAATCTCTTAGAAATTATAAACCAACATTATTGGAGCACCCTCTTGGAGAATAAAATCCTGCCAAAGATTTTAAATAAATTTTATTTTGAGTTGAAGGGGACTCATTCACTACGTTGGGTGAATGGGTCCCAAATAAGGGGACTCATTCACCTAGAATAGCGAATGAGTCCCACCTTAGGAATTTGAGGTGGAATTTCAAGATTTTGATGTTATAAATGATTTTTATCGGGTTTGTCCTAAAAAATACAGATAAATAAGGCTTGTGGATGCAAAATGGGGCCAATTAAAGCATCAGAAAACCCAATTATTAATGAGAAGGCTATAGGAATGTGAAAGTTTGTTACAACACTTTACAACACACCAAATAAGGGTATGTGCAGGATCATGATGGGCCAAAAAGTGGCGATATGTAAGCCATATGATGGCCCGTGTGGCTGATGACTTTTTTTTTACCCAAAATTGATGAAACGAAAAGGGTTTTTAGAGGAGATTCTCAACTTTTCACCAATATAAATTATTCTTTACTTTGAATTTAATAAATAATTATTATTCATTTTCTATTAGAATTATGAATAAAGTCCTAATTGACAGGCTGATTGAAAAACATTTATAACTTTCAAATGATATCACATTTTTTGAATCCAAAATATGTATCACATTCTATGCTTCACATAATATAGGATTTAAAAAAAAAAATTGAATTTCATGAATTTTTGACCAAGTTAAGGTGGTTAGACATATGAGCTTTTATATTTTTTAAAAGTTGTAATAAAAAATTCATAATTAATTATTTACTTGGAAAAAAATTATAAAAAAATATGCATCACATCAGGACATGAGTCCTCTACTTATATCTAAAATCTTATAAAAAAATATTATCATTTTATTGTGGTTAGGGTGGTCAGACAAACACCTACTTCTTATTTTTACCCTGAAATTTAAATACTACTACATTGAAATTTCAAATTTTCACCAAATAGATTTTAAAAAAAAAATAAAGGTCTAGTTGTTTAGAAACTAGATTCAATTTTCTACAAATTGTATTTTTAATTTTTTTTGAAATAATATAGATAGCTTATTCAATTTTTTATTGCAAGTTGTCTAACTCTGTTTTTTTGTCTTTTTATTGCCACTTAAGGGCCTGTTTTTTCCATGATCTTGCACATACCCATAAGGCAAGGTTAATGTAAATCATGATTGAAATTGTGTTTTTTATGCTTAATTAATTGATAGAATCCTAGAAAAGTGTTAAAGTGTGTTACAACACCTTTACAAGTGCCCATTAAAATAAATTAGTTCAAAAGGGCCCAAGACCTAATTTGAATGTGTTATCCACATTACAACACTAAATCAAGGAAATGTTAAGACAAAATCCGCAAGGAGGACCCAAAACAAGAATCCAAAAGCCAAATGACCCTTTCTTCGATGCTAGAGTATGCTTTTGTGTATGTACATATGTATGAATGCATGTAAGTTTATGTATTTATTGTGGAATAAATTTTCTTAGAGAGAGTATTCACCATTAGGAGGGGTCCCAAAGTGACTTTAAAAAGTGCATCAAATTTATACACCAAAACTGTCAATTTGAAGTTCTAGAGTATAGGATTTAGGGTATTAGTTTGAGCCTTTAGAGTATAGGGATGAGAGTTGAAGGTGTAGAGTTTAGCGTTTAAGGTATAGGGTTGAGGGTTGAGGGATAGTGTTCAAGGTTGAGGGTATGTTATTAAGTGTATAGGGTATAGGGATTAGGGTTTAGGATATTCAATATAGGGTTGAGGGTTTAGGGTTTAAGTATGGGGTTGATGGTTGACGATTGATGGTTTACAGTTGAGGGATAATGTTTAGGGTTGAGCAAAAAAATTTAATTTTATATGGTATAGGGATTAGGGTTAAGGATATTGGATATATAGTTTAGGCCCATATGGATTGAGGGTATATGACATAAGGTTAAGGGTTGAGAGTGTAGGGTTTATGGTTTAAGTATAGGGTTGAAGGTTGAGGGAGAATGTCCAAGGTTTAGGGTATAAAGTTGAGTTTATTGGGTATAGGGATGAGGGTTTATGGTGTATGGTTCAGGGTTTAAGGTATAGGGTTGAGGGTTGAGGGTCGAGGGTATAGGGATAATGTTCACCCCATTGAGTGTACAAGATTAAGTGTGTAGGGTATAGAGACTAGGGTTTAGGATATTGCGTATAGTGTTTAGGGTATGGGTTGAGGGAATAAAGCATAGGGTTAAGGGTTGAGAGTCTATGGCCTAGGTTTTAAGTATAGGTTTGAGGGATAATTTTCAAGGTTTATTAGTATAAGGTTGAAGGTGTAAGATATAGGGATGAGGGTTGAGGGTGTAGCGTTAAGGGTTTAAGGTATATGGTTGAGGGTTGAGGGTTGATGGTTGAGGGTTGAGGTATAATGTTCAACCCATTGTGTGTATAATATTAAGTGTGTATGATATATAGATTATGGTTTAGGATATTGGGTATAGGGTTTAGGGTACATGGGTTGAGGGTATAAGGCATATGGTTAAGGGTTGAGAGTGTAGGGTTTAGGGTTTAATTATAAGGTTCATGGAAAAAAATTGGGGTTTAGGGTCTAAGGTTGAGGGTATAGGCTAAATGGATGAGGGTTGAGGGTGTATGGTTTAGGGTTTAAGTTATAGGGTTGAGGGTCAAGGGATTTGATCTTAAGTATAGGATTGAGGGTATAGGGTACCTAAAGGGTTGAGGAATTATGGGTATAAGGCATACGATTAAGGGTTGAGAATGTATGTGTAGACATCTAAAATTGATCACGTCCACATGATCAAAATAATCTATTTTATTCATCTACTTCATTAATAGTGATTAAATAATTTATTTAATCATTATTTCATTTTCTACCTAAGGTTCCTAAAGTATGTAATTAAATAAATTAAATACTTTACCTTACACCCTTTTTCTTCTCTAAATTAAATAAACATGACAAATTATTTAATTTGGTCATTTAATCCATTTGGATTAAAATCAATTTTTAATTCCCCTTTTTTCTCTCTCCTTGTCACATTCTCCATAACCCTCTTTTAATCCAGATTAAATTAATTAATCTGTGATTAAGATGTGCATCACTTAATCTTGATTAAGTGTCACATCCTCCATAATATCCCACATTCCTCTAATCTCTCATTAATTATCTTAATCATGTGTTTGCACAACCTTAATCAAAATCATTAGCCACATTTGGCTTACTTTTTCTGGTCAACCTTCCCACTTACCTTTTTTAGCTTGGACTCTCTTCCCCATGTGAATTTTTAATTCACATTTATTTGCCCAAGACTCCTCTCTTCCCCATGTGAATTTTTAATTCACTTTTGTGTTTCCAAGGTCTTCCCCATCTCCATGCAAGATTCTAGAAGCCTTGACTTGTCACTTCACATGTGCCAAAGGCTTCTAGAACCTTGGACTTGTCACATCACCCACATGTGACAAATATCTAGTTTTTTATAGACCCTTTCTTATCCACTAGATTCTTCCAATCATTGTGAATTTTTAATTCACTTTTATTCCTCCAAGGAATCTTCTCATCCCCCAAGGTACTTGTCCTTCTTTCACCTCATGTATTTCTCTTCCACCTCATTTCCACATCATTCCACCCTAAGACATCTCACATTCCACATGTCAAGATATGAGGGCTTGTGAGTCCTCAACTCACCATAGCCCTTCATCTTGATCTTGTTGGATCAATCTCAACCGTTGAATTCTCTAGAGAATTCCAATTAGCCTATAAATACCCCCTCATTTCTCCCATTTTAAGGATCAATTCTTTTGCAAACAAACTCTTACAAATTTACCATTTGAGCTCTCATCTCATCATCATTACATCTTCATCCATTTTGCATATCATTTGCATATTCAACATAGCTTGTCATCCAAGGAGTACACAACTCTTCAAGATCAAGGGCCAACCAAGGAAAGAGCAGCATAAAAGGTATAACAAACAACATTCAATTTGTTTTATCTTACTTCCATGTTGCCCATTTTCTTAGGCTAATCATTGAGGTGCCCTTTTATCTTGTTATTTCCTCTTATTGCATTATTCGTTTTTTATCTAGTATCTCACATTAGGACATGAAATTTTATTAGGATCACATTTCTGGCACGCCCGGTGGGACCTAGGGATTTTTTATTTTACGTTTTTAGTTGTTTAGCTTGTTTGTAGATTCAGGTCGCAGAGAGGCGGATTTTCCCTCCCGGGCACTATAGAAGTGAGGGTATGGCCCTGCTATTCAACATTTTTCTTAACTATTTTTTGCAAAAGTATAGATATGTCCCCCCTGTTCAATGTTTTTCTTAACTATTTTCTGCACAAATGCAGATATGTCCCCGCTATTCAATATTTTTCTTAACTGTTTTCTAAAGAAGTGCGGATATGCCCTCGCTGTTCAACATTTTTCTTAACTATTTTCTATAGAAGTGTGGATATGCCCCAACTGTTCAATGTTTTTCTTAACTATTTTTTGCAGAAGTGTGGATACGCCCCTACTGTTCAACATTCTTCTTCACTATTTTATGCAAAAGTACGGATACGCCCCCACTGTTCAACATTTTTCTTAACTGTTTTCTGCAAAAGTGTAGATAAGCCCCCGTAGTTCAATGTTTTCCTTAACTGTATTTTGTAGTAGTGCGGATATGCCCCTGTTGTTCAATGTTTTTCTTAACTATTTTCTACAGAAGTGCGGATACGCCCCTGCTGTTCAACGTTTTTCTTAACTATTTTTTGCAGAAGTGTGAATATGCCCCCACTGTTCAATATTTGTTTTCCTATTTTCTAAAGAGGGGCAGATTTTCCCACACGATTCAACATTTTTCACTACAGAGGGGCATATTTCCTCACCTGATTCAGCATTTTTCAGTACAGAGGGGCAGATTTGCCCTAAACAACACATTCCAGAAGGTAAAAAAGTGCATTTGAGTTTCATTTTTGTCCCTTTCTTTTATTGTTTTGTGCTCTAATCCTCTAACCCTATTTTTTGGTGGGTGAAGTCAGATTTCTTGCTGATATCTTGTGTGTTTTGTTGAAAATCATAAAAAAAAAGAGATAAAACAACTAACATTTGTTTACAGGGCCTTTGTTTTATTCTGATTTTTGAAGTCTTTCCTTTCTGCTTTATCTATTTACTTAGTAT
The DNA here is from genome assembly GCA_007115665.2 of Sequoiadendron giganteum. NCBI lineage: Eukaryota > Viridiplantae > Streptophyta > Pinopsida > Cupressales > Cupressaceae > Sequoiadendron > Sequoiadendron giganteum. The sequence continues at coordinate 69,546,413 of CM021105.1, forward strand.
AAGTAGGGGAAAGTAACATTTTCTGCTTGTTGTGTCTATTTTATTTATTTTTACCCTAAGGGGGCATTAGTTTGTTTTCACCTTCCTCCTTTGCACTTTGTGCGGATCCCAAGGGGGTGGTTGGAAATGATTAGTGTCTTCTTCTTAGTGGGACCTGCTTGGGGATTTCATCACCCCAAGGGATGATCCCAACCATGCGTACCGGTGGGGTATATAAAGGGGGGAGAGCCAAAGCTGTATCCCAATCTAGTTGCATCGTAATTGGGAAGCGTTGAAGCTAGGGTGATACCTAGATAGACATGAAGAGTTGGTCCAAGCCTTTCAATGTCTCGCTGGGGTTCCCGAGTCACACTTGTGATGGACTGGTGTTCATGGTTTGTGCCTCATGTACCGAGCGTATATCAAGGACTCGCTAAAAAATTTGTTCATCCTAGAGTATGACCTCTACTGGCCATACCCCTTAACACTAATCATAGGATAGTGCTTGTTCAAAGTGTCTTTATGTGAAAAATCAGTAAATTTTGATAAGTCAAAACCGTCATTGAATCATTTTAAGTCCTTGCCAAAATCCCTCATCCAAACCGAGTTGCTATTTGTCTGCAAAGGGGCGAACTTGCCCCCTTGTTTCACCATTTTCCACTGCAAAGGGGTGAACTTGCCCCCCTATTACAGCATTTTCATCTGCAGAGGGGCGAATTTGCCCCCCTGTTTCAGCATTTTCCATTGTAGAGGGGCGAATTTTCCCCCCTGTTTTAGCATTTTTCACTACAGAGGGGCGAACTTGCCCACCTGTTTCAGCATTTTCCACTACAGAGGGGCAAACTTGCCCACCTGTTTCAGCATTTTCCACTGCAGACGGGCGGATTTGGCCCCCTGTTTCAATATTTTTTTCTACAGAAGTGCGGATACACCCCTGCAATCCAACGTTTCTGATAGTTTTTACTGCAGAAGTGCGGATACGCATTGCTAGATGGACAATTTCATCCATTTGACCATTCCAAACCTCCGTTTAACCACCCCAAGTCTTCGTTTGACCATTTGATCATCCTAAACATTCATCTATCCAAATCTAGCATCATCCAAGTCCAATCAAAATCCCTTCATCCAACCAAATCCAATCCAATCCAAATCATCAAATTGATACATCATCAATTGATCCAAAATCCTCATCTACATCATCAAATTGATCCATCCACCAATCCTCATGCAAATCATCAAATTGATACGCCATCAATCATCCATTCCAATTATCAATTTTGAAGGTTTTGACTTTTATGCAAAAACTTCCAGAGGCCATAACTTTTGACTCGAATGTGGGTTTTGGCTGAAATTTTATGGGTGGTTGTGTTATGAGCTGGCATGTGGATTCCGAACCCATCTTTAGCACATTTTCGAACCCCCAAAGTTTCATCTTGACCCTCAAAATCACAATTTACTATTTTTTCCAATTTATGAAAAAACACTTTCGTTTATAACTCTGAATCAATATCTCAGATTTGGTATGTTAGTGAACAATTCATCCTATCTTAGTATTGGGTTTTTTTTTGAAAAAAATTGGACTTTCAAACGTATTCCTATGAAGTTTCCTAAAATGGCAAAATTTGACAATTTTTGAAAACTGCTAGATTTGGCAAAAATCTAATTGTCAACACCTTACGTCCTCTAGTTAAAACCCATGATCTTGGTTTCAAATCAATCCTATCATATCCTTCAATCCAATCCCAATCTAAAGCCCCAATCCAATTCTAATCTGAGCGTTAATCCCATCATCCTAATCTGAGCTTTCATCCAATCCTAATCTGTGCTTTCATCCAATCCCCATATCAGCTTTCAATCCATCCTAGTTCTCTATCCATCATCTATTCTTTCCTTCTAATATTTATCCATCATGAATCTTTATCCCCCTCTCACACGACCAATAATAGTAGTCAAAGGGAATCCTAAATTCGTTGATGATGATAACAAAAATCATGTTGATCATGAAGATTGTTATATAGATCCCCTTGACGCTATCACTGCTAGCAAGCTCTTTCCAACCGCCTTCAAAAATCCCACTACTTCTTCGAACTATCCCACCATGCCTTCATCCACATATAATAATGGTTCTTATGCTACCCTTGACAAGGGATATCCAACATCTTCACCATCGACATATTCATCATGTCCTCCCTTTCAACCTCTATCCTACCCAACCTCCATACCCTCCTCTCCTTATCATCATCAACAATCCCAATACCTCTACCTTAATCCCACATCCCAATCTTCCCATCCTAATCCAACACCCACACCTTCCTATCACAATCCCCCATTCCAATACTCCTCCTATCCTCATCCACCATCTCAATTCTCTCATCCTAATCTACCATCCATATCCTCCTATGCCAACCCACCATACATGTCTTCCTATGGTGGTCCACCACCTCAATCTTCCTATTCTAATCCAGCATCCACACCTTCCTATCACAATCCCCCATCCCAGTACCATTACATTAATTCCACATCTCCCCATTCTAATCCTTCATCTACATCTTCCTACTATCACTCACCATCCTAATCATCCCAATCTAATCCAACATCTACATCCTCCTACATCACTCCCCCTTTTCCTGCATTATATCTTAATCCTTCATCTCCTCCAGCCACTCCTATTTCCCCATCTAGTCCTATCCACTCACCTAATCATAATCCTCCATCTCCTCCTAGTCCTACATCTAATCCTCATCCACACATCCACTCATATAATCCTCCAATTCTTAATCGTAATCCTACATCCATTCCCATACCCACATCTAATCCTAATCCTCCATCTCCTCCTAGTCCTACATCCAATCCCATCCGCTCCTCTAGTCATAATCCTCCATCTCCTCCTAGTCCTCCATCCATTCCCATTCCTTCATCTAATCCCAATCCTCCATCTCCTCCTATTCCTCCATCCAATCCCATACCCACATCTAATCCTAATCCTCCATCTCCTCCTAGTCCTCCATCCAATCACATCCCCCCATCTAATCCTAATCCTCCATCCATTCCCATCACTCTACCTAATCCTACATCCCTTCTAAATGTCTCCCAAGGACTCATGCAAGAAGAGAATTCATGCCCTCCCACTCTATCATGTACTGTCACTAGTGATAAGGCCCTCCTCCATCCTAGACCTATCCCACCCATCACTATTCCTAACATTGTCCAAATGATTGAGCCGATCAAACCCATCGAATCCATTAAATCCCCATCTCCTACTCCTAGATCCACCTAATCCATTGAAGACATTCAATCCCCTCCTCCCAATCCTAATATTCACAAACTTCAATCCCATAACCTTCATGAATCCTCCATCCTCCTATCTCCTCCAATTGAGGCATCCCTCCAACACTCTTCCATCATCATACATCCCACACAAGATGAGTCATGCAAAGAGCTTGATCCAAAGCATACAAGCATATCCCCTTCTCCACATCAAGATCCTCCCATTTCATCCACTACATCCCAAGATCATAATCCCCCATCCATCCCATCTCATGATTCCTATCCTCAACCAAGTCATGATCCTATCCTCCCCTCCACCCATCTCAAGATCACACTAGCTCATCCACTCCATCCCATGATCCCCTTTACATTCAAGATCCAGTCACTCCATCTCATGAGACCTTATCATCCACTGCCATAAATCTAGATCCCATCATACTCCCCAATTCCTCTCACGATCCCTTATGACTCATTCATCTTGATGTGGCTATCCCCTCATCTCCATCGCATGATCTTTCATCACCAATCCCAATGCCACTTTTGTACCACCTTGGTCGCATTACATTTATCCGTGGTGGCCTTCTTACAGAAGAAAAACAACATCAATGCACCACCTTTCCTCCTCCACCTGCTAACACACTCGCATCATGTTTCCAAAAGAATAAGCATCCTACCATAGATCATATGCTTGAGAACATGAACTATCAAGGAAAAGGTTTAGGCCCTCATGAGCAAGGTATTTTAGAACCCATTCAAGTCAAAGAACATTCAGGCACACATGGTCTTGGATATATCTCCCAAAACTCGCACTCTAAAGATGTTGGTACAACCTTCCTACATCCTAAACGATCATCTTCTAAAGGCACAAGAGGTACTTTCCATCATTCTACCAAGTCATTTGCCACCATCCCCCCTCCTCCATCATATTACCTCAAAACAACCATCCATCTTCCTCCCTCATCCTCTAAGTCTATTTTGGGTTCTTATATCCCTCCATTAAACCCCACACATCTTTCGTATACACAGTCTATTTTGGGTCCTTATAACCCAAAATCATCCCCTCCATCTTATCCTATTCATCCTTTCATTCATCCACCCCCTCTCCCTCATACACAACATAAAAATCATACCTTCATAACTCCTAATCATGATCAATAAAGGCACATACCTACACATTATCCATCCACACTTCCTCATCAAATGCCTACCTCTATCACTCCATCCACACATCATCCATCTCCTCACATCTATCCCCTTGCTACTAAAAGAACTTTGGATGCCAACAAAACAATGAATAAGTCCAAACATCCACGTGAACCTAAAGTTCCTCATGTCCCCTTCAAAAGACATTGCAAAACAAAACAAAAATCAAGTCCAAAATCCAAATCAATCCAAAAGGCCACAAAGGCCCACCAAAGAAAAAATCACAACCATGTGGATCCCAAAGAAAAAAGGTGCCATACCTTCAAATGAAAAGTCCATAACAACATCCAAAGTTTTTATTCCCCCACAAAATCATTCGCCTCCTCCATCTCCTAAATCTGTTTTGGGTCCTTATGTCCCAAAATTCCCTATCCCAAAGCCTCCATTATCGCCACATTATCCACCCATCAACCCTCCTATCATTTCAAATCTACCACATGTGCCAATGTTGGTCCTAAACACCTTCCCCCATCACACATCCCATCCACTATCCCCCATATCTCCCCCATCAGCTTCCTTTAATCCATCCTCTTGCATAAACCATCCAGTCTAATAAGGTTGTACCAACATCTAAATAGTCACTTCAAACATGGGCTCTTATTACCTCATCTGGAAATTCATGCTTATGTCCTTTGAATCCATATCCTCTAAATATGCATATCCATATCCCTATCCTCATCCATCTTCACCTGTATCCTAGTCCAAAAAATAAAATAAAAAATCAAAATTTAAAAAAAAAAAAAATTTAAAAAAAAAAGAGAAAGAAAAAGAAAAACAGTAAGAGAAATCCATTTGTCCAATGGTGAAAACTTGGAAAATAAGCACCTTGGATAGGTACCCTAATGAAAACCTGGAAAAAAGGCATCATGTGTAAATCCCCCATCTAGTCTCCTTCCACGATTGGGGGCAACATCCACTTATGCATTCCTTTCCTCCATCTCCTACATTTGCCTATCTTCCACATCATATCCCTTTGATCCCGTTTATCCTAGTCCCTCCTTCCTTTTGATCTTGATAAATGTAGGGGAAAGCCTCTATACATGCGTTGGACATCTCTTGGCATATATTCGCCTCATCCACACACTATCATTTTCCTTCCCCCCCCATCTACTTTTCTAATCCATGCATCCTATCCACATCTATCTGTCTTCCATTACCCATCTGACTCCCTTATCCACCCATCTTGCTATCCCTCTAGCCTCATCATGCATGAAACATATAGAGTGGAGGCATCTCCTTATTTATGATTGAGTCCTTGGAGACATCGTCCATCCATCTCTCCATCCTACCCATCCTTCCCTCTCCATCCATTTATCCATCCATTTATCCATCCATTCATCCCTTCCATCTACCAAATCCTTATCTTCCTATCTACCCATCCACTAGTCCTTTTCCATCTTTAATCCTTATCATCCCATTTGTTTATCCATCCAATACTCCATTCCATCCCTTCAATTTTGTATCCCTCTATCCACCTATCCTCACATCTTTCTATCTCCCCATCTTTATCCATCCATCCATTTCCCTTATCTCATTATCCCTTTTCATTGGTATCTAGCTATCGGCTACCCCCATGAAATCCAATGCCATGCTATCTCACATCTTTAAAATATCCCCTCAATCTTCATCTCATCTATCCACCTATCCTAGCATGTTCTTATCCATCCATCCATTTCCTTCTATTATCCCTTGTCATTGGTATCTGGCTACCCGCATGCAACCCAATGCCATTCACATCATAATTCATCCCTTCTATCTATTTACCACATCTTTCTGACATATTCATCACTCATCTATCCATCATCTCACCTTTCAAATTAATATTCTAATGATCTGAATTACCTATCCCATCCCTGATCTTCACATCCTACATATCTTACACATCTCAACCATTGTTCTATCCAATCCTGCAAGTCTATCTTGTCTCATCATATCCGCTCCATCATTTTATCCATTTATCTTGGTCATCTCATCATCCCTTATCCATTGTTTGTTGTCGGTATCTTGTCAAACTACGTTGCCCCTATGCTTTCATGTAGGCAAGGTCGATCATTTGATCCACCCCTAGGGTTCAACCTTTTTTCTATATTGTCCTCTTCCATCGTCTGTCTTTGGCCTTGTGTCGAACTACATTGCCCTTGTGCTTTCACATAGGCAAGGTCCATCATTTGATCAGCCCCCTGGGCATTTTTCCATTTGGTTTTTGTCATCTATTGAGGTCTTCATTTTCCTCTTCCCGCTTTTATCCATGATCTTTTCTTGAACTACAAGGGCTTTGCGCTTTCACATAGGCAAGGTTGATCTTTGATCAACCCTCAAGCCCCTAGGTCTTTAGGGTGTGTTAGTTCGATTAAGTTGTTGTCTTGTCATCTTGTCATGTCATCAAGTATGTCCCTATCCTAGCCGGTTCTTACAAACAACGATCATTTGTATCACAAGATCCAATCGGTTTCTGGTATCTTGCATCATATCGATCTTTTAGTTTACTATCCATCATCGGTCTCAACAGGATGTATCCTTCCTAATAGACCTCATCAACCCCATCCATCATCTTGATCCTATGGCGAAGGACATTTGAAATTGATTGTGATCTTTTGATGCTTTTGGGTTTTGTTTATCATTTGAGGTCCCTATCATCACTTTTCATGGTTGCCTTGATCCATCATATCATGGTGTGCTTTTACTAGTCAACATAGGGCCATATCTTGCTCATTTCTTTGTTTTTGTCTTCTTGGTTGTCCCACGTAGTACCCACCAAGATCCCTGAGGTCTTGTGTTACATTGGGGCATCCTTTTGTGCTTGTGGTTATTCCAATACCTAGCCTGACCAAAGTCATCCTGACTTTGGGGTGTTGGGATAGTCTTCTTGTTTTTTGTGCTTGTTTTATGCATTAGACACTAATTCGTCTTGGTTTACATACCCTGATGCTCGGTGTCTTATTCTATAGCAAAAACTAGTTCTTTAAGGATGGAAAATTGCATTAGGATTGAATTTCATTTTCCATTCCATCATCTTGCATATCTCCCCCATCCTCATCCATTCAAATAATCTAATCACACTCTTGGTCTTAGCCTTGCTAGAAGCCTTGATCCATTCATCCTCATCATCATCATCATTATCATCTATGGGATGTATCCTTCCCTATCCTTGTGTTGTTTTGGGATGTATCCTTCCATCATCAACAACACTCTCATCAGGATGTATCCTTCCCTATCCTTGTGTTGTTTTGGGATGTACCATTCCCTCATCAACAACACTCACCAACATTCTCATCAGGATGTATGATTCCCTATCCTTGTGTTGTTTTGGGATGTATCATTCCCTCGTCAACAACACTCACCCTCATCCTCATCAGGATGTGTCCTTCCCCATCCTTGTGTTGTTTTGGGATATATCATGTCCTTATCAAACAACGCTCCATCAACCATCTGCCCAACCTGGCTTGTAGCTTGATTGGGGCAACATCACATTTTTCCTTGAATCCATTTATGCTCACCTTTATCTCCCATTGCTTATCATCATTTTTTGTTTCATCATTTTACATTGTCATTTTCATATCCCCTCTCATCTCTCATCCTTTCCCCCATCTCTTCCTCCTTCATCACTTGCCTAATTTTTTGCCCTCTTTCCAACCATACCACCCGTTTCTTCATATCGAGAAGTTTCCTGGGACCCCTCTTTCCTCTGTCACCCTTTCGAGGGGGCATACCCTTCACATTTATCCATTTTCCCTGCCATAGTCATTCCCTTGTGGGATTGGGGCATATTCATCCATTACTCTGTTGATTCGGACAGCTGAGGTCCTCCTCCCCACGCTGGGGCATCATCTTCTTGTTACTTCCTCTATAGAGTCATTTGCACTTTCTTTTCTTCCAAGCACAATTATTCTAACGGCACTTCGAAGAGGGGAAAAATGTAGACATCTAAAATTGATCACATCCACATGATCAAAATCATCTATTTTATTCATCTACTTCATTAATAGTGATTAAATAATTTATTTAATCATTATTTCATTTTTTGCCTAAGGTTCCTAAAGTATGTAATTAAATAAATTAAATACTTTACCTTACACCCTTTTCTTATCTAAATTAAATAAACATGAAAAATTATTTAATTTGGTCATTTAACCCATTTGGATTAAAATCAATTTTTTATTTCCCTTTCTTCTCTCTCCTTGTCACATTCTCCATAACCCTTTTTTAATCCAGATTAAATTAATTAATTTGTGATTAAAATATGCATCACTTAATCTTGATTAAGTGTCACATCCTCCATAATCTCCCACTTTCCTCTAATCTCTCATTAATTATCTTAATCATGTGTTTGCACAACCTTAATCAAAATCATTAGCCACATTTGGCTTACCTTTTCTGGTCAACCTTCCCACTTACCCTTTTTAGCCTGGACACTCTTCCACATGTGAATTTTTAATTCACATTTATTTGCCCAAGACTCCTCTCTTTCCCATGTGAATTTTTAATTCACTTTTTGTCTTTCCAAGGTTTTCCCCATCCCCATGCAAGATTCTAGAAGCCTTGACTTGTCACTTCACATGTGCCAAGGGCTTCTAGAACCTTGGACTTGTCACATCACCCACATGTGACAAATCTCCAGCTTTTTGGAGACCCTCTCTTATCCACTAGATTCTTCCAATCATTGTGAATTTTTAATTCATTTTTATTCCTCCAAGGAATCTTCTCATCCCCTAAGGTACTTGTCCTTCTTCCACCTCATGGACTTCTCTTCCACCTCATTTCCACATCATTCCACCCTTAGACATCTCACATTCCACATGTCAAGATGTGAGGGCTTGTGAGTCCTCAACTCACCATAGCCCTTCATCTTGATCTTGTTGGATCAATCTCAACCGTTGAATTCTCTAGAGAATTCCAATTAGCCTATAATTACCCCCTCATTTCTCCCATTTTGAAAGATGAAGTCTTTTGCAACAAAAATCTTGCAAATTTACCATTTGAGCTCTCATCCATCTTGCATCTTGCATCCATTCAACTCCATTGCCATCCAAGGAGCACACAACTCTCCAAGATCAAGGGCCAACCAAGGAAAAAGCAGCATAGAAGGTATAACAAACAAACATTCAATTTGTTTTGTCTTACTTCCATGTTATCCATTTTCTTAGGCTAATCATTGAGGTGCCCTTTTATCTTGTTATTTGCTCTTGTTGCAGTATTAGTTTTTATCTAGTATCTCACATTACGATATGAAATTTTATTAGGATCACATTATGTTTTAGGGTTTAAATATAGTGTAAAGGGACAATATTCATGGTTTAGGGTATAAGGTGGGGGTATAGGGTATATGGATGAGGGTTGGGGTTGTAGGGTTTAGGGTTTAAGGTATAGGCTTGAGGCTTGAGGGATTAGGGCTTAACTATTGGGTTGATGGTATAGGGTTGAGAGTTTATAGTTAATAGATAATTTTTAGGGTTGAGTATTTATGGTTAAATGTATAGGGTATAGGGATTAAGTTTGAAGATATTGGGTATAGGGTTTAGGGTATGGGTTGAGGGTATAAGGAATGGTTAAGGGTTGAGAGTGTAATTTTTAGCATTTAAGGTCTAAGTATAGGGTTGAGGGTATATGGTTGAGGGACAATGTTCAAGGTTTAGGGTATAAGGTTAAGAGTATATGGTATAGGGATGAGGATTGAGGGTGTAGGGTTTAGGGTTTAAGGTATAGGGTTGAGGGTTGAGGGATTAGGGCTTAAGTATGGGGTTGAGGGTTTATGATTGAGCATCACTGTGATTTGCTCCATATTTTTCTCATTTTTTTGCTTCCACCCACTCTTTTAATGTATTTTTTGCCATTTTTTTGAAAAAATCGGTGCTATTTATCGCGATGGTGGTATTTTTTGATTTTATTTGCGTCGATCAAGAAAATTCAATGCTAATGTAGGCACTAATTTGCACCAAAATTAGAGCCACCTTTAGTGCCAATATTGGCTTCAAGTGTGGCACTACCATTAGCGCCACCTTTGTCTTCGAGTTTAGCCTCGATTTTCATGCCACTTTTAGCTTTGACTTTATCTTTGAGTTTAGCACCCATTTAGACACCCCTATATTGAAGAGACTTATTTATATGTCTCATCAAAGATGTAAAACTATAAAATTCCAAAAATATACATGCATATCGAGGAGAGAATCATTTACATCACATCGACAAGGTATATCTACAAGTGCTCAATGAAACACAACTATTGGATATAAAAAAGTAATGTCGATGAGACATTGAGATATCGGTACTAAAAAATAAGATTGTCTCTTCGACACTCTTCAAATAATGATAAAAAGAATACACTACTATATTGTTGGGAAGGTGAGAAAAATATGCGGTAGAGCGGTATACACCGTCACTGTGCAACAAGAATCCTTGAGGAAGGCGGTAGTGCAGCAAACAATAGAAGGGAAGGCAACAACACTACCATACCGCAATAGGTATAATAAGATGGAGGTAGTATAGTAATCATGGAATCATTACAATTTACAACACTAAATACAAAAAATCACATTAGTCACAATCCATTTGAATAAATAATTTAAGGAATCAAGAATATAGCCTGCAAAAATACTCTAAAACTCTAATTAAAATACTCTAAATTTTTTGTCAAAATCTTATTGTGAGGCTTATCCTGCTGGAATGGAGTTTTCATTTTAATAAACATACAATAAAACCTTTGTTGAAACCTTATTTTTAGGCGTAGCCCACCAAAATGGAGAAGTGTTTCAAAAAGAATGACAAAGAATGGTACGGATATGTGCGTGATAGGAGTCATATGATTCATTGTTGTTTATCTCATTCCTGCTCTGATCAACAAGGGTTACAATATTCATGCTACTGTTTGTAATCCAGGTATTTAATTGATAAATGTTTGCATAATCTCAAATTCCTTCAGATGATTTTGAAGTATCAATGTATCCTATATAGGGTTTAGAATGACTTCTTTTAATTAAAATAGATAAATCAAATTCTTTTGAAGTATCAATGTGTCCTAGATATAGGGTTTAGAATAATTTATTTTAATTTAAATAAATAAATAAATGATGTATTTTCCTATAATTAGATAATGTGGAGATCTCCTAAATCTGCCCTAGCACATTGTCCTCTTTCGTACTATGTTCATTACTCTGACTGCTAGGGTTTTGCATTTGACACCTTTAATATCTTCATGATAGTGGATTTTAAATAGATCTCAGTCTTTGCTTTAATATTTATCATGGTAACCCTTGAGTTCCATAATCGACCTTCAATCTCTTTCAAGAGCCTTGTCTTAAGCTAGAATACATATAAAGAAAGTCCTTCATACCTATCATTGTTCCAAACCACCACTCACCACCTTGCTTAAAATTTTGCCTCCATAAGCAGAATAAAATGTTATAAAATCATGGTTTCCAGTGATTAACCATTAAGGTCACTACTTTCATCAGGATATAATGAGATTTTTTTCTTCAAACTTAAGGCATTATGCAGGTTAACATTGTGAATTGTTTGTTGTGTAAAATTTTATTTTCTTGCACATTTGCTGCTTTTCCAACTGCGTTTAAGACTAGATATTGCACCATCAACTGCAATCTCAAACAACTCACTCACTGTCACTTGAATATTTATTTCATGAACATCCTTGTATAAAATCAAACTATGCCCTATAGACTTCCTCATTACTTACTAATATAGGGGACTGATTATTTCATGGTATTTTGAGTTTTATTTAGAAGGGGTTAATATGTGGAATTTTTATGTGCATGAATAGTAGATTTTGATGCATTATCTAGGTATGGATGGTTTGAGGAAAAAATGGATTCTATCAATGTCATAACTAGGTTGGAATGTACCTTGAGCTGGTGTGAAACACTTCCAGGTGTTTTCACTCTAAAGAAGAACTTGTGTGTAGGAATTTGCAAATATCCGACACGAGAAGCTCCTAAATTGTAAAGATAAAATCATAAATTTTCTCATCCAGTTTTTGATCCAACCTTAAATCTTTAATATCTGGTAGAGAAAGTTTGTATATTCTAATGATAAAATCATAAATATGGTTATATAACTTCTGATCTAATTTGAGATCGTGAATATCGAACAAATAAAGTTCCTATATTCTAAATAATTAAAATCATAAATTTTATTGGTCCAATTTGATATCCAATTTCAGGTTTTGAAGCTTCGATAGAGAAATTTTGTACATTCTAAAGATAAAATCATAAATTTGTTTGGTCTAGTTTGAGGTCCAATTATAAGGATTTATCTTTTAATTATACTTTCTGATATTTTTCTTGATACAAATTGTTACTTTAGAATTATGGTATTTCTTTTCTTCTAATGTTTTCAACTCTCATTTCACGGAAGAGCTCCGAAGATGGTTCCTTCAGATGGAGACTACACTTTTCTACTGTAGGTTCCACCTAGAAACACCAGAAGCACATGTACTGTCATACTCAGGTACAACAAAGTTTTAGGTTACCTTGTTTTCCTTAATACAAAATTTTGTCCTTCAATCCCTCTTAAGAAACATTTACTATTATGGACTTCATCACTGTACCTTTCATGCATTCAATTTAATTTTTTATATGGAAAAATGTTGTCTGTATCTTTGCAAGTGATGACTATTGTGTAAGATTTTAATCTACATGATTGCCCCTTATTTTCAATTCTTGTGACTGTTATGATGTTTGGTTTTGCTTACTTTTAACTAGACTATTAATTAAAACTATCTTGGAATCCTTGATGACCATTTTTGAATCATGGCTATGTTGATAGTGGAATGTTCTTATTAATAAGGATAAATATTTATCAATAAGGAGATCACCCCATACCAACATACTCCACTATCCTTGCAAAGGTTTATCTTTAATTCTTCATGGATGGTTTACTTGTGATTATCCTTCTCAAATGAAAAATTAGGGCAACAGGCTGGGATCGACCCTCTTGGGAGCCACATTTCACCCCACATGTTGTAACTAGATAAAAAAAACACAACAATCTAATTTTTCTATACCTACACAATGAGAGAACATGTTAGATAAAACTGAGCATATGATAGATATGTTTGATAACTTTCTTGTTTTCCTGTACATCTATGGTATGCAAGTTATTTGAATGCACATGATGATCAAATTATATGTTTATAGATGTATGCACATATTTTGACCAATGATCCTTTATTGCTCTAACAACACTCTTCTCACACAAATGCAGGGAACGTAGGAGCAACAAGGAATACATCAACTTGGGGGATTAAACAAGTAGAAAGCCTAAAGATAATGCAAAACAAAGCAACCAAGATTCATCATTGAGGAAATGAAAGGTCCCCTTTCTCTTTATGTGCATTTTTCTCTTTTGTATCTATAAATGTAATTTTTTTTAATTATACGCATTCAAATAGTCAGTTCCATAGCTTGTGTGGAACAAAATACATTTACATTATCAATAGAGATTACATTTTTGAAAGGATTGTGCAATCTTTCTTATATTATATTCATTTGAATAAGTGGAATCTAGTAATGTAATCTTATGATTTTGTTTATGCACATGAATGTAATGTAGCAGAAATAAAATTATACCTTACTCTTTATTTGAAAATCACAAAAGATCTACCTGATTGAGCTATTAACGTTTGTGTCTTCACAAAAATATGTTGATACAAAATGAATGGAATCCTATTTTTTTCTGCCAACAATTCATACCAAAGATTGAACAATTTAAGAATATTGCAATAGGTAATTTGTATCAACACAAATAATATTACTGAAGCATTTCAAAGTTTAGGCCGTAAAAATCATCGTTTTTTAAACATGGATTGTGTTGTAGAAAACATCCTATCCTAACTATTTTTGCATACTTCCATTTTCACTCATCTCTTACATCCTCCATATGCATAGAATTCCTTTCATAATAACTTAAATTTAAAAAAATACCTCACGTGAGCTTCCAAATAAATGCTTGATCACATCATCAAAGTGTATTCCTCCTTTGAAATACTCCTATGATTTCTCATAGAGTATCGCCAAGACAACACCATGTCAATCAGAGTCCCTCCAAAGCCTCCCCAAGATTAGCACAAAGAACATATCAGAAATTTAGATGAGACACCCCTATGTCAAAGAGACTTATTTATATGTCTCATCGAGTATGTAAAAAAATGAAATTTCAACAAGGTACGAGCATATCAAGGAGAGAATCACTTATGTCACATCAACAAGGTATATCTACAAGTGCTCAAAGAAACAAAACTCTTGGATATAACAAAGTAATTTTCAAGGAGATAGTGGCATATTGGAAAAAGACATTAACTTGTCTCATCGACACCAACAACCACCATTAGAGTAACATAAGATCTAATGTCAAAGAGGCATTGGGATATCGGTAAGAAAAATAAGATTGTCCCATCGACACTCTTCAAGTAATGATCAAAAGAATACACCTCTATACCACCGAGAAGCTGAGAAACATATGCGGTAGAGCGGTATATGTTGCAATCCCACAACAAGAATCCTTAAGCAAGGCAGTAGTGCGGTAAACAACATAAGGGAAGGGAAAAAAACTGCCATACCGACATATCGAAGAAACAACATGCATTTTAATTAAAATTATCTTTGACAGTTATGAAATAATGATTAGTTTGATTGATGTGACTAACAAAAATATTGATGAGACTAGTGATATAAATGAAGAAATTGATCGTAAAGGTGGCATGATGAAGTGTCTTGAAATTTGATAAATATAGACTCAAATAAGTTGAAATCACTATGAATTGTAATTGAAGGATTTGGAGAACCAAGTTGGACGGTAGTAGGTAGTTGGAAATTTGCAAAATTTATCCAAGTAAGTGGTCTAGACTTAGCTCAAAGTATTTTCTCAGTAATTAGATGAAAGCATTGCATGAGTAGGGTTGAGATGGAAAAATACCCAAGCAAACAAAAAGTAAAAAGATAGAAAATTGAAGCTAGGCAATTGAATCAAGACTTAATCTATTAGTGTCCTGGGTCTAGGCCAAAATCTAGAATAATAGCACAACTTAACCCATTGTGTTTGACATTAGAAGAAAAAAATAAAAATTTGGGAGATGTATTGACTCCGTGTAGGGGTTATGGTGCAAGAGCACTAGGAAACACTAGGCATTAGGAATAAGTCTAGGATGCATTTTGTTTATTGTATTTCCATGAAGGTCATGTTGACCATTGGAATTGAGTTAGAGACTTAATACTGTGCCTTGGTCAGGAGTGATTAGGAGTGGAAAGGTTTATGAGGTTAGAAACTTACTTTTCCTAGTTCTCTAGAAAATTAGCAAAAGTGGAAAAATGGCCCATTTTGCACCTTTGCCACAGGAAAAATGTAATGTCCAACCAAGGGGAGTCATAACTACCTTCATTGACCTATAAATGGGGTGCCTTGACCTGAGAGAAAGGTTTGATGCATTCGAGTCTGAATAGAAGTTTCAAAATCAAGAAAATAGTGATTCCTTATGTGAATTTCCTGTGTTTTTGCTTTAGTTTGTGTGATTTGATCAGGAACTGTGAGTAGTGTAGGATGTAGGGTAATTACCTTCCAAGAATTGTGTAGGAATAGTAAGTAGTTAGTTTCTTTATTTCAAGCATTCTTTGAATAGTTAGTTCATTTTCTTGTAACTGCTACTTTGACTGGCAGACTAGTAAGAATGGAGAACTAGTCCACGTTCCCACTGTACCTAGTGTACAGGATTTTTAGAATTGGGGATAGACTCCATGTTTGTAAATATGGTAGAATTAGGAGTATTTAAGAGTCCTAAAAGAATAGTGGAAGACTTCTCCTAGGCGAGCTTGACAGTGCCCGGCTAGGAAAGTCAAGAAGTGCAAAGCACTTGGTTTGCAAGGGTGACCTTTCCCTAACAAATCATGTGGTGGAAAGGTAGATGGAAAGGCTTGGCAACAAAGAGGATACTTCACCAGTCCTCTAGACTGGAGAACAAATTGACAGTTCATTGTGTGGTCAGGAAACAGCTCAAGAAGACCTAAATTTTTCTAAATTGAAGATTAGGCCTGTGTACGGTCAAGTGAGGAGTAAGACCTCCATAATATTTGAGGGATGGGAATTAGGACCATGAATCCATATAAAATATTTGGGGTTCTTTGTAAAAGTTTGGAGAACCAACTGATTTTCTCAGAATTGGAGACCTAATTAGGGCTCAAAGGCTAGTAGCCTTTTTAGCCCTAGATGAGGGTTTGGTGAGAGCGACGAAAGAAAGGATTTTGGTGAACTTTCAAGAACCCTAGGTGGATGGTGTGAAGCTATTAGAAACATCTCTACACCCCTGCAAAGAAAAAATTGAGATTTGGGAGTAATTAGACTTTAGGGAAGATTAAGGGCTAAGGGAAGAATAGGTGGTAGTGCACCAAGTTTGACTTGGTAAGCTGAATTGTCATGATAGTGGGGTTGGCCATGAGAACTAGGGGCACGTAGATATGAAGAAGGTCCTGAAGGTTCAGATGGTGAAGAAAGACACCAAGGAGATCTTGCAAACATGGATCCAAAGCATGGAACAGTGAGTGTTCCATCCAACCCTACCCTATCAGGTTACGACCTCTTTATTTAAATATCATTATTTTAATTTAGGTAAACTTGTAGTACCCAACATATTTGTGAACATAGAGTTATTCAAGGTGTTGGAAAAGAATTAAAATACAAATACAAGAAAAATTCATTTTCCTCATGGGTCACAGTTCATGATCATAAAGCCAAATTATATTTCCATGATTTTTCAAATAAACACTTCCCTAAAAACAAATATTACGAATCAAGGACTTTTTGGAGGAATACGACACCATGGATACAAGTTACAATAGGTGGAAATTTCCTCTACATAGGGTTAAAGGTGTGGGTAACCAAAATATGAGGTTCTCTAGTGAAGATAAGCCCCCATTCTCTATGGATTTGTTTGAAGAATACTTTCAATACACTTATTACTCAGCTAGTCAAGTATTGGGAATTGATGTTCCTGAGAACATGACAATTGCTCCCATGGTTTTAGCCAAACATCCAAAGCCATAATTATTGACCGTATGATTATGTAGAGTATTTATCGAAGGCCATCAATAATTCCCTCAATATGACCAAGAATGATATTGAAGCCATTAATTTGAAGCACTATTCTCTTTTCATGCACATGGTAGTATACAGAGGGCAGGTGATGGGGATATGGGGTGAGGAATTAAGAATTAAATAATTAAATAATGATGAAAATTCAAGGCCTATATAACTGTGGGAGGTCTCACTACCTATATTTTGAGGAATATTTTATCAAAACACTATACAAGATGCTAGGCCACAAATGTGACTACAACATCTCCTATAGATCTTATGATTTATCCAACCAAAAGATATGGGTCATAAGAAATGATAAATCATAATTGGGGGGACTAGTACATCTCTAGGGATTGTACTATTATCAAGGTTTATGGATTTGAAGTTGCACCTTATTTTTTGCCTAAGACTATACTAGACAGAGTTGCTTATTTAGAGATCGTAAGGAAATTTTCATTTTTCAGCTTTCATGCATTTAAAGAGCTATGGGAGGCAAAATTCCATGCCTTCCACTTTATGCTTTGGTGATTTCACTATTATCTTTGATTCAGGCTATGACTTGGTTAGTGGTAAAATGGATTATTATGGCTAACTGATTGGAAACAAAAGGGAAATTTTTTATACTGAACACTTCATTTATGATGCCAATTTTTTTAGAAATTGAAAGGGTATGAGCATAGTTTTGTTTTAGAATATGTCATTAGAAATTGTAAAGAAAAAACAAACATGGTGAGAATGAATGCCTACAAAAGGGCTATGTTGGCTAAGGCTTGGAAGGTGAATAATAACCGAGGCTTCGTAGGGGCTTTCCTTGATGTACATGGTCCCACATAAAGAATTGAATATTTAATCCTCCATGAAGAAGAATTGACAAGAGATGTTCCACTTGTGAAATTTGAAAGAGGAAGGGGCATTGGTCCTAGAAGGAAAGTAGAAAATATCACACCACTGGATCGCTTATCACCTTAGCCTACTTCTGAAGTGAGATTTTTAGTTGGTTTCCCATCCATGGAAGAAGAAGTATCATATTTTAATGCTTTTGTTATACCCCAATATGAGATTCCATTGGAAAGAAGTGTGATCACCTTTGAATCCTTTAATGAGCTATTAAATGATGTGAGGCATCGTGCAAGTCAGGAATTTATTGCAGATGATAATTTTGTGCAAACCCCTGAATTTAAGTCCTTTATATATGAGTATAAAGGAATACTAATAAGAGAAAGGTTAAAGGATATAGAACCTGAGAAGAGACTTATGCCTTGAAAGAGTTACAACATGAGGTTGATAGGGAAATTAGAAACATGACTTTTTAGGGAGGAAGAGAAATATTGTAAGAAGCTGGAGTTATGCTCCTTCCTAGGTGGGATATTAGTTCAAACATTGTGTTTGAAAACTTTTTGAAGAGAAAGAATAAAACTTTGCAAATAACGGATGAAGTAGGCAATAGGGTCTATACAAGGTCAGGGTACACTCCTGATAAGACCACTTCAAAAATTTGGGCTCTTTACCCCCCAAGCAAGAAGCCTTCTCTCATTGACCATGATCAAATATTTGGACATCTCCTAGTGCAAAGAGTAGGGGAGACAAATCCCTTGAAGACTGCTGACTTGAATGTGAATGTAGCCAAATTCACCAAATCCCAAATCTAAAAGCTAGTAAGAGATAACTAGTTGCTAATAGAGGAAAATGACAGGTTCAAACAAGAACTAACCAACTACAAAGAGATGTTTCCTGCTTCTCCAAGGCTTTACTCTGCTTTAATTGAACATTAAAGAAAATTGTTAGAGGCCATGTCTAAGACTGCTCAATGGAAGCATAAATTTGAAAAGGCTCAAAAGGAACATGAAGAACTAAACATAAAATTGAAGGCTACTACTTTTTAAGTAGCATTAGGGATAATTATTATGAAATTCAAAGATATGTGCCAACATGAAGATGGTGTATGGCATGCTCACAATGGAACATACAAGGCCCTCGTGGAGCATGGAAGACTGCTTGATAGGATGAAGGAAATGGAATCCCATAACAAGGAAAAATATGGAGACAATAATTCTTTTCTCCAAGAATGTCAGAGCCTCATGAATACACATGAAAACTTCTAGAATATCTTGACACAAGAATTGAGTGACTTCAACCAACCACTATGTATGGCCATGCTAGATTTCTCTTAAGAAATAGATTTGAAGGATCAGGAAACAAGGAAAAATGAGATATCAAAATATTTTCCAAGCATCCTTGATGACATCAATGATGAGGATGAGGTACTCAAGAAAACACATAAGTAGCTCAAGAGGATTGCTAGATTGGAGAATGTAATGATAGACACTCTACAAAATGAAAACACTTATGCCTAGAAGAAATACATTGATCACATGTCAAAGGTTAAATTGTTCCTTGCACAAGTTGTATGAGGAGGTAGTCAGAGTTTGGTTTTTTTGGATGCATTAACACGGTGCTTGAGCCTTAATGGATCTTAGGTGGACACGAGAACTTGTTGATGATTAAAGGATTATGGTGCATCCAATAATAAACTATTTTTAAGTTTCTATGTTATGTTAATTATACTTTAGTTAATAAATGATGTAAATTTTGTGAGTGGACCTAAAGCTTGTTGCTTCCTATAAAAATAGGGAAACCAAGGTCCTATTTTGATCATCATATCATCATTATTTCAATCCATTAGAATAGATACCAGACCATATCATCCACTTATTCATATCAAAATAACTCATGTTATGTATGTTTATATTTTGAGCAATATAATGGGGTAGATACACTATAACTCGTAATCCATTTTCAATGTTCAGTTTTTGTGTCAATTTTCATGCTTATATATTGCTTTGCTATCTGCAAAGTGGTCTTTTCAAGTTGTTTAAATCTGCAAGATTTATCAGGGCACATTTTTTTTTACTATGTGGATGCTTTCATTGGTTTCTGGTTAGGTGTGATTTAAATTCATTTCAAATAATTTACTTTAATTGGTTTGTATTAAGTATTAAAGTCCTCTTATAGATTGGGACCCTCTTATGGTCTAAAAACCTATGTTTTTGAGACCCAACAGATTGCAAATAACTCTAAAAATTTATAAGTCTATGAAACATTGCATATATTCTATGAAACAGTGTATATATTCTTGTACTTGTATATTATATGAAACATTACTTATTTTCTATGAAACAATGTATATATTCTTGTACTTGTAAATGTTCTTTTACTATTATGTTTATTAGAGAAAAAAGAGTTTGAATAAAAATGTTTCACCCTTTTTTGTAAGTGAGTATGTGAATTATTGTTTAACAAAAATATTACAGTGTTTATATTATTAATTTACTATTTTGAAATCTTCATTTGCTATGTATATAACATTGTATGTGCTCTTTATCTCTAATGACATAAAATAGTAATGTCATCAGAATTAGGGTTTTAAATTTCAACACCATCATTGTCCACACTTTTCATATCCTGTTCACTTTTAAGTATAATCATCAAAATTTTATTTTTATTACTTGTCTTAGTTAATCTTTGCTTTTTTGTATATATTATTTTCTAGTTCATCATTATGTAACAACAATTTCACTGATGAGATGTACAGTAAAAATAAATGAAAGCACATGTTTTCTTTTTCAAGGAAGATGTATGGTGAATACCCTATGTCTTTCAAAAAAGTGTGCAAGTGAAATAAGACATAAATGATTGAATCTGATTTTCTACTACATACAACTATTTTTTTATGTGCTTTCTAATTTTTGCATGTGGATTACCTTTAGAAAAGGACTACTTATCTTTTCTTATATTAAGCCTTTACATTTCCTTTCTACGAAAGGAATTTAATGCTTTACAATAGCTTCATGAACTTCATACATATTAAGATTGGTGTAAAAGGCCATCCCCATAAATGTTGTTTGGTCTAGAATTATAATGGAAAAAAAAGCTTTCTAGGAGAATAAAATATGTTTTCAATTGTACAAGTACAACATAATATTACTGAAGAATTTCAAATTTTAGGCCATAAGAATCATCCTTTTTTAAACATGGATTGCAAATAATTCCAAAAACTCTAGAATTCTTGGTTATCAACATTATTGTTTACTACAATTCCATCTGGTGTATCATTGTCAATGTTAATATGCTATTTCAAGTATTTAATATTATCATCATCCTAATCTTGACTTGCATCATCTTCATTATCATTGAAATTTGACCGTAGACCATCTATATTGTTAACCAATGTATTTGAATAATCATTTTCTATACCATCCATATTGTTCTCTTCCATAACATCATCTAGCCCTTGATTGTTTTCTTCTTGTGCCTGAACATTACCATCTTCAACATCATCATGGATGTCAATTTATTCGATGTTCTCTAATCCCTCTCTCTCATTTTTTTGGCCATCATTGTTTTTATCAATATCCACTAATGCATTGTCAACTACATGCCTTAATCTTGGATCATAATTTATGACAACTATCGATTTCAGGTCCAAAATATCTTCATAGAAAATAAACTACACATGAACGACATACATATATTAGATGTATGTTATAAAAAAATTATTCATTAATAAACACATGTATATATTCACAATAAGTTATGAATTAATAGATTGATGATCACTACTACTTCTTGTTTGAGTTAATGAAATACTTGCTGACAATGAATTGGTAGAACATAAGGCTCCTTATCCTTTGATAGGAATGATGAGTAATCTAGAGAAAACAATCCACTATGGGTATCGTGTCTTAATGTCCTCTCAAATTCTTCATACCATCTACACTTAATAATACAACATTTAAAAGAGAAGTAATATAGTTCAATTTAATTTCTTATATTTTCCCAGCATATTGTAGATTCCCTTCAATTATATTCTTATCTTTTGAGCTTGATCGACTAGATTTCTTAAATTCAACCATGATGCCACAATCAAAGGATCATCTCTTTACATCTACACTTTCTACACGATAATTTCAACCATATGCCCACATTGTTGGATATTTCCTCACTTGTGAAAGACCATTTATTTCAATGAAAAAAAATATAATGACGACTATTAAAATAGTTAATGCTGTCAAAACTATAAGGAAATAACATTTTGTAAAATTCCAACTATACGTAAATCTTTTGCATCCACTAGACATGTTGATTTCATCTTTTGTTAATCTGTACCTTAATCTTCTATTTGATTTTTAATTTGTTTAGTAACCCATTATAGTGTACAGTCTTTGCCCCATTCCCCAAGAACATGAGTGGGAAGTGGAGTATTCATTCGGTTTGATCTCTAAAATTGTCTCCTTTCTTCTAACACTTCTTCTCTCTTTCTATCATACAGATCAATCCATTGTTCATAAAGTCCATGTGGTACATAATGAACTTGTCAAGTATATAAATTTCATCTACACCTATTATATGTTAGCATGTTTATTTAAAACTCCAAATTTCATGCTATTAATTTGACAAATAAATTACAGAGTAAATTAATGATTGCAAGAAAAATAATCGCACTAATCATGAATTTACATACTAATTTCTACTTCAACACCATTAGATTGTTATTTTTCTGCATCAATAATATGTGATGCTCATTATTTATCCCAGACGCATGACCCATCTTCACAATCCTTACTAAGGAATTCACACAAGAAGAAAAATTCTTCATTCAATACATAGGCTTCAGCCATGCAACCCTCTGGATGTACCTTGTGTCACACATATCTTTTAAGAGTTTTCATATATCTCTCAAATAAAAACATCCACCTTGTTGATACAAAACCAATTCAATGTCATCGACTAGGTGTATAAGTAAATGGACTTGTAGGTCCATGAAACTTATAGGGAGCTCCTTCTCAAATACACATACAATTTTTGCAAATTCCTTCTTCCACTTTGGCACTTCAAATTCATGGATCTCCTTGAAGGTCACCCACCTAATATAAGAATAGTAAATTAGTATGAACCCTTATTCATAAATTAAAATGCAATATAATATCTCTATGTCTCTCACACATGAATATTTCATATAACCACATACCTTGTAAATGTTGACAATTAACTTATGGAATTCCTTAAGTCAACTGTAATACATGAATCCCCCATAATTTCCAATGGCATTATATGCTATCAAACACATTAATGAAAAGGTCATTAGTAATTTTTTCTCACACAAAAAAATATCAAAATAAATTTAGTGCTTAATCAATGTTACCAGTAAATGTTAAATGTTGATATATACTACCTTCATTAAATTATCAAAATCACGTGTTTTAAATCCTATGATATTTCCATCAATTTTAAAATCTTTAGCCAATGATGACCCATAGCTAGTAGGTGTCCTTATTGAACGGATGACATTTTTTAGTTGTTCTAGCTCTTTTTTTTCTCAAAATCCATGGAGCTTCTACATATGTTTCATTTTCCCTATTTGGCCACAAATGTTTTCTATCAAATTTGGTACGTGAAAGAGCAATATATCTCCTCGAAGACAAGGTGTCCTTCTCTTTTCCTGATATATGTAAAAATATAGAATCTAGGAAATTTTTTAAGATCTACATAGGATCTAATAGGTGAGATATTAATAGATCCTTCCAGTAAGGGAGCTCATAAAATATGGATTTCCTTTTCATTCCTTTTGGCATATTAAATACAACTTATTCTGGTTCTTCAATTGAATCACCCCGATCAAAAAAATCTTTCCAAGCTTTCAATTCAACATCTTCATACTTCTTAAGCCAATCATCTAAGCCCATAATCGTGGGAGGGCCTCTATTTTCAACTTTTCCATCAAATTGATTCTTCAGGAGATTTATAAACCTATGATCTAGTGGTAGAAAAACCTTGTTGTTTGCATAAATAAATTTATGTAGATCTTTAGAATACCACCCTTGAAATTGTTTTTCACATCTTGGACATGAAAATATACCATTTGTTTGAAGCCCTACAATTTAATAAGTAATGTTAATAACATAAAAAATAGTATAAAACTAACTATGAAAGTTGGGATGAAAATAAATTATGAGTGTAAATACGTAAATATTTTATCTTACCAGAACAAACACCAAGTCCTAGGGAATAATGAATAGTAGAACATAGAACACCATACAACATGAAGGACCTATTTGATGGAGCACGTGATATGTCATACATTCTTATGGGTTTCCATAGTAGTTGCATCTCATCAATAAAAGGCGCAAGATAAACACCCATGTTTTTAATTTGATGTTTTCCTGGAACAATGAGAGTCAACATAAGTTGCTCCTTTCTAACACTCATACATGGGGGAGTATTGTATACTATGAATCTGACTGGACAAACATTATAATTTGAGTTCAAGAAATAGAATGGGCACACTCCATCAACTGCAAGACTAAACCTCATACTATGGGGTTCATCTTTGAATTTTCTTTGGCCATTTTCCCTCTATTTGTTTCACTGATTAGGAGTTGGCAAGAATTCACATGAATCCATCTTTACTCATGCTCTTTGCATGCCAGTCCATCAATTTTCCTAGTGAATTACAAAAAAACATTCATTGAAGTCTAGGTATAATTGGCACATGACGTAAAAATTTCATTGGAAATGTAGGACCTTGTACATCTATATGATATCTCTTCTCTTTGCATACAAGGCATTCTACCTTGTTTTGATATTCATCTATGTGTGAAATGCAATCATTTTTACATGAATTAATTTTCTTATATTGAATCCCCCACTTAACGAACAACATACGTGCCTCTCTACAAGTTGATGGAAACACATTCTCTTCAAGGAATATTTTAGTTTTTAGTGCCCTATAAGATTGCTAGAGATTAAATCAATTGAATTTTTGACTTATGATGAACATGTTTGATATGCAGATCTATACTAGGATTGTTTATATATACAATATATGGTTTTAAAATCCCCTTAAAAAGAAATATAAATGAAGTTTATGAATGTTTATGAATTATGTACACCAATTGACAATGCAAAGTAAGGAATAAATTTCAACTCGCTTCAATAGGGTAGTGAATCCTTTGTTTGACCAACCAAATAGTGACTTGATTTCTAATAATATTAATGTGCATGTGAGTTTTTAGGTTCTACTTGAACTAGATTTGAACACGGGTGTCTTCACTAATTGCTTGATGGAGTCTTTGATGTTGTTATCATCAAAATTACGCTGGTGGTAATTACCCATGCTATCATTGTTATTGTCAACCATATCATCATTATTTTCATCATTGTTTCCATCCCCAAAGAAACCTGTAAGCATTTCATTCAATCCTTCTTCATGCACTTCATTTTCACTATCATGATCATCATCATTAAGGCTACTTGGCATGCCATCAGTATATGTGACTCTCATCATCTCTTCAAATTTCTCAGGTGGTAGTATTCTCTTTAATATTTCTCTTCTCACCCTAGTATGGTTTAAGGGATGGTTTGGATCATCTCGTCCAAATCTTAATAACCCATTTGGATCTTGGGTATTAGTATGTGTTTCATCAAAATCTTATGCCTATCAACAAACAAAAGCATTATTTAATGTTTGGCAACAATTGGATAAATCATAAATGTATTAATTTCAAATAAATATAATCAAATATGGCTCAAAAAATATAAATATAAATTTTATGAACATATATACATCAATTGAATAATGAAACATTATTTTATAGACTACCATTTTTATACAATAATTTAAATATAATATAATTTTGACAACATAGTTTATAAAACATCAGTCGACACTCATTTATTATTATTTGGTTTTAATCGATTGTATGAGGAATACTACTGACTAGAAGCTCATCACATATGTAATGTCTTTGTACAATCACACATTTGAATTTTTTCTTTCCACGACATATAAAACATCCAAACAAAATAATTTTATCAAATTATTCATCACATGTACTATAGTCCTGACCTACCTCTTCTTCAGTGCAATCATTTTTTGTGTCTAAAGTATCCATTGTCATATCCTCTTCCACCCACTATCATCTACGTGATTTAATAATTTTAGGTCCATGTCCACTTACATATCTTCTTCTTTTGCTAGTTGAATGCTCAATCTCTGCATTTCTCCAATCTCCATCTAAAATAGTCAACAACATGCATTAATTTATTTCAAGATTGGATAATACATTATAAATTTCAATAATACTATGAAAAAAGATGGACGTATTCGAAAATTCCATTAGATCATTTTTTGGTAAGTTAAGTCAAAATTTGAGTACTTGATGTCTCGCTTCATCTATTGTGTCCTCATTTGATATGACATGATTTGTTACCATGGCCTCGTCTTGCCCCTATAATACACAACATAGTAAATAATGTTTAATACACACATTATATCATTTCAACAAGTATGCTATCCAACACAAAACCTCACTCTAGTCATATATTTTACATAGTCATATCTCCTCTATGTTGTAGCATTTGAG
The DNA here is from genome assembly GCA_007115665.2 of Sequoiadendron giganteum. Classification (NCBI taxonomy): domain Eukaryota; kingdom Viridiplantae; phylum Streptophyta; class Pinopsida; order Cupressales; family Cupressaceae; genus Sequoiadendron; species Sequoiadendron giganteum. Next base: position 69,573,358 of record CM021105.1, read on the forward strand.
AATTCATAAACAACTTCCTCCTTTGGTTGAGGTTATTTTCTCTTCTTACCTCTATTGTATCTGTACATTCCATTGTCTCATATATTTCCACCCATTTTCCTCTCAGTGATTTAGTATTTCTACGTCGTCCACGTCCTCTCTCCATGGCCTCCTTTGTGAATAAAAATTTTGTCAAAAAATATTTCACCAGACTACCACCGAGAAGGAAGAAACAACTTGCGAGACCATGGTAAAAGATGCTTTACCGTACAAAGCTAATGAAGGAGCCACGGGATAATGGTGGTCACTGCACTACAACACACCTTTGGTAGAATACTTCTAGGAGTCACTACAACACCACTAGGAACAAAATGAAGACTCATGTGCCACCATAGAATCTTTCACCACACTACCTCCGAGAAGGGTGAAGCACCTTGTAGGACCGCGGTAAAAATTGCTCTACCACACCGAGCTAATGAAGGAGCCACGAGACAACAGTGGTCACAAAAATAAGATAGGAGTTGGAATTATTTCCAACACTCTAGATCTTTCCATACACAACAATGAAAATAGTCACTATACAAAAATGATAGGTGCTCAATTAGGCACACTTGGTGCCATCTTAGGCACACCAAATAGATTAAATTAACGGTCAAAAATCAGCACTAAAGTTGGCATTAACTAGTCACCGACTAATGAATCAAAATTAAAAAATTAAAAATTTCTTAGCACGTGAAGGAAGAAATCAAACAACAAAAAAGGGAAAAATGCCACACAAAGGAAGAGAGCAGGGTGCTACCATCAACTAATGAGAAATTCGATTTACTTTGTGACACGATAGGTAATGTTACAATTATTATTTCTTGGTTGAATTCATGATTGTTTGTTGCTCTTTGTATTGAATTTGAATTCGTGATTATTTGCTAGCTCATGGCCTAACCTGTTGAGGCAACCTCTAAATCATCCCATCATTATAAATTGTAAAACCTTTGAGAAACGAACACAAATTTTTACCCTACCCATTTGAGCTTTGGCTCAAAATATTATAGCATAAAGCTAAGATATCTCTGTATTCTTTCCCTAACCTAGGTATCAAGGAAATAGTGAATTGCTTGGCAAATCTAGGAATTGGGTGGGTCACTATTGAGCAACTGCTGAAAATAAATGTAGAAACCACTTCATTTTGCCCAGCCGTGCCATAGTCACTGATTCATGCAAGATTGCATTATGAAATATTTTTCATGATAAGATTATCAACACTAAGAAAGCCCAACAAACATATTTTGCCTAGGTTATCAACACTAAGAAAATCCAACAAACATATTTTCCCACAAAACAAAACTTTCATACCTCACATTGTGTACTTCATTTTTCTCAACAGATTGGATGGAAATAATTTTCCGTAGGTCACCTCAAAATTTCAAGCAATAGAAGGAAGTGAGCAATGCCAGAAGACTCTAGCCACAATGAGGTGATTCATTATCAATTTATAGATTTGTAAATCTTTCCATTGTTTCTTTGAATTTGAATTTTTACTTTTTTATTTCTACATTTAAAAGAAGAAATATAACTTATATATATATATATATATATATATATATATATATATATATATATATATAGGGACATGAGACTGACAAAGATAAAGAGGAATAATAGTTTTTAGTTTTTTATTTCTAAATTTAAAAGAAGAAATATAATTTAAAAAATAAATATATATATATATATAGGGACATGAGACTGACAAAGATAAAGAGGAATTGGCTTCTATACTAGGGGTAGAGGTAGTGAACAAATTGGTTAATGTGGATTGGACAATGCTTGCTAGATACATAGAAAAATAATCTGGTAACACCCCTCAAACATTGCAAACAAATAAATTGTGTGAAAGGGAATCAATTGATTCCCCAACCAATCCTAGATCAAGCAAAATATCTAGGAGGAAATAAGTGACACTTAACTCTAAGAACTTTGAATAGAGAAGAGAGACTTCCAATGTCCCATCCACTCTTAGGAAATAGACTTCTTCCACCATGCCATGTTATCAATCTTTCATTGGTAGCTACAATATGAAGATATAATATGAGGTGGTTTCAGGGGAAGTCCAAATGACGGATGCTGGGAAAATATTTGTGAATAGGTTGAACGAATCATGCCTTCAATAGTTTAAAGACCATCTACATTTTCCATTCTCATAAATACCCGTGTAACTGAAAAAAGGAGTTACCCATGACATTGTGACTAAATTTGGAATAGGTTGGTATGTAAGGAAGATAAAGCTACAAATGTACATCAAAACTGTAAGATATTTTGGTGCAACCAAACAAAAAAGATAAAAAAAATCCCTCTTGAGCTAAGAAAGAATAGAAGTCCAAATGATGTAAGTGTGAATGTATGGAAAGAGCTTGTAAAAGCACATGAGAAGTATGATGCATAGAGGAAGTCTAGTGAGGAGAGTACACAAGTGTTGGAATTTTCTCATAAGGTTATATCAAATTTATTACACGATAATTTAAATTTTATTTGTGCAAGTTAAATTGAATTAGTATATGTTTCAAGACAAGGCCTCCAATGCTAGGCTTGAGAAACGTTGTCCCATGCATCGCAGTGGCCATAAAGGTTTACAGGCCTTTATCTATACATTTGTAAGTATATTTAATATGTTAAATGATTTTATTTTTTTTCTTTGAAAAAGTAAATGATTTCATATTAATTAGTTTAACTAGTCCATATGCCATGTTTTGACAAGAGGAGAAATATGGCCGCCATCCAAAGCAATTTGAAAATAATATGTTACAAAACAAAAGTGGAATGATTTTGTAATCTGGATGGAGAATGAGGTATCAATAGTTGATTTTCAATAACTTAGCTGGATATTGTTGTGTTAATATGTCAATTTGTATCTCTTGTGTTGAGTTGTTTATTGATGCGTAGGATGAGTAAGTAGAGCTCAAATCTCATGATTACAAGATGATCATTTATGTGCATGAATAAATAGTAGAAGGATGTAGATGAACTAAATTCATCTGAATTTATGCCTCTTGGTAGACATTCCTCTTGAATCTATAATATCAGGTGCCCGAAACTTCCATGTAGCTGTTACCTTTCGTTGTCACCTTTCCTGATCTTCACTATCAGAATCATCTTGCATTTCCTTATTTGCCTTTTTGTATTCGACTTCTAATTCATCCCATGTTTTACCTTCCTCCTCTTTAAAATATTCTTCTTCTTCTTCATTCTCCTTTGACTCCACAAGATATTCATCTTCTGAACCTTCCTCATCTAATTTTGATTCATCTTCTACATCAGAGGGTTTGTATCCTTGATCTGACTCTTCTGAATTATCATAATCAAAATCACTAGCTTCCATATTCAAAAATTACCAACCACCATCTTCAATAAATTTATCTGGATCATTAGTAATAGTCTTAAATAATTGGCCACCAGTTCAAGTTCATTCTTCTTTCATAATACTTCATATCCGTGGGATTCAACTATACCTTGATGCCATCAAGCAAAGATTGAGGAATGACATACATGTAGAGTACATCCCGCTTGAAGTATTTAAAAAAAAATCCATATCAAATGCATCTTTCCCAAGTCCTAATCTCTCAAGGTTAATAATTCTCAATCTCAACTAATAGCGATTACTAATAAAGGTAATTCCGCCAACTCCACCAAATAGTTTACCATAGGAACAATAAAAGAAAAGGCTTTGAAAGGAACTCCATGAAAACAAACCTCTCTAAATGGTATATAAAACTCTAGTTCAAAATATTTTAGATGAGGTTTCTCCCATATCTCTCTTACTCACCTGAAAAATCCTTGAAACTCTGACTTCTTAACATTCAAAAGATAAATGGAATGTCCTCAACACCTAGTAGATGTATCCAAAAAAGCTAACTAAAAACACAAATGTTCTCCCACACACAATGGCCTAATGGATAGTTTTCATAGAAGTCAAACTACTGAAGTAACAACACTCGTCGAGTTAACATATATGCATCATTTGCATAAATAGCTGAAATTCATAACATATGTTAATCAATACATTGAATTTTGAGATGTGTTGAAATAATAATAAAAAATGTTTTGGGGAAAATATCAGTAGCATGGGGGAAGAAATTATTAACCCTAATTAAAGCATTTTATTAATTTCTTGATACACCATTTGTAAGTTTTCATTGGATGACACTACTGAATTTCTATATGTTGTACCCCTTAAAAGTCCTACATATTACAAATATGGAATAACAATGCACAAATTTGTATTGAGTCCAAATACCAAGGAATTTTGAATAAGGGTAGAAAAAATTGATAAGGATGTAGTCACTATTACATGTATTAACAATCCAAAAGAGTCATAAAAGACAACTTCCTATGAAAACCATAATCAATCAAACTATGCACATTCAAATCTAAGTTTGAAAAGTTGCATTTTGGTCCATGCAGCTAAGTCCTTGTTGTAGATTGAGGGTGTCAACAACAAAGCTAGAATAACTCTCCTTAAACCATAACTAGTTTTAAAGTGCAATATTTCAAAATTCAAATCCACTTCTTAGATAAGGAAAGGAGGTAGGATTGTCAAGTGCTACCTCAAATACAGAAGGCCATATAAAACATTGAAATAGAAGATCCAATAAGTGAGACAACATAGTTGTAGACTATAGATAATAAGAATTATCGCAATGCACATATTCTTGTGATACAAAAGAAAGGTTTTTACACATTGGATGAATATATCCTCAACAAAACAACTAGAAATAAATTTAAAATTTGTAAGTAAAATTTGATAGTCAAGAAAAAAAATCATAAAAATTGGAAGTAAACTTTGGTAGACATGTAGGTTAACTTAATTCATTTCACTTTATGCCTCTTCGCAGACATAAGGATCTCCCCTCCTAATTTTGTGACACATTTATTACCTCCACATAAAACTGGACATCCTTGGTCTTCTTTGTTCCCACGCCATGATATTGTTATGCAAATGAAAATAAAGCAAAGTAATCATCTCCTTCTCCATTGGTTGGAAAAAATGCCTGCTTAATGTTTTGATACATGATGTCAACTCTCTCTTCTACTCTCATGGTTCAATACTGAAATCCATTATGGTGGGCCTCTAGAGTTTCGGTCAGCTTTCATCCTCTTCCACCAAATTCTAGTGTGTCACCAAAATGTGTATACCTTTAAAAAAATTCACTCATTTTGACCTTTCCCATCGGATTTTGACCTTTTCCATCGTATTTTGACCTTTCCATCGTATTTTGACCTTGATTACCTTAATTCAGCCTTGTAATCTTGCAATTCATCAATAATGGTGTTTTACTAAGGTGTTGTGAAGTGTTGTAGTGAATTTCCTCACTTTTCTAAGACCCTTGCAACAAAATTCACCTAAATAATACATTCTTACACTTTCCTAAGCCTTAAGACAAAGTGTTGTAAGGTATTGTGTGGCATTTTCACACTTATCTAGGCTTATCACCCCTAAATTAAGCATTTTTTATATGCTAATTTGCCCTTTTAATGCATCATTAGTCCCAACCTAAGTGTGTTTTGGGAGGAAAATATGATAAAATTTATTAAACATAAATTAATTCCTAACCATCATCAAAATTTTCCTAGGTGGACTAGGTTGCCACTTTGGGTGACCTAGTCCCTTTAAGCATAAAATTTTAATTTTAATAAAGATTCAATGAGAATCTTGCCTCCTAAACCCTAAGGTTGGCCTATTAGGTTGCATTTCAAGAAAATTAGGGTTTCACATGTACAAATAAGGGTTTCTACCTCCATTTTTCCTCTTTCTTGGTTCATTTTTACTCTACTAGCTCATTTTTACTCTCTTTCTCTCAATCCTCAAGCAACCAGGACTTCACAAGAAAGCATACAAGCATACAAGCATTAAGGTTTTCAGGTTATATCCATTAGAGTTGCTCATGCATGTTGTAGACCATCAAAAAAGATTTGGTAAGAATTTATATTGTGTTATATTTCAGTATTACATTCCTTTGATTTCATCTCATTTGGGTTTAATCACCTACAAAGGGGTTTGACTTAGGCAAACCCCTATTACCTAACCCCAACAATTTATGGTCTTTGCATGTGTTTGCAGGTCTTTTGATGCAGATTAGGTGAAGGAAAAATTGTCACAACAAGTACCAACATTATCCTCAAGTCAAATCCAAGCCTCAAACCCTAGGAAGGACAAAAGACAAATTGCAGGTCACTTTTAGGGATTCCAATCACAAATTGTTGTAGAAAGGGAGTACATCAGCCGAGACCCAAAAAATCAAAGCTTGATTCCTTAGGAAGCTACAAGAGGACTAGGTTGCCCTTATTGGTGACCTTGTCCCTATGCTAGGCCTCAAAAGGGGTTTTTGTATTTTTGGGCACCAATTTCCCTGAAACCTATTTTGGTAGAATTTCTAGGTTGGAGGACTATTTTACCCCAGTTGGTGTAAGTGTCCTTTTTCTTAGTTTAGGAACTTCCCAAGAGATCCTGATAGAATTCAATGGTCACATCACTTTTCCAACTACACATATTTTTTCCCTCTCTGTTATTTTCTAGAAAGCATACATTTAGGTCATTATAGAGTAGCTTTGCATTAGCTTAGTTTGATTTCATTTAAATTTTCATACATTTATATTAGTTTTATTTTACTTTCAGTTCTAGCCACACATTTCACACATTTAGAACAAACCAATCATCAAATCCTTCCCCCATTTTGAATGAACCCTCGACATAACACATATCAACAAAGAGGAAAGAGTGTTATTCCTAACCCAAGTTCTCTTAGGGTGAAAAACCCTAGGATCCTAGTAAAGGTATTCTTCTTCCCTTGTTAGACCATATGTATTTTTGGCGGTTCATTTATGTGAACCCGGCCATAGAACATTAGGTAGCTTTATGATTTTATGCATTTCATCTAAGAGATAAATTGCATTTCATTATAATATTGCATTGTTTGCATTCTATGGTTCATGATAAAAGTGCATTTAGTGAAAATTCATGGTAAATCTACAAATTGCATTGCATCTTTATTAAGAAAACACAAATAAGATTACATTCTCACTTTCTGTTTGCACTTAAATATCATAAAAACCATAAACATTAGCTAAAAATACACAAATCTCTCCAAAACAACACTCTTGGGACTAAGTCTCCACACTAGGTGACCTATTCCTTTTGCATAGTTTTCATCCCTCTTTCTATCATTTTCAACACCTTGTCTGTGTTTCTGGTTTCTATAATTTTTCCTCTATAGTCCTTTCCAGGTCTTCTATTTCAATCCATTTACTGTAAATACCTCAACCTAATCATGACCATGTCCTCCAAGAAGTTATGTACCTACCTCAAATCCCTAATGGACATGTCGAGATGCACCTTTGCCACTGATCCTAATGACCTTGAACCCAATCTTGATCAAGCAACTCCCAATGAATGTCCTCCTATGGAAGTAGACATCATTGGAGATGATGATGCTAGCATGTACCGGTTCCTTAATGATGACTTTACAACCTTGAAGCCAATGCTTCTTTATAACCTTGTATGAACCGACTTGTGATGCCTCACCTATCACCTCTTTTGTAATACCCCTCTGTTTTGATCTTTTGTGCAAACTATGTTGTTTCCTCTCTATGTTTTAGTTTTGCGTTGTACTTGGACTATGTACTTGATTTCAGTGGATCACTGTTTTATCGGGATGTAATTTGATGTGATGATACTATATTTGGATGTGATTATTATGGCATGTTTGGAATTAACATATGTGGATATTTAATTTATCATATTTCATGCTTTCGATTATGCTACTATGTTAGATGCGTCAGTTAGAGATATTGTATTGGTGAAGAGGATGGTATCGCATCACTCGCTTGTGAGTGCCCTACGATCCCGTGATTTCCTCTTCACGGTGTGCCTTATTTATGACATATTATTGCATGTGGATATATTCTATATTTTTAGGTTGACAGGCACAGGACATCGACTCCACCCGATTTCAAAGGTTCGAGCGTGGCCATTGCCCAATGACATTCGATTGGGAGATAGTAACTAGGATTTCCACACCGTCCTCCCTTCCCTTGCACACTACGCAGAGTTCTTCCCTAACACGCCCAGCACATGATGGCGTCGCCTCCTACGGCCACCATGAGCTCCGCCTAAACTGCCCAGTAGCGTCGATAGTCGGTGGAAAGTTTAACCCGCGGCCTTAGCCCTAGTTGTGCACGTGGATCAAGGTAAGGCATGGGTCTTTTAAAAATTTAATTTATTTAAAAAATATATATATATATATATAATAATAATATTTTAACTTAAAATATTATAATTTTTATAATATTTTAATATTATAATTATTATAATATTTTAATGTTAAAATTTATTATTTTAATATTATTTATTTCTTCATATAGTTTAAATACATGTAATATTTTAATAGTATGACTATTAAATTATTGAATTATGGGAATTTTAACTAATAATAGTCATATTATTATTTAAATATTAATGTTTTAAAGGAGTATATTATTGTATTATTTCATTATTTAAAAAAGGAAATATTGTTTTTTTTAATGGGGTTAATTGATTATGGAATAAATATTTTAATTAAAATGGGGTCTTGTTTTTAAATTGAATTATGGGGTCACGGGAAATGTGTCATGCTTTTAAATGCCGCGTGGGAATGAAACATTTTAAAGTGGCGTAATTAATTTCATTTATTTAACGCACTGTTTATTGAATGCTAGTTAGGATATGGGTTTAGTGAACCCAAAGTAGAATTTGATTCTTGTTTTGGCATTGATCTACTTGCATTATCATTGGGAAGTGTGGGTCTCCTTAATTAACAAGTCTTCCAATTGGGATTTCAGTCTGTGGGTTGTCATGCTGTGTAGTCAACCATAGATGGTCTTGGCTAGTGCGTAACCAGTTTGCTTCCTAGTTATCATGAATGGGAGTGTGTGTTGACTGTATTTCATGGTTAGGGATGTGATATCCTTGCTTAGCACTTATGTACCCTTGGGTTATGAATTTTTTCCACGTGTCATCTTAGAGGAGTGGCTTATAATGAGGGCCGACACACAAAGTGGTGCCAGGATAACTCGTTTTAAGTTAGTTAATCCAATGAAAACTAAATTAAATGATCAGAGTATCATGCAGTAGCAAACATTTAATAAAATAATTATGCCTCGCTCCTAACCACAAGGGCTTGTAAAGACTTGGGTTGAGACGGGAAGGCCTGGAATGGCTAGATCATTATCTTGTCACCACGAGAGATAACTAATTCCGCATTGGTTTACATGAGGGGCCGGAAGTAGTTAGAGGTTACCAGGATAACCCGAGACGGGGGCCGAGACCTAGGAAGACTCACCAAGATAACCTATATAATGATGTGATGACACTTCTCCTAGGTCGAAAGTATGTTCGCATCAGTGATGCAATTGAGTATGTAATTTTTGGAAGCATTGTAACCCTGTGATTAAGTGTTGTTACTGTATTTATTTCAGTATGGCTATGTTAGCCTATGTCTAGTGGTAGACGTCCTTGGTTAGAGATTCTGGTTACTATCTCCTTGCATGGGGGGTGGACCTTTGGCTTCCACTTGGTTGGGTGGAACGTGCACCTTACTCCATTTGGTTTTCTCCTTGTTCGTGTGGAAGAGACTTCCAGTTGGAGAGCTCGTGGTTGTTTCAGTTGCAGTTCTTTCTTGTTATCCTTTCCATTATTCTTGTAATCTTTACCCCTCTTGTTATCGAGGTGGAATTTGTTATTGTAACCCAATTTTATTGGACTTGCCTCATTTGGGGAATGAGTGGTTGTAACCTTATGGTTTAATGAATGGATTAATGAAATCGAAAGATTTATCTTATGCTTGTTGTTATTTCATCTTACTTGGAATGTATGTGTTAATTTATTGATTAAATAATTGTCATAGTTTATATTCATGTTTTTTTGAGGTTCTATATAACCTTTGTCTTGTAACCTTAGAGGTTGTTGACATTAACTAATTAACTTGCTCATTATTTATCCTTTTTAAAAACAAAAAATTATTCCGTTTAAGTAGTTAATTGCAACTTCCTCTAGGGCTGTGTGGTGGGGCATTACACATGGTATCAAAGCCAAGGTTTAAACAATGGGTAATCTAGGATTATGATGGAACCATTAAGCTTTAGTTTTTTAAGATTTGAGTTGTGTACCTTGCCTAATACCTTGACGTGTTTTTCCAGGATTATTCCGCCTAAACACGGAAGAGGTAGAGGGCATGTTCGTGGCCGTCTAGGTGGTCGTGGTGAGAGTTAGCATGACTCTCCTCCTTTAGTTCCTCTCATTCCTGATCAGGAGGAACAGCAAGGATCACATAATGCACCTGGGGTTGGTAATTTGCAATAGGATCCAATAGGGATCAAGGCAGCGTGTAGAGCACTAGAGGAGGCTTTGGCACTCCTTGGACCTAGGTAGGCAGAGGTTCAGATTAACCTTGTGGTGAGGGAAGCTCCACCCCAGTTCGAGGCTCATGTGAGGGACTTGCTCAGAGGGCACCCTCCATTATATGATGGATCTGGTATGGGTTTAAAGGCCAAGACTTGGCTGATAGACTTGGATAAGTGTTTTTCCATGCATCCATATGGTAGCAAAACCAGAGCTCATTATGCCATTATGCAACTGAGAGGATTTGCATCCAATTGGTGGAGATTAGAGGAGCAGAAGCTCCATATTGAAATTCACACTGCATCATGGGAGATCTTTGTAGAGAGATTCAGATCTCAATTTTTATCTGAGCATTGGCGTCAGTGTCGAGGGGACGAGTTCCATGCCTTACATCGGTTAGCATTATTTGTTGAGTACTATGAGCATCATTTTTACGAGCTCAAATAGTATGTAGGGATTGGTGACGATGAGAGCATGCTAGTTCACCATTTTGTCAGGGGCTTAAATCCCCATCTTAGTGGTGGCTTGAGGGTTTTCGAACCAAAGACCATGGAAGTGGCAGTAGAGAAAGCATGCCTAGTTGAGGAGAATTTGAGTATCGCACTTGGGGGTCACATGAGTGCTCCAGTTGTTAGTAGTGCAGTAGTTGGATCTAGTGCTAGAGGAGGGTAGTCTCAGGGAGGTTTACCTCCTAAGTCTCAATAGGGGCCATCTTAGGGTGGTTAGTAGTAGTAGCAGGCATTGTAGGGGAAATGTAAGGGTTTCCAGTAGAGACATTGAGACAAGAATTGGAGGCATGTGAAATGCTCCAACTTTGAGCAGCCAGCATAGAGTTCATAGTCTACTATCAAGGATAGTGCGCAGTAGTCTACCACACCATCTGGAGGTAGAGGTTTTGGCAGAGTCATTAAGTGTTTTGCATGTGGTTAGCAGGGTCACATGGCTAGAGTTTGTCCCAATAGGGGCACAATTGGGTTTTCTCGGGGACGAGTGACATCTGAGTCAACAATTGGTGATGCAGGTAGAGGGCATCAAGTTTTTGCAGTGGTTGATAACCGCCAGGCAGAGCATCAGGATACGGTCATCGAGACTTATGATATGTTGTTGGGTAACCTAGTTACCATTTTGTTTGATTCAGGAGTGATAGACTCCTTCATTTCTTCTTCAGTCATGTCGCAATGTAAACTAGGTGCAGTAAGGCAAGGTGATAGGTGGCAGGTAGAGCTAGCTTCAGGTGCAAAAGTCGCATCACATTCCCTTGTGCCAGAGTGTAGGTTGGAGGTTGGGCCTCTTCAGACTATGTTGGACCTTCATGTTATTCCTTTGGGTTCCTATGACATCGTCATTGGGATGGATTGGTCAGAGGCACATAGTGCAGTCTTGGATTGTCAACGCAAGTCGATTCGATGCATTGATGCATCTGGTCGGGAGATATAGATTGTCGGAGTCCTGAGGCCGATTTCTTTGAGGGTCATCTCATCTATGTAGTTGAGAAGGTGTGTACATCAGGGTTGCTAGTTGTTTGGTGTCATAGTAGATGACTTGGATCTAGGTAGTGGAGAAGAGAGTGTCTCTCTTGATAGTCACCTTGTCCTTCAGGAATATTTCGATGTCTTTCCAGATGAGATTCCAGGGATGCCATCTCAGAGGGATATTGACTTCAAGATTGATCTTATACCTGGTGCTCAACCCATCTCTCGAGCTCCCTATTGTATGACTACCCAGGAGCTGAAAGAGCTTCGTTTGTAGCTTGAGGAGTTGTTAGAGAAGGGCTTCATTTGCCCTAGTGTTTCACCATGGGGAGCACCAATCATCTTCGTGAAGAAGAAGGATGGTTCACTTCGGTTATGTATTGGTTACAAATAGTTGAAAAAGTGACCATCAGGAATCGATATCTGCTTCCTAGGATCGATGATCTCTTTGATCAGGTCAAGGGTGCCACCGTCTTTTCGAAGATTGATCTTAAGTCTGGATATCATCAGCTTCGGATCTTTGACTTTGATATTCATAAGACAGTGTTTCAAATGTGGTATGGTCACTATGAGTTCACAGTAGTACCATTTGGGTTGACGAATGCACCTTCTATGTTCATGAGTCTGATGAATGATGTATTTCGTACATACCTAGATAGGTTTGTCTTGGTGTTCCTTGATGACTAACTAATTTATTCCAGGACTATGGTAGAGCATGAGGATCACTTGCGGTAGGTATTGCAGTGCTTGCGAGATAATCAGTTGTTTGCCAACCTGTCGAAGTGTGAGTTCTGCAAATTTGAGGTACAGTACCTTGGGCATGTCATCTTAGGGAAGGGTATTTCAGTGGATCCAGCGAAGATCCAAGTGATCTCGGATTGGCCTGCACCCACAAATGTGGTAGAGATACGTAGTTTTATGGGGCTAGTAGGTTATTACAGATGCTTTGTGTAGGGTTTTTTGAGGATAGGTTATCCTATTGCTACCCTTCAGAGGAAAGGGAAGAGGTTTGAGTGGTCAGAGAAGTGTGAGGCAATGTTTCAAAACCTTAAGGAGATGTTGACTAGTGCATTGATACTTGTGATACCAGATCTGACTGGGGACTTTGTAGTTTGTACAAATGCGTCCTTGGAGAGTCTTGGTGCCGTGTTGATGCAGGATGGTCAAGTCATTGCATATGAGTCATGGAAACTCAAGGACGATGAGTTGAACTATCCCACCCATGATCTTGAGTTAGCAACAGCTGTGCATGCATTGACGAGATGGAGGCATTTCCTTCTTGGCCATAGGTTTGAGCTGCATAGTGATCATAGGAGTCTTCAGTATATCTTCACGCAGCCCAACCTTAATGTTAGGCAGAGACAATGGATGGAGTTCCTTTGTGAGTAAGACTTTGAGGTGAAGTACATCCAAGGGAAGGATAATGTTGTAGTGAATGCACTCAGCCAATGAAGACATGAGATATCCGAGTTGGCTCTAGCTGTGGATCTACAGAGTCGGATTCTTTATGCCCTTCCAACAGATAGTTGGTACCAGGAGGTTAGGATAGTGATAGAGGCAAGTAGACCTCTTGAGGGCAGACGTTCAGGATATACTCTAGATTTAGATGACCTATTGAGACACACGGGACGCATATACGTTCCTCCTTCAGATGGTCTTCATACCTTGGTCATGACTGAGGCACATCGTGCACCTTATTCAGCCCATCCTGGGGTGGAGAAGATGCATGCAGATTTGTGACAGTTGTACTTTTGGCCAAGAATGAAGTGAGATATCACAGATTTTGTGTCACGATGTCTAGAGTGTTAGCGAGTTAAGGCTAAGCACCAACATCCAGCAGGGCTCCTACAACCGCATTTAGTACCATAGTGGAAGTGGGATATAATCTCATTGGATTTCATTGTTGGTTTACCCAACTCTTCGAGACGACATGATGCGATAATGGTGATAGTTGATAGGTTGATGAAGGTGGCACACTTCTCACCTATGTGCTCATCCTACACCGCATCGTCCATAGCTAGAGTGTTCATGGAGGATATTGTGAGGTTACATAGCATTCCGCATCAGATAATTTCTATTAGGGATCTAGTGTTTACTTTAGCTCTTTGGACATCATTGCAGCATGTGATGGAGACACAATTGAACTTTAGTTCAGCTTATCACCCCGAGACAGATGGATAGACCGAGAGGGTTAATTAGATCCTTGAGGATATGTTACGTATGTATGTGATGGACCAACATACGAGATGGGAGGATTATCTCTATTTGGTAGAGTTTGCCTATAATAACAATTTCCAGAGTTCCATTGGTATGCCTCCATTCCAGGCATTATATGGGAGACCGTGTCGTACCCCTTTGAGTTGGGATCGACTGGAGGATAGGATAGTGTTGGGTCCTGAGATGCTGCAGGATATGGAGTAGCAGGTGGATAGGATTAGAAAGGACTTGGTGGTAGCACAGGATAGGCAAAAGAAGTATGTGGATGCACATAGAGTGGATCATCAGTTTGTTGTAGGCGATAGAGTCTTCTTGTGGGTGCATCCTTGAAAGAGTCCCATCCATTATGGGAAGGGCTCTAAGTTGGCACCTCGCTTTGTCAGACCTTTCGAGATACTCGAGAAGATTGGTCTTGTTGCTTACCATCTTGCTTTACCACCCAGTCTCTCGTGCATTCATGATGTGTTTCATGTTTCAGTTCTTCAGCCGTACCATCTAGACATTTCTCATGTCCTTGATTGGAATGTATTCTAGGTAGAGGATGGGCAGCTGGCTTTGGAGCTCGTGGCCATCATGGAGTGCAAAACGCTCACCCTTCGAGGGTGAGATATTGATCAGGTTAGGATTCAGTGGGATCCTAGGGATGACATGTCATCCACTTGGGAAGATGCAGTTAGAATGAGGGAACTTTATCCCTATTTGTTCGCAGACTTCCAAGAGTAAGCCTGACCCTAAGGGGGGAGGATGTAATACCCCTCCATTTTGATCTTTTTTGTGAACTATGTTGTTTCCTCTCTATGCTTTAGTTTTGCATTGTACTTGGACTATGCACTTGATTTCAGTGGATCACTGTTTTATCGGGATGTATTTTGATGTGATGATACTATATTTGGATGTGATTATTATGGCATGTTTGGAATTAACATATGTGTATATTTAATTTATGATGTTTCATGCTTTCGATTATGCTGCTATGTTAGATGCGTCAGTTAGAACTATTATATCGGTGAAAAGGACGGTATCACATCACTCCCTTGTGAGTGCCCTGCGATCCCATGATTTCCTCTTCACGGTGTGCCTTATTTATGACATATTATTGCATATGGATATATTCTGTGTTTGCAGGTTGACAGGTACAGTACATCGACTCCACCTGGTTTCAAAGGTTTGAGTGTGTCCATTGCCCAACGACATTCGATTGGGAGATAGTAGCTAGGATTTTTGTGCCGTCTTCCCTTCCCTTGTGCACTGTGTAGGGTTCTTCCTTGCCGCGCCCACCACGCAGTGGCGCCGCCTCCTGCGGCCGACACGAGCTCCACCAACTCCTCCTAAACCACCTAGCAATGCTGACAGTTGGCGGAAAGTTTAACCCGCAGCCTTAGCCCTAGCCACACATGCGGATCGAGGCAAGGCGTGGGTCTTTTAAAATTTAATTTATTTAAAAATAAATAAATAATATAATAATAATATTTTAACTTAAAATATTATAATTTTTATAATATTTTAATATTATAATTATTATAATATTTTAATATTATAATTATTATAATATTTTAATATTATAATTATTATAATATTTTAATATTTTAATATTATAATTATTATAATATTTTAATATTATAATTATTATAATATTTTAATGTTAAAATTTATTATTTTAATATTATTTATTTCTTCATATAGTTTAAATACATGTAATATTTTAATAGTATGACTATTAAATTATTGAATTATGGGAATTTTAACTAATAATAGTCATATTATTATTTAAATATTAATGTTTTAAACGGAGTATATTATTGTATTATTTCATTATTTAAAAAAGGAAATATTGTTTTTTTTAATGGGGTTAATTGATTATGGAATAAATATTTTAATTAAAATGGGGTCTTGTTTTTAAATTGAATTATGGGGTCATAGGCAATGTGTTATGCTTTTAAATGTTGCAGGGGAATGAAACATTTTTAAGTGGCATAATTAATTCCATTTATTTAACGCACTATTTATTAAATGCTAGTTAGGATATGGGTTTAGTGAACCCAAAGTAGAATTTGATTCTTGTTTTGGCATTGATCTATGTGCATTATCATTGGGAAGTGTGGGTCTCCTTAATTAACAAGTCTTCCAGTTGGGATTTCAGTCTATGGGTTGTCGTGATGTGTAGTCAACCATAGATGGCCTTGGGTAGTGTGTAACCAGTTTGCTTCCCGGTTATCACGAACGAGAGTATGTGTTGACTATATGTCATAGTTAGGGATGTGATATTCTTGCATGGAACTTGTGTAACCTTGGGTTGTGGATTTGTTCCACGTGTCATCTTAGAGGAGTGGCTTATAACGAGGACCGACACACAAAGTGGTGCCAGGATAACTCATTGTAAGTTAGTTAATCTAGCGATAAGTAAATTAAATGATTAGAGTATCATGTAGTAGCAAAAATTTAATAAGATAATTATGCCTCGCTCTTGACCATAAGGGCTTGTAAAGACTTGGGTTGAGACGGGAAGGCCTGTAATGGAAAGATCATTATGTTGTCACCATGAGAGATAACTGATTCTGCATTGATTTACATGAGGGGCTGGAAGTTATTAGAGGTTACTAGGATAACTCGAGATGGGGGCCGAGACCTAGGAAGACTCACCAGGATAACCTATGTAATGATGTGAACACACTTATCCTAGGTTGGCAGTATGTTCGCATCAGTGATGCAATTGAGTATGTAATTTTTGGAAGCATTGTAACCCTATGATTAAGTGTTGTTACTTTATTTATTTCAGTATGGTTATGTTAGCCTATGTCTAGTGGTAGACGTCCTTGGTTAGAGATTCTAGTTACTATCTCCTTGCATGGGGGGTGGACCTTTGGGTTCCACTTGGTTGGGTGGAAGATGGACCTTACTCCATTGTGTTTTATTCTTGTTCGTGTGGATGAGACTTCCAGTTGGAGATCTCGTGGTTGTTTCAGTTGCAGTTCTTTCTTGTTATCCTTTCCATTATTCTTGTAATCTTTACCCATCTTGTTATCAAGGTGGAATTTTTAATTGTAACCCTATTTTATTGGACTTGCCTCATTCGGGGAATGAGTGGTTATACCCTTATGGTTTAATGAATGGATTAATGAAATCGAAAGACTGATCTTATGCTTGTTGTTATTTCATCTTACTTGGAATGTATGTGTTAATTTATTGATTAAATAATTTTCATAGTTTATATTCATTTTTTGTTGAGGTTCTATATAACCTCTGTCTCGTAACCTTAGAGGTTGTTGGCATTAATTAATTAAGTTGCTCATTATTTATCCTTTTTAAGAAAAAAAAATTATTCCATTTAAGAGGTTAATTGCAACTTCCTCTAGGGTTGCATGGTGGGGCGTTACACTTGACTCATTTTCTTATCTTCATTGAGAATTTCATAATGGACCTCAGCTACCTACACAAGGTGAGCCTAGTCCTTATCAAACGACCCCTCCTCAACTATTTTATCATAACCTAGTCACCCACCCTCCAATTAATCTGAAACAAACTTATGTTAAAGGGTTCACCATTTTAAGAAAACAAGGTGGTGATCCTACAAATGAACTTGAAATTAACAAATAGTATGACCAATTGAAACCTGGTGATTAACATAGAGGCATTGGTTATCATGAATCCTCTCATCCTCGAGTGCACCCTAGAGAGTGCCTTAAGCTATGTAATGATGATAGGATAATCTTTGATAACCCTCCCAACTTGGATATTATCCTCCCTAAGGAGAGGTTACCATCTTCTCCTACCATAATCCTCCACCCCCTTCCATTTCAAGACCCCCTGCTCCTATCCCCTCATTTGAAGTTGGAGAGTCTCGCCACCGCAAGAGGCCATATAAATTGCAAAATCTTATGTTTCCTCTCCATCTATCACCTAAATGTGAGAGAAAATTAGATATTCCCATGCACCCCATTATGCTCATCATCATGTTCTCGGCCATCAAAGTGATGAATGTTGCCATCTGTGAGAGATAATTTATAAGTATCACTTCATCAGTGTTTAGTGCTACCCTATTGACCCATAGTACAATCTCGTATACCCATTCATCTAATAGTTGCAGAACATTTCCTTATCACTATTACATTACCCCTCTCATCCCCTATCTCAGATCGCTCTAGCATTCCACTTAGTGGGCCAAGAGGTTGCTAGCCTTGTCCTAGTAATGCAATTGTCTTTGTCCCTTAGCTTTGTTGTCCACCTCCCACTATTCCCCACCAAGTTGGGGAGGTGGATGCATTGCTTCATGGTTGACTTACACTTTCCTTACTAGTCTTGTGTTTGTTTCAGTTTAGTGTATCCCTTATTTTGTTTGGTATTTTCTCCTTCTATGTGACATTCTTCTATATGTCTCTCCCTTCTTCTATATGTTGTGAACTTTTTTTCTCACTCTTTCTCTTTTCAATTTTCACTTTTTCCTTTTAATTGTGGATGATGCAAGGCATTGAGACCACAATGTCTCCTTCATGTTGACCCAAATGAACCCCTTTTATTTTCTCCTTTTCCTTTTTTCCTTTCATTTGGGGATGATGCAAGGCATTGAGACCACAATGTCTCCTTCATGTTGACCCAAATGAGCCCCTTTTCTTTTCCCCTTTTCCTTTTTCACCTTTCATTTGGGGATGATGCAAGGCATTGAGACCATAATGTCTCCTTCATGTTGACCCACATGGACCACTTTTTATTTTTGTGTCATTTTTTCCTTGCATTTGGGGACGATGCAACGCATTGAGACCGCAATGTCTCCTTTGTGTTAACCCAAATGAACCTCTTTTAATTTTTGTGTCCTTTTTGAATTTCATTTGAGGATGATGCAAAGTATTGAGACCATAATGTCTCCTTCATGTTGGCTCAAAAACCAAGGCTCTTTTTATTTTGTCTTTCTTTTTCTTTTGCTTTCTATGGTCTTTTTTGGGGATGATGCAAAGTGTCATGAAATCCTATGTCTCCTCCATGTTGACCCAAAATGACTCTTCTTTTTCATTTTTCTTTCTCTCTCCATGTGTCCTAGTTCTATGTATTTGGGGGAATGATGATAGTTCCACACTCTCTAAAAAACATTGCAACAATGAACATATTGACCTCAAATTCATAGATCCCTTCTATGTTTGGTATTTTCCATTTTGGGGACATATTTCCCCTTCTCTTTTTCTTGCTTATTTATTTTTTGCATGATATAGCCTTTCTTGGATACTCATCGCTTGACATTGGGTTCTCCAAGAAATTTCTCATGTCCCTTTTTCATTTTTCCTTTCTCTACTTTAAAGAAATTACTCACAAAGCAGTGTGTAGCAATCCCTTTAAAGTGGGGGCATACATTAGCAATATTTTATTTTTTCAATTTGCATTTTATTTTCCTTTTCTCATGCTTCCTATTACAAAATTTTTACTTCACATGATGCGTTTCTCACTTTGTGGATGACATTTTCTATGATTTCCTCCATAAGTGTGACTTATCTCAACATATTATATTCCTCTTAGTGGCTTGATGTGATGAATTGCATACCCTAAGTTGTGAATCTTCTATCCTTTCATCGGTTTTATTTTGGAGACATCACACACAATGTTCCCCTAAGTTGTGAATCTTCTATCCTTTCATATGACTGCATAACACAACTTGCATGACTCTAGTGTCGCCTTGCACTTGTTCATGGGTTCTAAACATCCAAGGTTTTTCTTGTATCATGAATAGCACCCTTATCTTTTGTGGCCCCTTATGAAAGTTATCAGGAGGTATAACTTTGATATGGTTGGATGGGAAGCCCATCTAGAGGCATGATGTTCCCTATAGCCACCTTTTTTTGTGTGAGTGCATACCAATCGAGTGTATGTATCTCACCACTTTTTGGAATTCTCAACCAATGAATAACCAAAAAATTTGTCAGCCCAGAGTGAGTACATCCTTTCCTTTAAGACAAAAAACCTAGATTTGATCCACAAGTAGATGGACAAATGGTCAAAGCTTTCTTTGACCTTTTTCACATCATTCCCTATGTGATCATCTATACTTATGCTTATTTTTCCATGAGATTTTGATCCTAGGGGCTTGATCATCCCTCTTGATCATTATTCATCTCAACTTACTAGCATGAGAACATTAGATCCCGCTCGAAACACATGATTCAACTCCTTTAGTGTGAGTTTGAAGAACTTTCATACTCTCACTAAAGTGGGGGCTAAAGTTTTTGCCAAAAAGTGTATACCTTGGCATTTTTTCACTCATTTTGGCCTTTTCCATATGATTTTGACCTTGATAACCTTAATTCGGCCTTGTAAGCTTGCAATTCATCAATAACATAATGGTGTTTTACTAAGGTGTTGCGAAGTGTTGTAATGCATTTCCTCACTTTTCTAAGACCCTTTCAACATAATTCACCTAAATAATAAATTCTTACACTTTCCTAAGCCTTAAGACAGAGTTTTGTAAAGTGTTGTGTGGAATTTTCACACTTATTTAGGTGTTGGCACTCTCAAATTTTCAAAGTTTGAGATGCCCATTTCGAGAATTGTGCCTCTGCACTTTCAGAAGTGCCCTTTCAGGGGTCAGTTTGAATGACCTACTTTGGAGAATCAGAACTTGAGGCATGTTAATTTCCAAACAAAACCCATTTGTAGACGTGTTTGATTGGCATATGCGAGCGTGTGCATCGATTTTCAGCTTCCCACGATAGGTTTTGTCAGGGTTTTGAGAAGTGAAGTTGGAGGGTTTTTGAATTGTTCTGCTCTTTGCAGATTTGTCAGTTTGTGAAATAGCCTCCTGTTTGAACTTGGATTTCGCAACCAGTTGACTGATATGTCAAAATGAATGTTGTTCTATATTATCCATGCCTAAACGATCTCAGGTGTCAGTTTTCAGAGCCTAATGATTTGATTTGCTATTTTTAGCAGATCGAAACCAAATGTTGTTTGCTCAATTTTTGCATTTGTATTCCTGACAGCCCTTCTGACTGGTCAACTTTGGTCGTTAATATCTTTTGATCAAGGATGTTTCAAAGTAATTCCTTTTGCACACGTGCTCAAGGTATCTTAATGTTCTACTATGTCTGATGGCAGCTTGTCAGGAGTTGATTTGTTATGTTTACAAATTAGCAGTTGGATCAGTTTCAATTGGTGCAGAATGGTTGCTATTTCAGAAAAGTTTAATCGGGCGACTTTGCCGATTAATATCCAGTTCCTCATGATTTGTTTCTCTAAGCCGTCTTTTGCACTATAATTTTGGGTCAAATGACTATATGCTTGCAAGTTTTCATGTCTCTCGGAGGTCGTTTGACCAGTTTCCCAGAGTGATTCCTGAGGCAACTTGGCTTGTTTTGGTCATTTTGCAAAAGGGACAAAAAACAGTTTTAAATGGTGATCCAATTCATGTTTTCACTTCAAGAGCATTCTTAACACAATGTCAGACCGTTTGAGGATAGTCTATTCCTTGAGTTGTTTGCAAATTGTGGAGGTGTAAAAAATGATGCATCTAAAAGGTATGAAGAATGGATTTTGGATGTCTTTGAGACTAAATCCACTCTATGATGGTCTCTCAATTGTCTTTGTTCAGGGTAAGGTGGCAACTGTGGGTTGATGTAAGTACAGTAAGGATCATGCTTGCATGCTCTCATTTGGTTTTCCAATGAGATTATTGAGTTTGTCAATAAAACACCTTTCAGTTTTCTTCATAATTAGATGGTGTGATATTCTCACATGAAGGGGGTAGTAAAGGATTGTATCCAAGCAAGGAACTATAGTGGGTAAAATTTTTATAAATGAGAAGCATTCTTTTTACAAAAATGAATTTGAGACATTTTGATCCTATGCACAACACTGGTTTTAGTGATAGGGATAATATGAACACAACACAAATGTATTTACCCCTTATTTTCTGTGCATCAATGGAAAATCTGTTCTAGCCAAAATGCTTCTTGTGATAAGAAAGCATGGTGATTGTTGAAAATTCACTTTCATCAGAAGTTTGAGGAGGTGTCAATGTAAGAACCAACATAATCATGGTATTGGAAGGCTTCATCAAACATGAGAGCCCGTGCCAAGTGGGGAAATTCAGCCAATTGCAATAGAGATAGGCTTTGAAGTTTTCAATCAAGGCATGGCCAGGGAGAAATTTGGAACAGGGAAAAATGTATTTGTTGAGGCCCTCAGAAACCTCAATGGAAATGCCATTGGTAGAGGAACCTACCAATTGTGGAGGAAGCTTGGTGTGGGTGAGGGACTGCAACACAAATCAACCAGAAGACTATTGGCATAACCAGAAGCAAAGGGATGCTTGCTAGAGGAGTGTGAAGAGCCATTGAGATGAAAGCCCATGTTGCATAGTAGGAAGACTCGCGGCCTGTGGAAGAAATGGATCTTCGCAGCAGATAAGAATGAATGATCTAGCTAGAGTCTAAGGTGAAGGGCAACACACAGTGGAGAAGGCATAATCCAAGCATAGGGAATGGCTCACGTGGCCAGTAAAGGAAATTGGCTCGTAGCAAGGAGACATGCAGGGAGGCAACCACGGGAATGAAGAGGCCCACAGTTGGTGAGAAGCATGAGAAGGCTCGCGACCAATGAAGTGAAACAAGGGAGGATCCATGGCCACCATGATGGAACCACACACATCACTAGAGGCTTGCAACTAGTGCATGGAGAATTCAATGATGGAAGCTCGCGGCCAGCATGTAAACAAGATCTGCGTGCTGGTAAGGAAGGTGTATGGTGTGAAGGGGAGCTTGTGCCAAACAAGGAATCTACGCTAGCAGGTGAAGGGTGCAGCTAGAGCCTGCACTAGTGATGCAGGGAGGAGCCCGTAGAAGAGACAAGGCACAAACTAGAGCAGTTGGAAGAACCAACCCAGCAAGAAGCATGTAGCCCGCGCCTGCAGTAGGAAACTCACGCCGAAGAGGCTAGCTCGCAGCAAACGTAGATGGAGGCTCACGCATGGAAGTGGAGTGTGTGTAGCTGAGGGGAGAAGTCCATACCAACATAAAGTTAGATTATGGGCACGCATAGCATAGGAGAAGCTCGCGGCCAACACATGGGAGCTTTGGAACAGGCATGGACATCCACCAAAGCATAAGGAACATAAATTGAGTGAAATGCCACACATAGAGAGGAGCTCGGCAGAGGGAGGGCTTGGACCACAGCAAGAGCAGGTGAAAGGAGACTGTGTGGGAAGGTGAAGGCCAGCAAATGTGGAAGCCCACTGCCAAAGCCAACCATGGAGGAATGCCCATGCAGAAGGAAATGAAAGTGGAGACCCATGACCACCGTGAAGGAGTTGCAGAGGGCTTGAGCACGAGAAAGCAGGAATTAGGGAAAAAATGACAAATGAAGGCTGAAGTAGATCCAACGATGGAGAAAGAGATGCAACTCCAACAAAATTTCCATCGTCACTCATGATATCGCAATCGGGAAGTGATCACGTTTTATGAATTGCATGATCGCGGGGAAGAGAGATGGGAGAAGCATTAAAACATTAAAATTTTAATTCTTTTCCCTAATTTTTTCAACATATTAAATGGGCTCCTAAAGTTGAAATTAATTTTGTTTGTCCACATAAAAATAGTGTGAAGAGCTATGGGAGGTGGGTCCCGCCATTGTTTTGAGTGCAAAACTGAATCAACGGCAGAGACGTTGCCTGCCATTTCGTGATCAAGAGATGCCGGGCTATTACACATCACGGGATGGCGGTGAGATGTTAGAGGCAATAAAAACATTTAAAATTTAAATGCTTTCCCTAAGTTTGGCTGAAATTTTTAAAATGGTGGGCCCCATAAAATCGAGTAGCCCGAAATTGTAGAGGGTAAATATAAAACATTTAAGAATTAAATGTTCTCATATATTTTGGTCAAGTAATATGAAAATGGGAGTGGGGTCCATTTCTTTTCCTTAGGTGAGAGTTTATAAAAGTATTTTAAATGAAAAGTGAAATATTTTGAAGCACGGGGGAAAGTAATTTGTAAGATTTTTCATTTTTCATTTAAAATGAGGCAGTGTTTTAAACACACAGGGATGTAAAATGTAAAATGTAAAATGAAAATATTTTATTGTGCTGGGTAAAAGTGAAAAGCTAAATACTTTGTGCTGCTGGGTAAGGTATTTTAATACTTTGCATAAAGATTAAGTTGAATGTAATATTTTATTTACTGGTTAGTGAATAAAATAAAAACAACAGTAAGTAAGCAAACAGGTTAAAATGCAACAAAGGAAGAAAACAAAAAATGAAGAGCAGAAGAGGATTTTCATGGGGATGAAGAGTTTTTTCCTTCTGCTGCAAATAATGAGTGGAGTGGACACATGGCATTTTCTTGTTGAAGAACGAATTGGGCACATGTTGTTTTTGGAATAGAATCAAGTTTGTTATAGGGAAATGGAGGAGATATTCTGCAGATCACTGTTCAATAGTGGAGATGCTTCCAGATGGTTGTTGCTGCTCAGATTTAGGGTTTCTTCTAGAGTCTCTTCTCCTTTTCTTATTCTCTTCTCTTCTCATTGTAAAAGAAGTTAGTGGGCAAGTTAGCAAGTTAGGTTAGCAAGTAACCTAGCCAAAATTCTTGTGTGGAGCTGCATAAAAAATGTAAAATCTGTAGTTGTAGAGGCAATGCAAATGGGTTTGGTGTCATTTGTTGTAGGATTTGAGTTTATTGGGATTTAGTGTTTCATAATAGTACTGGAATTTGAGTTTAACTGACAAATCGACACTCATGTCTCTCCTATGTGCAAATGTATTCGAATTTTGAATGAAATAATCAAGGGTTATTCTATTCTTCTCACTATTATGGTGTGTGCAATTCTAGTTTTAGCTTCGATTCAAAGAATTAATTAAACTGCTTAAATGAGATTGCAGATTGATATGTTTTGTACAAGGATTGGGTAAGAAGTATTTTGTTGAGGTACAAATTGGTGATACTGCAAGGCAGTATAATCAGAGATGTAGTATGCTATGTGTTGAAATCTGCTATGAACCATTAGGTGTTGGTGAATTTGACTCCTCCAATGGATACGACACTGGTCTGATTTGCATCTGTTCTTTGTGATGTAGTGTTTTGCTTGTCTTCACCTAGGGCTTGTTACCACCATTTTAAAAACATAATGATTATCCTTCACCCAACAACTGTGTTGTAACTTATCTCACACTCCAAGTGGTTGATATTACTGATGAACAACCAATTCATTTCAGTCTTATCCCATTCTGTTGAGCTATTAAGTGAGATTATCGATTTTTTCAAAGTTAATGATTGTTTATGATCTTTGTTGCAGAAGTTGTAAACTCATTAACAGGGATCACCCTCCTAGGTCTTGCAAAGCCCAAAGTGTAGGAGGTTATTATTGAAATCCTTTTCAGTTGGTCCAGGTCCTCTGAGTTGCTCTTGATTGGAAATTTTGGCAATTCCATAGGTAGATTAGGAGACAAACCTGGTTTACA
Organism: Sequoiadendron giganteum; assembly: GCA_007115665.2. Classification (NCBI taxonomy): domain Eukaryota; kingdom Viridiplantae; phylum Streptophyta; class Pinopsida; order Cupressales; family Cupressaceae; genus Sequoiadendron; species Sequoiadendron giganteum. The sequence continues at coordinate 69,598,880 of CM021105.1, forward strand.
AGAAAAAGCACCAACACTAGGCTCATTGCCCCTAAATTGACCCTTTTTATTAGCTAATTTTCCCTTTTAATGCATCATTAATCTGAACCTAAGTGTGTTTTGGGAGGAAAATCTAATAAAATTTATTAAAAATAAATTAAATCCTGACCATCATAAAAAATTTACTAGGTGGACTAGGTCGCCACTTTGGGCAACCTAGTCCCTTTATGCATAAAATTCAAATTTTAATCAAGATTCAATGGAAATATTTCCTCTGAAACCCTAAGGTTGGCCTATTAGGTTGCATTTCAAGAAAATTAGGCTATCACATGTAAAAATAAGGGTTTCTACCTCCATTTTGCCTCTCTCTTGGTTCATTTTTACTCTCCTAGCTCACTTTTACTCTCTTTCTCTTAATCCTCAACCAACCAAGACTTCACAAGAAAGCATACAAGCATTAGGTTTTTCAAGTTATCTCCATTAGAGCTACTCATGAATTTTGCAAAAAATCAACAAAGGTTTGGTAAGAATTTCTATTGTGTTGTCTTTCAATCTTACATGAACCTTTTCTTTCATCTCATTTGCGTTTAATCACTTACAAAGGGGTTTGACTAAGGCAAACCCCTATTACCTAACCCCAACAATTCCTAGTCTTTCAATGTGTTTTTAGGTCTTTTGGTGTAGATTAGGTGAAGTAAATAGAGTTGCAAGAAGTACCAAAATTATCCTTAAGTCAAATCCAAGCCTCAAACCATAGGAAGGAAAAAAGACAAATTGAAGGCCACTTTCAGGGGTTTCTGTCATGGATTGTTGCAGAAAAGGGAAACATTAACTGGGACCCAAAAAATCAAAGCCTGATTCCTCAGGAAGCTACAAGAGGACTTGGTCACCCCTATTGGCAACCTTGTCCCTGTCATAGGCCCGGAAAAGGGTTTTTGTATTTTTGCGCACCCATTTCCCTGAAACCTATTTTGGTAGAATTCCTAGGTTGGAGGACTAGGTCGCCCCAGTTTCCGTGAGTGTTATTTTTCTCAGTTCAGGATCTTCCCAAGAGATTCCTAGAGCATTCAACTGTCACATCACTTTTATAGCTACACATCTTTTGTCCCTCTCTATTATTTTCTAGAAAGCATGTATAGGTCATTCTAGAGTAGATTTTCCTTATCTTAGTTTGATTTAATTTATATTTGCATACATTTAGATTAATTTCATTTTACTTTTAGTTCTAGCCACAAATTTCACACACTTAGCACAAATCAATCATCAAATCCTCCCCCCCGTTTTGAATGAATCCTCGCCATAACACATATCAACACACAGGCTAGAGTGTTATTCCTAACCGAAGTTCTCCTAGGGTCAAAAACCCTAGGAGCCTAGTAAAAGGATCCTCCTCCCCTTGTTAGACCATATGTGTTTTGGCAGTTCAGCTGGCCTAATCCAAACATCTGCTAGCCTAATTGGCTTTGTTTTCAAAAGCTAAAGTTTCTCTTGATTCACCAGTGTAGCTCTCTCTACCTTTTCAGACTCTTTCTTTGCTATAGACCGTCTCTGGGATTTAATAATTTGTACCACATGGTTTATGTGCTTTGAATCCTTGCACCTAAAGGAAATTTTCTTAACATAAATATTGCTAGGGAAATTCAATGTTCTCATTGTAGTTGGCATTAAAGCTGATACTTGCAACACTGAAAATTATCCTTATATAAGAATTCCCTCTATCTTGTTGGCTTGTAACGCTCTTGATGGTGGCTACATGAAATCTAATTATGATTCCTCTTCTACGTTAGAGGGTTCATATCCTTGGTCTAAATCTTCTAAATTATCAAAATAATAATCACTAGCTTCCATATTCAAAAATTCCCAACCACCATCTTCAATAAATTTATCTGGATCATCAGTAATGCTCTTCAAAATTGGTTGCTAGTTCAAGTTCATTTTTCTTTCATAATAATTTATTTCCATGGAGTTCAGCTATTCCTTGATGCCATCAAGTGAATATTGAGGAATGAAATTAATGCAAAGTACATCCTGCTAGAAGTATTTAAAAACAATATCCATTATATCAAATTTATTTTGTCCAAGTCCTACTCTCTCAAGGTTAACAATCTCAATCTCACTAATAGTAATAACTAAGAAAGGTAATTCCACCAACTCTACCAAAATGTTTACCATAGGAACAATAAAAGAAGAGGCTTTAAAAGGAACTCCTTGAAAACCAAGCTCTCTAAATAGTATATCAAACTCTAGTTCAAAATATTTTAGATGAGGCTACTCCCATAACTCTCTTACTCGCTTGACAAATCCATGAAACTCTATATTGATTTTATTTTTCTTGTCCCTCTCCTGATGTTCTTCCTCAATTTAATTAGGATCATACATTGATCTTCTTTCCCCTCCTTAAGTTTGGACCATATACATTACCTCCACATAAAAATGTATATCCTCGGTCTTCTTGGTTCCCATGATGTGATATGGTTATGCAAATGAAAATGAAGCAAAGTAATCATCTCCTTCTCCGTTGGCTAGAAGAATACACGCTTAATGTTTTGATACATGATATCAAATGTCTCTTATTCTCTCATAGTTGAATAATAAAATCCTTTATGGTGGGCCTCCAGAGTTCCAATCATCTTTCTTCCTCTTCCACCAAATGATGGTTGGATCCACAAGTCTGCTAGCCTAATTGGCTTTATTTTTGAAAGTTAAAGTTTCTCCTGACTCACTAGTATTAGTTGCAACTTTTTTGAAATTTTATTATGGTATGTGCACTCTGATATGATGTAATATGATTATGGTTTCATCTCATATGTTGTAATATTAGATATATAATAGAAAAATAAATTATTGCATGAAATAAATAATAAAATTTTATTTTAAATGTTTTTTTTGTAGAACACGAGTCTTCTAGAAGATCAAGATGATCCTCAACATGATATAGATCCACAAAATATTGGTTCTCCTAGTATAGATCACATGACAGAGGATGATGATGACACATATATGAAAGACACCGAGGCGAATGGAAATTATAATGACGACAATGATGATGACGACGACAATGACAATGACGATGACAATGACGACGTCAATGGCAACAAAGACGATGATGACGATGGCGACGACGATGACGATGACGACAACGATGTTGACAATGACGACGACGATGACGACGACGATGATGATGATGATGATGATGATGATGATGATGATGATGATGATGATGATGACGATGATGATAAGATAATTGGTGATAGTAAATAGTGACATTCATGATCATATATACTACATCATGAACCATTGCTGATATATCATTATGATGACTCTTTTCATGGTTACTATCATATGTATCATTTTCACTATATTATTTGGACATGTATCATCTTGATTTGTATCAATTTGGGCTACATAATTTATCAATTTTATTTATGTCATTTGTACATGTATCATTTTCACTTATGTCGACTGTTGGACATGCATCATTTTGACATGTTTTTGATGTACTGACATATTTGAATTTCACTTGTTTTAGTTATATATGATGATGATCTTATCAGTATTGACTTGTAAATTTATATATATTAAAAGTGGTCGATGATTTTTGGATGGATGTTTATTAAGTATGATGATTTTAACTTACTGCTCAGGATGGATGTTGTCAAATTCAAATAAATTATAGATATTTGACTCACGTGTTTTAATTATAGATGATGATCATGTTACAATCATAATATTTTTATTTAATCATATGAGTCAAATAATTCAATTACTTACTCTATAAACATATGATTTATTTAAGATGCACAATATATTTAACTAATTAAATTGAAATAAAAAATATTAAATTAATAAATGGAACAAAACAAGAAGCATTTTTAGAAGTAAAAAAGGAAGCAACAATGGAAGCCAAACTAGAAGCAAACCGTAAGCAATCTTGGAAGAAAAATTGGATGCGAACCTAGAAGGAAACCTGGAAGAAAAAATGGAAGAAAACCTTGAAGAAAAATTGGAAGTGAAACCAGAAGAAAAACTGGAAGTAAAACTGAAAGCAAAACTGAAAGAAAAACTAGAAGAAAAATCGAAAGCAAAATCAGAAGAAAAACTAGAAGTAAAATTCGAAGTAAAACTAGAAGAAAAATTGAAAGCAAAATCGGAAGAAAAGCTAGAAGCAAAATCAAAAGCAAACTTGGAAGAAAAACTAGAAGAAAAAATGGAAGCAAAACTGGAAGCAAATTTGGAAGCAAAACCAAAAGAAAAACTAAAAGCAAAACCAGAAGAAAAACTAGAAGTAAATCCGAAAGCAAAGTTGGAAGAAAAATTGGAAGGAAAACCATAAGCAAAACATGAAGGAAAATCAAAAGAAAAATTGGAAGAAAAAATTGAAGCAAACCTGGAAGAAAAATTGGAAGCAAAATTGGAAGAAAACTTGCAAGCAAAATTAGATGTAAAATTGGAAGCAAAACTATAAGAAAAAATGGGAGTAGAAATGGAAGAAAAACCAAAAGCCAAATTGTGTGCCCATTTTGGTGCAATTTATGACGTTACTTATCGTTACTATTTTAGGCACTAATATAGGCACTATGATTTTTCGGTGCTAAAGATGACACTCAATCTGGCGCTAAATTCGATGGAAAAGTCAGCACAAAAGTCGATGCCAAACTAATCATGCTTGTTTGCACCAGGTGGAGTACCAACCAAATTGTTCAATTCATGTACTCAAAATACACTAATATTCGGTAAAAAATTCCGTGCTAATTTCCTATTGTGTTGTTGTGAAGGGACAATGTTCAACTCATTAAGTATATAAGATTAAGTATGTAGGGTATAAGGATTAGGGTTTATGATATTGGGTATAGGTTTTAGGGCATGGATTGTAGGAATAAGGCATATCATTAAGGCTTGAGAGTGTATGGTTTATCTTTTAAGTATATGGTTGAGGGAAATTGTTCAAATTTTAGGGTATAAGGTTAAGGATATAGGATATAGGGATGAGGGTTGAGGGTGTAGTGTTTAGGGTTTAAGTTATATGGTTGAGTATTGAGGGATTAGGGATTAAGTATAGGGTTGAGGGTTTACGATTGAGGGATAATGTTCAGCATGTTGAGTGTATAATATTAAGTGTTTAGGGTACAGGGAATATGATTTAGGATATGGGTATGTATAGTATCATGATGGACCAAAATGTGGCGATATGATGGGTATGTGGCTGACGAATTTTTTTTTCCAAAAATTTATGAAACAAAAAGGGTTTTTAAATGACATTCTTAGCTTTCCACAAATTTAAATTATTCTTTACTTTGAATTTAATAAATAATCATTATTCATTTTTTAATTTGAATTATGACTAAAGTCCTGATTGATAGGTTGATTGAAATACATCTATAGCTTTCAAATGATATTGCATTTTTTGAATCCAAAACATTTGTCGCATTCTATGTTTCACATACTATAGAATTAAAAAAATAAACTGAATTTCATGAAGTTTTAACCAAGTTAAGGTGGTTAGACATACAAGTTTTTTTTTTTTATAAAAGTTGTAATAAAAAATCATAATTAATTATTTACTTAGAAAAAAATACAAAAAAATTATGCATCACATCAAGACATGAGTCCTCTACTTATATCTAAAATCCTATAAAAAAATATTATCATTTTATTATGGTTAGGGTGGTAAAAAAAACACCTACTTATTTTTTCCCTTTAATTTAAGTGCTATTGCATTGAAATTTTAAAATTTCACCAAATACATTTAAAATAAATAAATAAACCTAGTAGTTTAGAAACTATATTCAATTGTCTATAGATTCTATTCTTACATATTTTTGAAATAATATAGATAAGTTATATAAATTTTTAAGCCAAGTTGCCTAACTCTAATTTTTCTGAATTTTTTGCCACTTAAGGGTTTGTTTTTTCCATGATGATCCTGCACATACCCATATTGGTTATAGGGTATAGCGTTGAGGGATTGAGGATATAATAAATATGGTGAAGGGTTGAGAGTGTATGGTTTAGGGTGTAAATATAGTGTTGAGTGATAATTTTCAATGTTTAAGGAATAAGGTTGAGGGTATAAGGTATAGGGATGAGGGTTGGGGTTGTAGGGTTTAGGGTTTAAGATATAGGGTTGAGGGTTGATGGATTAGGGATTACACATTGGGTTGAGGGTATAGGGTTGAGGGTATAGGGTTGAGGGTTGAGGGTTGAGGATTGACATTTAAAGGATACTTTTTAGGGTTGATTTTCTAAGGTTTTAAGTGTATAGGGCATATGGATTAGGGTTTAAGATATTTGGTATATGGTTTATGGTATAGGGTTGGCGGTATAAGGCATAGGGGTACAAGTTGAGAGTGTAGGGTTTAGGGTTTAAGTATAGGGTTGATCATATAGGGTTGAGGGATATTGTTCAATTTTTAGGGTATAAGGGGATGATCCCACAATACTAGTTTACAAATTTTGGCCAAACTGGACATTGAACCTTCTATTTTTAACTAAATCTTCACTTTTGGGCACCTATAACGGCTAAACCATGAGGAATTTGGAGATGATTTAAACTAGTGATTTGTGAAATTTTGTCTATAGATTCTAGATATATTTTTTTCATGGAATCATATTGCACTTCTTTTTCCATCTTCATCGAAAAATAGTTTTTAACAACAAACACCATTTTTAATGAGTAACATGTACTTGCTAACACAACTTTTTTTTATGAAGGATAAAATTATATTCTTTTTTATTTAGACTCATAACTATGATATCTAGTGCATGGAATTGGTTTCACATCATTTAATTAAATATTGTTTTCTTAATTAATTTTTGAAGTCAAACCATTTACTATCTAGACATGATTTACTTGCTAACACATAACTTTTTTGTATGTATTGAAATTCAATTTTTTTGTTGGATTAGGGACATCAATATCTAGTGCATTGATATTTTTTAATTTTTTTGATAATTTGATATTTTTCCACATGTGGAGAAGAAAGAGCTTGATTTTTGGTGAAAAACCTATGTTAAATAAAACTAAAAAAAATACATAATAAAACCAAAATAAAATAAAATTATATTTGATGGATAGCTCATTTTGAGGATTACCATCATCTAGTTGGGTATGTGAATTTTCCTCCATTTTCATCCTCAACCTAAACTTCAAAAGGAAAAAAATTGCAAAAAATTGGTAGAAGAAGGGGAGAAGGGAAAAAAATGGGGGTTCTAGTGAACCCCCTTCTAGAAGACCCTCCTTTAAATACAAATAAAAAATAAAACCAATTAAAGGGGGGTTCGCTAGAAGGGAGGGTTCTAGCGAACCCCCTAAAGTTTTTACATACAAAAATGCATTTTTCCTTCCTCAAAAAAATTATAAACCAGTTTTGTGGGTTTCTTGAAGGTTGAGGGTATAGTGTATAGGGATGAGGGTTGAGGGTGTATGGTTTAGCAATTAAGGTATAGGATTGAGGATTGAGGATTGAGGGATTAGGGATTAAGTATAGGGTTAAGGGTTGAGGGATTGAGAGTATAAGGAATATGATGAAGGGTTGAGAGTGTATGGTTTATAGTTTAAGTATAGTGTTGAGGGACAATGTTTAGGGTTTAGGGTATTAGGTTGAGGGTATAGGGTATAGGGATGACGTTTGAGGTTGTAGTGTTTAGGGTTTAAGGTATAGGGTTGAGGTTTGAGTGATTAGGGCTAAATTATTGGGTTGAGGGATTGAGGGTATAAGGCATAGGGTCAAGGGTTGAGAGTGTATGGTTTAGGGTTTCAGTATAGTGTTGAGGGACAATGTTCAAGGTTTAGGGCATAAGATTGAGGGTATAGGATATAGGGATGAGGGTTGAGGTTGTATGGTTTAGGGTTTAAGATATAGTTTTGAGGGTATAGGGTTAAGGGTTGATGGTTTATAGCTGGGCATGTGCAAGATCATTATGGGCCAAAAAGTGGTGATATGAAAAAATAGCATTTTGCATTCACCAAAAAATGTGAAAATTGTGAGTTGAATTTTTTTTGGGTTGTCAGTACATTGCTCCATAGAAATTCTCAAGCCAAAGTAGTAAAAATTGGATATCCAATCCAAATTAGATATCCGATCCAAATTAGATATCCAAAAAGGGTCATTTAAAACTCATTTGAAACCTTTTAAACCTGCAATGATAGTAATAGAGACAATGAGGGCCAATTTGATATCAGATTTAAGCGGATATCCAATTTTTAAGGTTTGGATTTTTTTGTTTTAATCAGTTTTTGTATAATTTTAACTAGTTCTTTTTACAAATTTTTATTAAAAACTATGGTTTTTTATAATATTTTCATTTATATTGTGTAATTTCAATTAGATTAATTATTCTTGAACTCCAATGAGGTATTATGGATGAGAATCAAAACCCACAAATATGAAACTCTTCACCACCTTTGTGCCCATCAATTGAAGAGTTAATTGGTAAAAAAATAGAGCAATTGAGGGGCATTTATGATGTTTATAAGACAATCCCTCAATTATCCTTGATGACAAACACATTGAAATAAATAAGTAAAAATATCAAAGCCCTCTTCACCCAACATAATGCCATTCTTTCATGGCAAGAAACCATGAGGGAATATTACTCCTATGGATTGTCTTACGAACAGGTGAAAGATATCAAAATAAAAAAATCCCAAATAGCCTCTTTATTTGTAACCCCTGCACCAGTCTACCAATTAATGTTAATAAACCAAAACTTTCTATCAAATGGTGCACGAATAAGGACATCGGAGATAAATTTTGGGATTGTTGGTGGATGGTTTTTGATAAACCACCCAACAAAAATATTGATGTACCATTTTATTTTATTAAAACATTATATGCTAAGTTTTTGTTATGGCATCATGCCAATTAATTTGACATTAAACCCTTCCATGGTATAGGTGGAGCTATGCTCCAAGATAGACCACGGGTAGTTAGAGTAGTTCAGGGCCCATATGTTGCCCCTCCTCCCCTTCCTCATCCACCTCTAGTACATCATCGAGATATTATTGAGGATGCAACCACAAAGACTATTGCGGCTATTCACTCTTTGAGTAATATTTTGGTTTCCCATACTGCTATAGCAGTTCAACCACATGCTGGTGATGTTGGTGATGGATCGAGTGCTACTGCATCCTCCTCCTTAGGTCCACATATCTGTATGCCACATACTTGCACTATGTGCCACCATATATGATTGGGTCCTCTTGTACAACCCACTGAGCATCCCTTGGACATTTTTGATTATGAACTCTATGATGTGGACATTATAGGAAATCAGATGCAGGAGATTGGATCGCACCCTACAGAGTTCTCTCTTGCTAGAGAGGTGGGCATTGGAATAGTTACATAGGTAAGATTTAAGTTGTAAATTCATAACTTGCATTTTTTTTTAAATGAATATTAATAAGAGATAGTATCAAGTACTAATATTTATTTACATGTTCTATTTAACAGTTGATGTCTGAGGAGGAGCTTACATAGGTTATTGATAGCACCCTCAGGGCCATTTCATTTGGCCTCAACATGCACGCACTATATTCGTAGTCACTCATTTACATTTTTTATTATATAATTTCTTGTCATTTGAATTATCATTAATGAAATTATATATTAACTTATATGTTTATCTTATTTTTCTCTTGTAGAAAATACCTAGAGTGAGTGAGGTGCAATGTTGTCTAGACTTTGGAGGCACAATGGTAGATAAGGGAAAGGTAATTGAACTCAAATTTTATTGAATTAATATTTTTAAGATCTTATTGTGATTATACATACACCGACATTGATTGGTAGTTTCATATACTTGTCATTTTTATGTGTATAGGTGGTAATGAGCTACACATCCTTGTTGACAAGTGTCACAACACTTGAAGGAGTAGGTTTTAGAACACTTGAAGGAGTAGGTGTTGAAACACCTCAAGGAGGAGGTGTTGAAACACTTCAAGGAGTTAAATAAAAATAGATGCCTAAAGAGGTATGTGTTTTTTTTTTTTGGTAAATATGTTCCTATTACCAATAATTTTATGCTAACTTGTATCAATTTGATGTTTTTGTTCACATATATATAAATTGACATTGAAAAAGTTGGTATGATTGGTTTTTTGAGAGGGGAATATTCTTGGACTCTTGACGGTTTGAAGAGATGTATATATGAGGTAATCAAGATTTCAATTTTAGAGTTCAATTATAATTCAATGTATTGATTTTGATGTTAATTATTCGATTTTAAATTATATAATTTAACTAATCTCAATTGTGGTTTGAATTTTTCTTGTGCAATTACCTTCAGAGCTAAAGAGTGCTTCAAAGAGGCTCCATTTTTTTGATCCACTAGTAGTTTAGGATGAGATAAACATTTTGGCATGTATATTTTGAATAGATATTGAGATGGCATATGCCACATTTTGTAAAACTTTGTTTGAGTTGGCATTGATGCCATTTTTGTATATAGACATAGACTTGATTATTGGATAATTTGATATATAAAAGTTGAGAATCAAAATAATTTTTTCCTCATGTGCATGTTTAAAGTGTTCAAAAATGTAATCTTAAGCAATGGTTAAATATCAATATACAATAGCTAAACAATAATGGTTATATTATATAGTTCACAATAAAAATTAATGAATAATGGTTAAATTATATCATATATTTCTTAGTTATATTATGGTTATATTATATAGTTTAAACAAAATTGAAGACAAGAACAATGGTAAATTTTAACATTTTAACTTTAAAGTTTAAATACACAAATTGCATTCTCACACTACATATTTCATATTGGATTATCATTACATATTGAAATTCAAAAAATATCATAGTTTAATGTTGATAAACATGCCAAAGTGATGCAGAGAAGGGTGGAAAACTCTCAAAAAACCTAATTTGATCAAGTTCAATCAATAATTCATCCCTTACAATTCCATTTCATCAAATTTTCACAATTTCATGATAGGTTCCTTATAGCACTCCAATAGTGGTTCTTCAGGGATATATTTTAGAGAAGTTCTTCTCTCCATAAGAGAATGATCTTTTTAGATATCCATTATTGTCTTCTTAAATATATCTCAAAGGGGAAATAGGTTGTTTCAGATCAAACCCCTCAACTAGATGCTTCTACGTTGTTCCAATAGGCCAATTAGGCCACATTTACAAAGCAAATACCCTTTAATCTTCCTTCTAGACATAAAAAACCATTGGAAAGTCATGACCAAGGTACATAAGCACTAAATCAACAATAATCGTCCAAAGAAACACTCACCAACAACCCAACACTCCAAAACTCAAAACCCTCACTTTTGACAAGTTTCAAGGGGGGTTTATTAAAAACCTCACCTCTAGACCTTTCCTCACCATTTCAATGCCTCCAAAACCATGAAATATGTATTTCCTTAATTAAATCTTACAAAGTGCTTCTCCAAGTGTTTTCCATCACTATCTACTCTTAACCTCCAAATTTCACTCAAAACACACATTTTTGACAACTAGGCATCATGCCAAAACCCCCAAAAAGCCACCCCTGCTCTTGAAATCATGTACACATTCCCCCTAAACATAATTATGCTATTCAACTGAGTTAAAATAGAATAAAATATGTGGAATGTCCTAAAACATATTTTTGTTACTTCAAACCCTCAAAGAGGAACTCACATGGACAAATTCTTGAAAATGGGCTCTAGAAGCCACTAGACTCAATGATATTGCAACAAACCAATTGTACTTGAAAGTAGATTCATCCTATTACTAATTCTAATTCACATCATAGAAAAAAAAGGTCTGTACAGACCGTACCAATCCTGCAACAATAGAAAATACAAGAAATTTACAGAGTAACCACGTCTTATTGATGATTAATCTTCAATATAAACTTGTCCAACATTGCTTGAGCCTTTTGATATCTTTTTAAACTTGTAACATTAAATTCCACCTCACCAAATGACTACAACTACCATTTAAACTCCTTTTACTGTTGGTATTCCCTATTTTGCAATTTTGTATTTTTGCATAAGACAATTTTACAACATTTTACAACTTTTACCATATTGAACCAAAAGACCCCAAAACTCACCAATTACATCAAAATGGTCTCAAAGTGGTGTAGAGACTTTGTTGCTCCATTTTGTGGAATGGATCAAGTTAGGTTGTTTTAGTCATGATATTGTCAAATAAGGCCATGTAAGGCCATTTTGTAATGTTGATGTGGTCTTTCGAGTCATTGTGGGATCATTAGGTAAATATAGCTAATATTGTAAAATTTGTCATGAAAAAATATTGTAAAGTTGCAAAAAAAGTAAGGTTGTAAAGTTGCAAAAAAAGTAAGGTTGGAGAATGCCAATGATCATTGGTTTCAAAAGGTTGTTGGAGGAAGTTGAAATGCTTAGCTTTAGGTGGGAAAATGTTTATATATGTGGTCCATCAATGTTGTTGGCATTTAAAATAACAACCCAACTAGGATTTGTAATTCTCTAAGAGGTAGCCAACCTCTATATTGAAGAACAACAAAGACTAGTGGCCAATTGACAAGATTTAGTCAAATACTGACATCTCCTACACTTCTGGCTCTGCAGGACCAAGGTGGGTAAACCTACACAATGTTTAAAACTTAAATTACTGATATACTGACATTGTTTTTATAGCAGATAATTCCCAATGAAAACACACCAAGGGAAGCATTGACAACATTAAATTCGGCTAAATTTTCAGTAACTCAACCCTCTCTCAGCCATTGGAAAGCAGAACACACAACCAACTAAATAGTAAGATTAAAAATGATTTTGCAATTAATTTTATTTCTGAGATGTACAAACTGAAAAATAGACCAGTCCCAGTTTTGGGCCATGGAGTCAAACACATAAAATGAATTCTCCAGTAAATAGTCCTCAACTAGTGGATTTAACTTGCTAATACTTTGCATTAACTCTTAGTGCCTTGCACCAACAATCCATATTTTGATATCAATTAGATTCTTCTTATTAAATCCCATCTACACACTTGAAATCACAATCACCTGGTCAAAGCATTTTAACCATTTCTTTGAAACAGAAAAATGAACAAAAAAAAAATCTAATGAAACTTGAGATGATAAATTCAAAGACACTTTGTATTATTGAATTTACCTAGCTGAAAGTGTACAAATGTGGAGACAATCTAATGACATTCATAAAAGTGGAAGCACTTCATGATACTAAATGCATAAACTGGCTGTATTTACTCTTGAATTCATAAAATTACAACTTACAGACTTAGATAATGACTCATATAATACAAATCTCTATCTACCCAACCCAATACAAAAACTCAGAACCTTTTACAATGAGAGAATAATAGAAGATATAGAAGAATGGAGGAAATAGAAGAAGCCCTAAATTCAATCTATTGCAGACACATGGCGGCTCCATTCCTGTTCATCAATCAAAATGAATATCTTCTCCTCTGCAACAACAAACATATTCCCTCAAAAACAACATCAACTCATTATTTCTCAACAAAATAAAACAAGCCCATGTGGAGATTCTTTTTATTTCATCCAACTGCAAAATATCTCCATTCCCATGCACAAACTATTTCTATTTTTTGCTCTTCATTTGCTGCAACAATACTTTGAAATATTTCCACACTTTATAATGTTGTAGCTTTATTATTCTTTCATATATTAAAGTTTAATAACTTAATATTTCTGCTCTTTAATACTGCTGCATATAAAAACCCAGCACATATACTTGTTTATAAAATGAATAAATTCACTTTATAAAATACCACCAGTGAATATTTAATTCACTCTCCATTACTAGGGCAAATTTTTTTTTTTTACCCTTGGGCATGCTTTACCATTTAAAATTTTGGCATTAGGCCCACCCCATTTTAATCAAAAACAATAATCTCGCGAGGTTGCAAGGGTTGCAAAGTCGCGAGGGTTGTGAGGTCGCGAGGTCCGCGAGGTTGCAAGGCTACGAGGTTTCAAGGCTACGAGGTTGCAAGGTTGTGAGGTTGCGAGGTTGGCCCTAAATTCATTTTTTGGCAATTTTGCAAAATGGTCGAAACAGGTGAGGTTGACTAAGGAATCAATCTAGGAAACCATTCAAATGACCTTCGGGAGACATGAAAACTTGCAAGAATTTAGACATTTGATCCGAGAATACAATTCAACAAATGGATCAGAGAAATCAATCACAAGGTGAAAGATATTAATTGACAAACTTGCCCATTCAGGCTTTTCTGAAACAACAACTATTTTGAACCAATTGCAATTGATCCAATTGCCAATTTGTAAAAATAGAAAATCAACTCCTGGCGAGCTGCAATTAGACACATAATTTCATTAAGGTACCCTGAGCACGAGTGAAAAACAAATTGCTTTGAAACATCACCAATCAAAATTTATTGACGGTCGAAGTTGGCTTCTCAGAAAGGCTGTCAGGAATGCAATTGCAAAACATAACAAACTGTATTTGGTTTCGATCTGCTAAAAATAGCAAATTAGATTATGAGGCTCTGAAAACTAACATATGAGATCATTTAGGTATGGAGAAAAGAGAACAACATTCATTTTGACATAACGTTCAATTGGTTATGAAATCCAAGCTCAAACAGGAGGTTTCACAAATTGACAAATCTGCAAATAACAGATCAGTGCAAAAACACTCCAACTTCACTTTTCAAAACCCTGACAAAACCTATCATGGGAATTTGAAAATTGACACACACGCTCATCTATGTCAATCAAATATGTCTGCAAATGGGTTTTTATTGGAAAACAACATGCCTCAAGTTCTGATTCTCCAAAGTGGGTCATTCAAACTGACCCCTCAAGTGCACTTCTGAAAGTGTAGAAACAAAATTTTGCAATAGGCATCTCAAATCTGAAAAATTTGAGAGTGCCAATAGTGGCTCCGACTGGGGATGTATGCCCCCTATGGGCATAGGAAGATTCCAAATCTCTAGAGAGTAGACCAAAAGTTGAGTTTGTCAAGTGCCCTCAAACTACCCCCCCATGCAACTTTATTTTTTAACTTCATCTAGTGACCCCGGGTCACCAAATGAAAAAATGGGGATCAAAATTTACCTATGTCAAACACCAATCTGTTAAAAGAGCTGATCACCCTCCATCTATGCTTGCCTCTGTCAAACCAAAACAATATAGGTGACCCTCTTCTTACAAGCAGAAAAATGTGATGATCATTGAAATCTTCTTGATTACAAAAACTGCCACTACAATCTCTATCATTCATCATTGAATAATCAGCCATAAATTGCAAGCCTTCATCACCACATGACACATATGTGTGATATTCATCATATGTAATATGTTCATATTGAAAATAACATTTCCTATTATTCATCTCATTGTCATGTTCTACAAAGATAATTTCCAGCTAAACTGGAAACTGAAGATGTTCAAACTCCTCCAAGTAGCTCGCATCATGATGTTCAACATTACCTACAACATATATTTTAAATGTAAAATAGTCATAAGAGGTGCCCTCAAGGAGTTCATCAATGTGTTCTTTTGTTTGCTCAAGACCACATTATAACCATGTGTGAAATGCATCATTGGAACTCTAAGCAAAGAGTGGATTATTTCTCCACCAATATGTTTCATCATTTCTCATCTCCAATGAGGATGGAGGCTCATCAAACAATGGATTCTCCATTATATTTATTTTTGACATAAGAGTCTCAACCTCCTCAGCATGAATATCCAAATCCTTCAAGTCATCATTGCACTCAAACCCGTTGCAATCACTAGAAGAGAAAATAGACACATCTTCAATATCGTTCTGATTCTCAGATTGTTCAGTACACACATTTGACATTTCTGCCATATCCACATATCTTGAGATATCATGGTCAAAAAACTCTTCAAGCTCCATAGAAAAGTTACGCAAAAGTGGTGAAATCTTGTTACTCACATTTTTATCATAATGTATAATTTGATCACTTGAGAGTGAAATCATTTCCTCCACATCTTGCATACTAACATTATCCTCATCTCATATAAAACTTTTCAAGTCTATTTCATTCAAGCTAGTATGGCCAACATAAGAAAAATCAAAATGATCACCATTATGAGTTGAATGTGCATGAACATGCCCCATGATACTAAGCTTAGTTTTGATGAAGCTTTCAACCTTGGTAATATTGTAATTAGGACTACAGGGTTCTAACACAATGAATGATGAATTCATTATCTCATCAGGGTATGTGCAGGATCATCATGGAAAAAACAGGTCCTTAAGTGGCAATGAAAATTCAGAAAATCAGAGTTGGGCAACTTGACATAAAAATTTGAATAAGTTATCTATATTATTTCAAAAATATGTAAGAATAGAATCTGTGGAAAATTGAATGTAGATTCTAAACTACTAGGTTAATTTTTGTAAAAAAAAAATCTATTTGGTGAAAATTTGAAATTTCAATGCAGTAGTACTAAAATTTCAGGGAAACAATAAAAAGTAGGTGTCTGTCTAACCACCCTAACCATAATAAAATCATAATATTTTTTTATAAAATTTTAGATATAAGTAGAGGACTCATGTCCGGATGTGATGCATATTTTTTTGTAATTTTTTTTCAAATAAATAATTAATTATGAATTTGTTATTACAACTTTTTAAAAATATAAAAACTCGTATGTCTGACCACCTTAACTTGGTCAAAACTTCATGAATTTTTTTTTTTTTTTTTTTTAATACAATAGTATTTGAAGCATAGAATGTGACACATGTTTTGGATTCAAAAAATGTTATACGGTTTGAAAGATATAGATTTTTTTCAATCAGCATATCAATTAGGACTTTAGTCGTAATTCAAACAGAAAATGAATAATAATTATTTATTAAATTCAAAATAAAGAATAATTTATATTGGTAGAAATCTGAGAATCTCCTTTAAAAACCCTTTTCATTTCATCAATTTAGGGTAAAAAAAAAGTCGTCAGCCACATGGGCGAAGTCTAGAAAAACAAGGTAAGTTGTTAAACACATTTTTTGTGTTGACTTCTTAGGATTGGCATTAGCCAAATTCCAAAGCAAACCCGAGGCTAATCCCTAGGTAGTAGGTTTTGTGTTAGACATATCGGATATCCGATTTTTTTTATATTTAATTTTAAAAAATCTAATATTGTTTTTAATAAATGATTTAAAAACTTGAAATTTTCAAATCAGATATCCGATTTATTTTATATATAATTTAAAAAAATCTAATATAGTTTTTAATATATAATTTAAAAAATTACAATAAATAATTTATAGTTTATTTTAATATATCTAGTTGAGAATATACAATATAGTTTAGAATTCAATATATAATATATAATTTATGATAATCTCTTACGAAATTATGTATAATATATAACATATTATACTATTATGTATAATATTTATATATTCTAGTTAATGTATAAATATTTATATATATATATATATTAAGTTAATATAAAAAATATTATATAACTAATTAATATTACTAATATATTAAATATTTAAATATTAAATCCCTCTCTCTCTCTCCCTCCCTCTCTCCATCTATCTCTCTCTCCTCCTCTTCCCCTCTTCCCCTCTCCCTTCCCCCCTAATTCTCTCTCCCTCTCTCAGACCCTTCTTCTCTCTCTCTCTCTCTCTCTCTCTCCTTCTTCCCTCTCCCTTCCCCCTCCTAATTCTCTCTCCCCTCCTTCCCCTCTCCCTTCTACCTCCAAATTCTATCTCTCTCCAAATTCTCTCTCTCTCTCTCTCCTAATTCTCTCTCTCTATCCCTTTCCCTCTCTCTTTCCCACTCTTTATCTCTCCCTCTCTTCCTATATCTCCCCTTCTTCCCGTCTTCCCCCCCCCTCTCTCTCTCTCTCTCCCTCTACCTTCCCCCTCCTAATTATCTCTCTCTATCTCTCCCTTTCCCTCTATCTTTCCCTCTCTCTATCTCTCCCTCTCTTCATCTCTATCCCCTTCTTCCACTCTTCCCCTCTCCCTTCTCCTTCCTAATTCTCTCTCTCTCTCTCTTTATCCTCTTCTTCCTATCTTCCCCTATCCCTTTCCCCTCCTAATTCTCTCTCCCTCTCTCTCCCCTTCTTCCCCTCTCCCTTCGCCCACCCAATTCTCATTCTCTCTCTCTCTCTCTCTCTCTTCCCCTCTTCCCCTCTACCTCCCCCTCCTAATTATCTCGCCATTTCCCTCTATATTTCCCTCTCTCTATCTCTCTCTCTATATCTCCCTCTCACCATCTCTCTCCCCTTCTTCCACTCTTCCCCTCTCCCA